>CM068377.1:60927997-61265552 GCA_034770075.1 Aralia elata
TGGGGATATGGGAATTCTGTTGCCGGCACGAAGTTAGAGACATACTGAACTGGATTTTGAGCTAATGGGACACTTGTTCGTCGGGTGATCTACCCGCACAATTAATTTCACATGGTACAATGACATTTCTTCACCGTCTGTTTCCCATGGCATAAATTTTCTTTTGCAAAGGCTATTCAACATGATGCAGATAATGCCAGTTATTGTGTCTACCTTCATAAATACCGGCCACTTTACTCATAGCCATTTTTCCTCTCTGTCGGCCCCCCCCCCCCCCCCCCCCCATTGATAATTGTTTGCTGCCATAGTTTAGCTCAATAAGCTTCGTCATTACGTCTTTCCCATAAATGGCTCCTCTCGATGCGAAGCATCTCATACTTGATTCTGGTATGCCCTGATTACCCCCATTATAGAAAGTCTCACTAATAGCCAATTCGGCGGGCCTTGTGGGTGAGGGCATTTCCTTAACAAAATCCTTGTATCTCTCTCATGCTTCATAAAGAGACTCAGATATCTAATTGTGTGGAGAAAGACCATTGATGTTATTTCTGAGGCTTGGACAGTTTTTTGTTTGGCGGGAAGAACTTTGCCACGAATTTCTGGGCCCAAATTAGCCCATGTGGTAATTGAAGCCCGAGGGAGGTGGAAGCGAGTTGTAACCAAACTCTTAGCCTTATTATTCCCGTAGGGGTTAAAAGGAAAAAACAGTCTGAGCCCTAATTGCATCTTCGATCACTCCGTTGTATCTGAAGGTGTCACAGATCTCCACAAAGTTTGACTATATGGATCATTAGGGTCGCCGTTCGGCATCCCCCTAAACTAGTTACATTGTTTTGGATCATTTTCAAATGTGCCTGTGGCTTAATTTTCCAAAGCTATTCGCGCTTGAATAGCTGGCCTTTGTTATATCTATTATCTAGCATGTAAATCTGTCGTGACATGCGGCAATTGCATATTCCCGCAGGAGATTTTTGAATTTCCTCGGCCTTTATAGTTAGAGTAGGTATTTCCCTAGCTCTTTTCTATTCTCAGTCGTGATTATGAAAAGTTCTTGTCCCACCTAGGATCCGAGGAGGTAATAAAGTCTTGATTTCCCCCTTTTTTTTAGGGGGGAGGTGGTGCATTACACAGTCTAGAGTAACTGAGAGAAGATTAAACAGATAAAATTAAATTAAAGATTATTTTGAATTAGTATTAAGTTAATTGAAAGATAAAATAATACTAAGTCCCCGGGCAACGGCGACCAAAACATTTGATTGGTCTCGATTTTCCCACGAATAAAAAATAAACACGGCGCAAGTATACGCGGATCTAACAAGTAATTATAGATAAAGTAGGAGTGTCGAAACCACAAGGGACAAAGTAATAGATACTGGCTCTAAGTATTAAAATTTATCTCAGCGATCTTATCTAAACCAAGTGTATAAAATGTTATGTGCTTTAAACACTAATAGGTAAATGACAGTTTAAAAATAGGGAAACGTAGTTTAAAATTAAATGGATGACATAGCTAGGACTACAACTCCCTAATGCCTCACCTAAATTCCTAACTCTCCCCATTTAAAACTAACAAATCACTAAGAGATGGTCCAATCGCAGAACACCCCAAGGTTACACAATAAACCTCTCTTCCGATGGTCAAAATGGCATATCCCTTAGCTAGATAAATCACAATATTTCTATGGTGAAAAAATCCAACTAGAGTAAGGGTCATTAATATTAATCTCAATGATTACAGACAAGGCAAATCGACATATTCCTATTCTATTGTGCAATTTATGCTATACTTCATTCCCTTAGGCAATGGTCATAACAAGTGTTGTTGTTATTTAAGAAAAAAGGTTTTATTATTAACATCAATTTTCCAATTATCAATTAATAACCATAAATCAAATTCCTATCTCAAAGCAATTGATAAATAAGCATGAAATACAACCTATCCTATTTTCAGAACATGATTCATTATATAGATATGAAGACGAAATTCATATTTAAGCTAATCATTAGGTTACATTGACCAATCCTAGACAATTTAAGTAGTTCATAACTATAGAACTAATTAAACATAATCATAGTGTTCAACATGATCAAAATTACTCAAATGAATGAAAGATTTGAAATAAGAAAACTCCTTTTCTGAAGTGTTCTTCTTTCAAACTCTTCTCTCCTTGTGTGGTTGCCTCCCTCTTTTATCCAAGTTAAAGATATGATAAAGATACGTATTCTCTCTGCAACAGCTAGGTCATTTAAGGCATGGTCGGTGCCTGGGCACCGGAGCTCGCACTACGGCGTAGGCATTGCACCTTGCCTTGGCGCTGCGGCGTGGGCTCCGTGCCTTGGCCAATTAGGGGGTCGCTGCAGCGCCAATGCATAAAGGAATGGTCCCGCTACAGCGTACTGCGCGAGTGACTGGTGAGCTGGCGGTGCGGCGCCATTAAAAGAACAGTGAGTTGGCGCTGCAGTGTCAGCCTTTGAAAAGTGGTCCTTTTTGCCCTCTTTAGCGGGAAATGACCAACTCTCCCACCTGAAAAGCATTTAAGTAGAAGATAACAAAAAACATCATAATAAAGCACCAGAAACTATGATAATCAAGCAATTTCTTAAGTAAGAAGGAGTCCATATTCGCAAGTATAAATCCCACTCATCAACGATGCACAATTAAATAACTCATTTCCTTGACAGAACTTCTAGACATTATCAATAATGCTAACTGGTCTAATAATATCATATCAAATAATATGAGTTACTTGTGTCATGACAAATCACCGATTTAATAATATAAAATACTATGCAGATGTTAACTGTAACAATTATTGAGTTAAAATATTGTGCAATTGCTACTTTATCAATTATTGAATCAATAATATGAAATAGTTGTGTAATACCGTGTTCTACTGTGGAATATCGCGTACTACTGTGGAATTATTAATGGGGTATTTCAACAGTTGCAGGTGATAATACTGTTGATAAAATATTGTCGTTTTTAGTATTCGACAATTAGTCATTGTGGAGCCCACTAATGTTTTGTTATTTCGACGCCGTCGTACTTTCGTACTTTATCGAATATAATATTCTCCGACAAAAAGAAGATTCCCCGAAAAAAAGAATAGTCCCCGATATACTGTTTATTAGATAAATTTGCATATATCACCCTTAACTATAACATTCTTAACCAAATTAAACACTTTACTATTTAGGAAATAATAATCATAGAGAAAAATAAAATCTTATTTCATAAAAGTCGGGGTCTTACAATCTCCTTTCCTTATGATAATTTCTTCATTTGAAATTGACGTACGTACTTGACATTTCGAAGAGGAGAGGATAACTTACCCTCATTTCAGATTCTCGCTCCCAGGTTATTTCCTCTGTATCATGGTTTCTCTATAAAAAACTTTGACTTGAGGTATAACCTTTGAGCATAGAATTTGTTCTTCTTATCCAAGATCTTGACAAGTACCTCCTCATACATTAAATCCTCTGCTATCTCATCTAGTTCTGATTCAATGATATGGTTTGGGTCTTTCACATATTTACGTAGCATGGATATGTGAAAAACGTTATGAATACGAGATATGCTTGGTGGTAAAGCGAGTCTGTAGGCCATAGTTCCTACTCGATCGAGGATTTCAAATGGACCAATTTTAAAAAAATCGAGGGTTGAGCTTTCCTCTCTTTCCGAATCTCGTAACTCCTTTCCATGGAGCAACACATAAAAATACATGGTCTCCGACATTGAATTCCTCGTCCCTTCGATGAAGATCAGCATAACTCTTTTGTAGATCTTGTGCTATTTGTATACGTTGCCGGATCATTTGGATCTTTTCTGCAGTCATGCGTATCAACTATGATCCCAACAATTTAGCCTCACCTACTTTATCCCAACATGCTGAAGAATGACACCTTCGTCCATACAATGCCTCGAAGGGAGTCATGCCTATACTTGCTTGATGACTGTTATTGTAGGAGAATACCACCAATGGTAAGTGTTTATCCCAACTTCCTTTGAAGTCTAATACACAAAGTCTCAATAGATCTTCGAGAGTTTGAATGGTCCTTTATGATTGCCCGTCCGTCTAGGGATGTATGCAGAACTGATAGTTCATAATTCAGTGCCCATAGCTTTCTGTAAGCTGACCCAAAATCGTGAAGTGAATCTAGGGTCTCGATCGGAAACTATGGATACTGGTATGCTATGCAATCTCATAATCTCGCTTATATATATACTAGCAAGACGCTCAAGTGAATAATTTTCTCGTACAGGCAAGAAATGAGCACACTTGGTCAATCTGTCTATAATGACCCAAATTGCGTCTAAGCCTTGAGAAACCTTGGGAAGACCTATCATGAAATCCATGTTGATGTGTTCTAATTTCCATTCTGGAATCTCAAGTGGTTGCAATGGACCCTTTGGTACTTGATGCTCCGCTTTGACACGTTGACAAGTTAAACATGTTGAGATAAACTCTACGATCTCTCTCTTCATATTACTCCACAAAAACGTTTGTCAAAGATCACGATACATTTTGGTACTTCCAAGGTGGATTGCAAACGATGTGTTGTGTGCCTCCATCATGATTCTATATTTCAAATCAGAGTCGTTAGGAACACACAGTCTAGAGTTAACTCAAAGTATTCCTTCTTTGTCGACTCTTGCTTCTAGAATAGCACCTTCTTGTACTTTCTTCTTCATATTCACCAACTCTGGGTCTGTAACTTGAGCAACTTTAATTTTGTCGATTAAAGTCGGTTCTACTCGTATATATGCGATCTTCACATGGGTCCCTAGAGTCTTTAACTCTACCTCTATTCTTTGTAAGTCACACAAAATGGGCCTTTGCATTGTCAGTATCACACTCGTACATGCATAAGATCTTCTACTCAATGCGTCAGCTACCACGTTCGCCTTTCCAGGATGGTATGGTCGTAATCCTTCAACAGCTCGAGCCAACATCGTTGTCGCATGTTTAGTTCCTTCTTGGTGTAAAATTATTTGAGGCTTTTATGGTATGTATAGATCTCCATTTTCTCTCCATACAAGTAATGTCTCCAGATCTTCAACGTGAAAACGACTGCTACCAACTCTAGATCATGAGTAGGATAATTTCTCTCATATTTCTTGAGTTGTTGAGAGGCATAAGCTATAACTTTCCCATGTTGCATGAGAACGCAACCTAGACCTCTGCCTGAAGCATCACTGTAGATAACAAATCCTTCCGATCCTAATGGTATTGCCAAAATAGGTACTGAAATGAGTCTTCTCTTGAGTTCTTGAAAACTCTTCTCGCATTCTTCGCTCCATTCGAATTTTGTGCTTTTCCGAGTAAGCTGAATTAATGGAATGGCAATTCGAGAGAATCCTTTTACGAACCTCCGATAATAACCAGCTAGGCCCAAAAAGCTTTGTACTTCGGTTACTAACTTAGGTTCCCAATTTGATACCGCTTTAAACTTTGTCGGGTCAACCAATATTCCTTGTTTAGAAACCACGTGACCATGGAATGCTACTTCCTCAAGCCAGGACTTGCATTTCTTGAACTCGGCATATAACTTGTTTTCACAAAGCTTTTGGAGTATCAGCCTAAAGTGTGGCTCATGATCTTCACGAATTTTGGAGTATATGAGAATATCATTAATAAAGATAACCACGAAATGATCCAAATATTCTTTGAATATTCATTTCTATTATATCCCATAAAAGCAACAGGAGCATTAGTCAATCCGAAAGACATGTCTAGGAATTTATAATGCCCGTATTGAGTTCTTAAGACAGTCTTTGGAATGTCATCAGCTTTAACTTTCAACTGATAATATCCAGAACGGAGGTCGATCTTTGAAAAGAATTGAGCACCTTGTAAACTGGTCGAACAGATCATCAATACTAGGTAACGGGTACCTATTTTTGATGGTGACATGGTTCAACTCCCGATAATCAATGCAAAGTCTCATACTCCATCTTTCTTCTTTATGAATAAGACAGGAGCACTCCAAGGGCCAAGTACTCAGATGTATAAAACTGGTGTCTAACAACTCCTATAGTTGGACTTTTTAACTCCTGAAGTTCAATAGGAGCCATTCGATATGGGGTCTTGGAAATGGTTTTGTACCGGGTTCAAGGTCATACAAAATTCGATTTCGCGGTCTGGGGGTAGGCCACGAAGTTCTTCGGGAAATACGTCAGGGAAATTTATTAACAAATGAAATATTGTATGGACCTATTTTGGGGGCGTCACAGTTGGTATCAGAGCTTAGGGATATGATCTCTGGTGGAGATCTAGGATTAGAACTAGGAGGGGAGAGACGAGTAAAATCCTTCGCTAGTGTGTCCTACCTAAGCTATTTTATTATTTAATTAGTCGGACGGGATGTAGGGACAGGATGTGATGTGTCAATTTCTTTAACTAATCTTTATTTTGTGATCGCATTTCAGAATGACATCTGAAAATCAAGAGATGAACTATGAGACAATTGTGGCTAGGAATCAGGAAGCTACAAATCATACTGCTGTAAACTCAGAAAGTCATGATGCCAATAACATGATGCATGATGAGTTTTTTAGGAACTTCAGACAATTTATGCAGAACCAAGAGAGAAGAGCTCCTACCTATAATACTGGTGGAAACGCTGGTAACGTACGAATGGTCACTGCCAAACAGTTCAAAGAGTTAGGACCACCTGATTTTCTTGGAAAGTCAGACCCTCTCAAGGCAGAGGCATGACTCAAACAGATGACAAAGATATTTGATGTTCTGCATTGCGCTGATAATCAAAAGGTTCCCTTCACTACATTTATGTTACGAGGAGAATCATATCACTGGTGGGAGCCAGTAAAGCGTACCCATCACTCGGCACTCGAGATGTCTTGGGTCGAGTTCCAAGAATTATTTAACCGAAAAGTATTTCCCAAAGAGTATTCGTCATATGAAGGAGGTGGAATTTATCAAACTGGAGCAGAACAACATGACTGTGACAACCCGAATTTTCAAAAGCTATTAAAATGAGAATTTAATAAATAAAAATTCTTGTTATGTGTCGGGTTGAGTTTATATTTATGTGCGATGTATTTAGGTTATGTGATTTGGTGTGAACATACTTTAAAAACATATATTTATATATATTGAGAAATGGAAATGAAGTTCAATAGTTAATTAAACTATTGAAGTAAGTAAATTGAAATTGTTACGAAAAAGAAAATTTACTTTAAATATTGTTGTTAATTTAATTAGGTTGAAAATTATATTTTGAAATAATATAATTTGATTATTATGTTTTGTTGGCAATGATATTTTTATGAATTAAATTTCATTAATAATGAGAGTAATTCACTTAAATGGAGATATATATATATATATATATATATATATATATATATATATGTTTTAATAGAATGAGAAAGCAATGTGTTACATGTAAATGTAATATGTTAATGTAATACGATTGTGAATTTCGTAAATAGCTAAAATATTTATCAAATAAAATTAATATTTTAGTTGGGATATTTATTAAAATAAAATAAATATTTTGATGGAAATTATTATGAGAATAATTTATGATGATATTAAGTAATTGATGATAAAACAATTTTATAATCGGTGCGTATTTTTATTACACTAATGGATTGGTAATGTTCTAATTTAATTAAATAATTAAATTAGTGGGTGAGTAATTGGCTATGAAAATATGGTGTTGGCCAAATAAAGGGAATAAGTTTAATTTAAGTGTGAAGTATGTACCATATAATAAGAGAAGTATTAAAATAAATTAAAAAGGATGTTTTAGAGGGTTAGCCCAAAACATGGCCTTGTGACTCTTGGTATTTGTAACTGCTGAGACTCTTGGTTTGTATAACTGATGGCTAGGTAATAATATACGTATAAGGTTTTAGTTCTTCAGTGTTCTTCTTGTTGGGAGAAAATTGAGAGAAAATGGAGGGTTTGTGAGTGAGAAAATTCTATATGTGTATTGAGGAGAACCCTGGAGAATCAAAGAAGGAAGAAGAAAGAGGAATCAAGGAAGAATAGCCCACTTCATCATCTATCTAGGTTAGGGAAGATCAAAGAGGTAAGAAATCATATTCTAAACCTTTGTATGTTTATTTTTGTAGAATATAGGTTTTCTGAAAAATGAATTTTGTAGTATGAATCGATGAGGGTTATGATATATGTGCTTCTTATGTATATAATTTGTTATATACCCTCTATTATGGATTTTCTAATAATCAAATTTGGGTTATGTTCTAAAAGATAACGAATTGGACTTTTAGGGTTATATGTATGTTTTGGCCTATTTTGGAGACTAAAATTGGCTAGGAAACCATGCTTCAATCTGTAAATTGATGGTGGATTACCGTAGTACTTTGAGAAACGAAAACAAAGTAGGTTGAATGAATCAAATTGGTTTAAAAACGAATTTGTGATAATCGGTTTCGTTAAACATATTAAAACATGAGATTTTGGTATGAACCCTGAAATTAGTAATTTGACTGATGTATGTAGTAATTGATGTTGTAAATCAAAGAGAAGATTGGTTTTAGTTATCTGGTATAATAAGTTAACATCTAATAAGTATGTTCAAAAGATTTGAGAATTAAGTTTCAAAGGTGATAGACTCCACGGCACGCTTGCGTGAGGTGGTCGTCGCCCAGATCGTTTCTAGTAAGCCAATTTGATGGAACTCTCCCAACACCTTAACCCAACGTCTATTTGAGACGAGAACTCCTGGTATAATCGTTCAAGCAGATGAATTCGCGTAGGTGGATTATCAATGACACCTAAACCCCGTACTTATATGAAGCAGGAACCTTCGGTACAATCAACGATTGATGACTGGTAGATAACGCCACACACAACTATGGATTGTTGTATGATAAGTTAACTTCGAATCTCAAAGAAAAACTAAGAAAAATTACTTAGAAATTCTTCAAAGAACCAAAAGTAGAGAATAGCTCTCAAGTATGAATAAACTCTGGAATTATTATTGAAAATTGTGTTTGAATTACAAGCCATAAAACTTATTTATACTAACTATGAAACCCTAGAATCCAAAAAGGAAATTAAAATTGATTTGGAATCAAAATCCTATCTTGAAATATCCTAATTACAATAGAATTATGAAAATATATTGAAATTCCTAAAATTAAGGAAAAAGAATCTGGTAAAAATCTTCCAAAAACGCGTCGCCTCAAAAAACGCGCCAACTCATTCTGCGTGTTCTCGTCGGGGCGAGAAAATTGAACTGGAACTTCTCGTCGGGGCGAGAATGAACAGTAAGTTCTTCGCTGGAGCGGATCAATTTGGGCCTGGGGGCGAGCTTGAACAGTAAGTTTCTCGCGGGGCGAGAATTTTGGCTTTGAAGTTCTCGCCGGGGCGAGAACTCTGCAACTTGGAATTCTTCGTCCTTTCTCGTTTCCAACGCTTCCAACCTTGGCATGTTTGCTTGTATCATCATGACTAAATATAAATCCTTATAATCCGAATCCACACTCGATCTATCCTCGCTCCACATGCCTTGAATCAACCCATTAATGCTCTCCTTGAAACGTTTAGCCCGAGCTCTCATCATGGGACCATCCGGCATACACAAAGGATCCACTTTATGGATGTCAATCGCTCCCAGAGCCAAGGATGCCCTCATCATACCTCTCCTCTTGAGAAAGATTTGTCCTCAAATCGTCACCTACATCAAACGGACTAAGATCAGTAACATTAAAAGTTGCACTAACATTATACTCACCAGGCAAATCCAATTTGTAGGCATTACCATTGATGCGCTCAAGAACTTGAAATGGACCATCTCCCCTTGGAAGCAATTTTGAACGTCGTTGAGCTGGAAATCTTTCCTTCCTCATATGTAACCACACCCACTCTCCTGGTTCAAAAATCACTTGACGTCGACCCTTGTTGGCCTGCTTTGCATATTGCTCCGTCCTCCTTTCAATGTTAAGCCTTGCCTTTTCATGTATCTGCTTGACAAATTTAGCCTTTTTCTTTCCATCCACGTTAGTATATTCAGACAAAGGTTAACGACAATAAATCCAACGGTGTGTCAAAGGATTAAAACCATAAACAATTTCAAATGGTGAAAATTGTGTAGCAGATATGAACAGATCGATTATATGCAAACTCAACATGTGGTAAACACTCTTCCCAAACTTTAATGTTCTTTTTGATAATAGCTCTTAACAATGCAGATAAAGTTCTATTCACTACCTCAGTTTGACCGTCAGTTTGTGGATGACAAGTAGTTGAAAATAACAGTTTAGTACCTAACTTACACCACAATGTCTTCCAAAAATAACTCAAAAATTTAGAATCTCTATCTGAAACAATTGTTCTAGGCATGCCATGTAAACACACAATTTCTCTAAATCAGCAATATAGGATGCATCATCAGTTTTGTGACATGGAATAAAATGTGCCATCTTAGAAAATCTATCCACGACCACAAATATAGAATCATGACCACGCTTAGACCTAGGTAAACCCAATACAAAATCCATAGACAAAATCAATCCAAGGTTCACTAGATATAAGCAATGGTGTATACAAATCCATAAGGTTGAACAGGAGACTTAAACCTGCTTACACGTAATGCATTTATCATAAATTCTTTCCACATCTCGTTTCATATGAGGCCAATAAAAATGTTCTTTTCAAAACAGATAAAGTCTTTTCAACACCAAAATGACCCATTAGACCTCCCCCATGTGACTCCCTAATCAACAACTCACGCAAAGAACATGCAGGTATACATAGCTTATTTTCTAGAAATAGAAAACCATCAACTTTAAAGTATTTACCCACAGCATTCTTTTCACATGATTTAAACTATTCACAAAATTCAAGGTCATTAGCATACAACTCTTTAATTCGTTCAAACCCAAGCAATTTTGTATCAAGAGTATTCAATAACACGTACCTTCTCGAAAGAGCATCAGCAACAACATTCTCCTTACCCTGTTTGTATCGGATGACATATGGAAATGTCTCAATGAACTCCATCCACCTCGCGTGTCTTTTGTTCAACTTTTGTTGTCCCTTCAAGTATTTCAATGATTCATGATCTGTGTGAATCACGAACTCTTTAGGCCAAAGGTAGTGTTGCCATGTCTCCAACGCCCTAACCAACGTATACAACTCCTTATCATAGGTCGGACAGTTCAAGACTGCTCCATTCAATTTCTCGTTGAAATACGCTACGGGCTTCCCTTCCTGCATCAACACAGCTCCAATTCCCAAACCTGAAGCATCACACTCAATTTCAAATGGTTTTTAGCAAAGTTAGGTAAAACAAGCAAAGGAGCGTTAGTCAATTTATCTTTAATCAATTTAAACGCTTTTTCCTGCTCTTCACCCCATTTAAACCCTACACTTTTCTTGATCACTTCCGTTAAGGGTGTTGTGATGGCGCTGAAATTTCTCACGAACCGCCGGTATAAAACTAGCCAATCCATGGAAAGCTTCGAACTTGGCTCACATTTTGTTGGACTCGGCCATTCTCGGATTGCACGTATTTTCTCCTCGTCCACTTGAACTCCTTGTTGAACTCACAACAAATCCAAGAAAAACAACTCTATCGTACAAAACGTGCACTTATCCATGTTAGCAAACAACTTTTCTTTTCTAAGAACATCTAAAACAGATTTCAAATGCAATGCGTGCTCTCCCAAGTTTTTGCTATATATCAAGATATCATCAAAATAAACTACCACAAATTTCCCAATGAACGGTCGCAAAAACATGGTTCATCAATCTCATAAAAGTACTAGGAGCATCAGTTAAACCAAAAGGTAACACTAACCACTCATAAAGACCATATTTTGTTTTGAAAGCAGTTTTCCATTCATCACCCTCTTACATTCTAATTTGATGATAACCACTTTTTAAATCAATTTTTGAGAATATACAAGACCATGCAATTCATCTAACATGTCATCCTAATCGAGGAATGGGATTGTCGATATTTTACCGTAATGTTATTTATCCGCTCGACAATTCGATGCACATCCGCCATTTCCCATCCTTCTTCGGCACTAAGATCATCGGAACTGCACATGGACTCATGCTCTCTCTCACAAACCCCTTCTCCATCAATTCTCCAACTTGCTTCTGCAACTCCTTTGTCTCCTCTGGATTACTCCGATAAGCTGGACAATTTGGAATGGATGCTCCGGGCACGAAATCAATCTGATGCTCAATTCCCCAAATAGGTGGTAATCCTTGTGGAAGCTCCTCGGGAAAACACATCCTTATAATCATGCAAAAAGAGATGAAACAACACTAGGCAAAGAAGAATCATTAGCGTTAGTATTCAAAAGTGCCTTCTTATACCGAAGTATAATTATCGGCTGTTTAGCATCTAAAGCTCGCCTCACGTCGCTCTTTTTTGCATAGATATTGGTTTTTCGCTCATCATCTTTTCTTCTCTCTCTTTCCTTTTCTCTCTTATTTTTTTCCTCATTTTTTCCCTCAATTTTTTTCTCACTTTCCTTTTTTTCACTTTCTTTTCTTTGTACATGATATTTTTGCAAATATAATTGATCCTCATGCACCTGCTTTGGTGACATAGGACATAACGTAACCTTTCGCTGATTATAAACAAAAGAATACTCGTTAGTGAAACCATCATGCTTCACCCGCCGATCAAACTGCCATGGGCGGCCTAGCAATAAATGACCCGCCTGCATCGGAACCACGTCACACAATGCCTCATCCACATACTTCCCAATTGTGAACGGAACCAACACTTGCTTAGTCACCTTGATATCTCCACTATCATTAAGCCACTGCAATCTGTATGGTTGGGGATGTTTGGTTGTTGACAATCCCAACTTCTCCACCATGATCGTGCTGGCCACATTTGTGCAACTTCCTCCATCTATCACCACACAACAAACCTTACCATTTCACAAAGGCATCTGGTATGAAATAAATTTTCCCGTTGCTCCCCGTTCTCCTCTTTCACGTGCGTACTAAGTGCTCACCTTGTAACCAACATCTCACCATGCACAACCAACTCCCTATCATCTATATCCTCTAACGGTGGCATTGAGTCGGTATCACTAGCTTCCTCTTCGGTTTCCACCTCTCCGTTGTCAAGTAACAACATCGTCCTTTGATATTGGGCACTGACTCGCAATATGTCCCCTTCCTTGACACTTGAAAGCATTTTATATCCCGATTACGATTAAAAGAAGAAGGGTCAGTTTTACCTTGCACACCCTTATTAATCGTCTCCGTCTTTGGCTCAAACTTGGATTTACTTACGGCTGGCTTCTCCTCTCGCTTCCCAATATTAGACTTCCATGATGATCCTTGGAATTGGGTATCGAACGTTGGCTACCTCTCCTCTTAAGCTACTTCTCAATCTTGATAGCCATGTGAACCATATCCTCCAATACCAAGTAATGTTGTCGTTCCACTAAGTCGGCAATCTCCCAATTTAATCCCGTAGAAAACCTGGCCATTGTTGATTCACCATCCTCATTTATGTTTGCCCTAGCCATCAACATCTCCATTTTTTTGTAATAATCTTCTACGCTCCTACTTCCTTGCCTCAAGCTTTGCAAACTCCCGAACTAGCTCTCGGTGATAGTAATCTGGAACGAGCCTCTTTTTCATCACGGTCTTCATTTCTTCCCAAGTTTCAATCGGACGTTCCCCACATCTCCTCCGACTGATCATCAACTGATCCCACCAAGTAACAGCATAAGCTGAGAATTCTGTGGCGGCGAGTTTCACTTTCTTTAGCCCCGAATAGTTATGACATTCAAATATCCAATCCATCTTCTTTTCCACTCTAGATAGGCCTCTGGATCACTTCTTCCTTGGAAAGTCAGAATTTTCATCTTTATACTATCCAAGTTATTGTCCTCTCTATTTCGACCCCTCTATCCCTAGCTCCTCGCCTCCTATGGAGAAAGTCAGATTCACGATCCTCTTCTTCACTAAATCCCCCTTCATAGTAATTTTTCCTCTTGTCTAGCTTCTCTTTGATGCGTTCTTCCGTGCTGACGTGCCTCATGAGGATGTTGAAACTGAGGGTCCTTGGGACGCACTCATTTAGTCAAAACGCTCATTCAACTTGCTCCATCGCCATATCCAACTTTCTAGTGAATTTTTTCATCATAGCTTCCATCACAAATTTTTGGATCGAACTTTGCTTGGAGAATCTTCCATAACACTTTTATCTTTTGAACTAGACATTTTCCTGCAAAACAGAGGTTAGTAGCAAAAATATCTTCCTCACCACTCCCTTACGTGTTTCACTCGGTCAATGTTTCACTCGTGTATCACTCAATAGGCTTTTTCCCTCGAATGATCTCACAACTAAACCTTTTACCACTAAATATTCTCTCTAATAGGTTCTTTTCGAATTTACCTAGCAAAAATTCTCGGTTTTACTAATCAACTCAAAATAACTTATCACGAACAATATAGTCGGTATGAATAGAAGTAGCAACAAACTCGATTACGGAATTAAAAATCGAATTCTACGAATAATTTGAAATAACTGAAATAAAATTTTCTATACTCTTTTTTTTTTTTTGCTCAAAATTTCAAAGATACAATAAAGTTAGATAGTTAGCTAGGAAAAACGCGGCTTTGATACCAAATGATAGACTCCACGGCACGCTTGCGTGAGGTGGTCGTCGCCCCGGATCGTTTCTAGTAAGCCAATTTGATGGAACTCTCCCAACACCTTAATCCAACGTCTATATTGAGACGAGAACTCCGGTATAATCGTATAATCGTTCAAGCAGATGAATTCGCGTAGGTGGATTATCAATGACACCTAAACCCCGTACTTATATGAAGCAGGAACCTTCGGTACAATCAACGATTGATAACTGGTAGATAACGCCACACACAACTATGGATTGTTGTATGATAAGTTAACTTCGAATCTCAAAGAAAAACTAAGAAAAATTACTTAGAAATTCTTCAAAGAACCAAAAGTAGAGAATAGTTCTCAAGTATGAATAAACTCTGAATTATTATTGAAAATTGCGTTTGAATTACAAGCATAAATTTATTTATACTAACTATGAAACCCTAGAATCCAAAAAGGAAATAACAATTGATTTGGAATCAAAATCCTATCTTGAAATATCCTAATTACAATAGAATTATGAAAAATATATTGAAATTCCTAAAATTAAGGAAAAAAGAATCTGGTAAAAAAAATCTTCCAAAACGCGTCGCCTCGAAAAACGCGCCAACTCATTCTGCGTGTTCTCGCCGGGGCGAGAAAATTGAACTGGAACTTCTCGCCGGGGCGAGAATGAACAGTAAGTTCTTCGCTGGAGCGGATCAATTTTGGCCGGGGCGAGCTTGAACAGTAAGTTTCTCGCCGGGGCGAGAATTTTAGCTTTGAAGTTCTCGCCGGGGCGAGAACTCTGCAACTTGGAATTCTTCGTCCTTTCTCGTTTCCAACGCTTCCAACCTTGGCATGTTTGCTTGTATCATCATGACTAAATATAAATCCTTAGAATCCGATTCCACACTCGATCTATCCTCGCTCCACATGCCTTGAATCAACCCATTAATGCTCTCCTTAAAAACGTTTAGAGCCCGAGCTCTCATCACGGGACCATCCGGCATACACAAAGGATCCACTTTATGGATGCCAATTGCTCCAGAGCCAAGGATGCCCTCATCAAAAGGTCTGCTGAAACAGACCATGTATGCGTCTGAATCAGGAGTGGCGCGGCCGCGCCACTTCCAAGGCATAATACCAGCGCGGCCGCGCTGGTCTGCAGTCATCTCAAGACGCTTTCTTTGTAAAGTTGAACCTTTAAGCATGTATGGTTGAGTCTTTTAGGCTCTAATATGTGTCTCATATGATGATCAAGATAGCTAAGCATGTAGTGAACTATCTTAGCAAGTTTTAGCATAAGTTTTCAAATAAAAACTATACGATTTTGTAAATAAAGCTTAATGAGCCTAACTTGGATTAAATCACTTAATAGTCCTGTGCAAATGTGAAGTGTTTAGTTGTTGAAAGAGCCTAGTATGTTAAGCATTGAATAGAGTTGAAAAACTCAGTTTTGGACTAAAAAGGGAGTAGCGCGACCGCGCCACTCCCAGGCTTAAATGCCGCGCAGCTGCGCCGTGCTGCAGAGTTGCTAAGAAGTTTTATTTGTTAAACCAAGCTTTGGGGCATGTTTGTTTAAGTCCTATAAGCAAGAATACATATCAAGTATGGTGTCTAGTATGTCCAAGTATAGAATGACTATGTCAAGCGAAGAGTGAATAAGAAATTTCTAAATAAAAACAAAGAGTTTTTGAAAATAAAAGCAAGCTAGAATGTAAATGCAATTACATGACTTATGTGAGGTTGAGTAAACACGCGATCCATGCTCAGGTTTGATATGCCAAACGAAGCAAGATTTACAAGTTTTAATGGTAAACAGATAAGACAAGCTTAGATAAGAATGTAGATTGTAGCTACCTTAATGGTATGACTAATTATATATCTTGAATGTATAACTGATGTTTGGTATGCGTGGTCTTACGCTATGTAGGATTTTTGAAGCACAGGTAGCGGTAGTTGTAATCAACTCGTAAGGCAAGTCTTTCAGTTCCTATTTGCTATATGAATTTGATGTTTGATTTATTAAAATCTATACTGCAAATAGCATGTTGAATTGCCTATGTTGTAACATGAATTGCGAAAGCCAATATATGACTATGCTGATTGAGTAAGGAACTCAATCTTATTATATGGTATGTGAAATGCAGCATGTAAGGTATGCTAGAATTAAAATGTTTATGATTGTATAAACTGAGCATGTTGTTTATATGTTATGTGATGCATGAAAACTGTTAGATTTTGCTGAGCTTTCGAGCTCATTCTTGCAAATAACCACTTTTGCAGGTTACGGATACAAGGTAACGTTTTGTGCTGTCTGAATGGCATCAATCAGATATAATGCATGAAGATCAAATGTTTAGCTTAAATTTATATTTTTGAACCATGATTAAGGTTTTGGATAATGTATTTGATGATGTATTAAATGTAACAGATGTTGAGTTGTAAAATTTGTATTGACTTGTAATTTAATTTTTTTTTATTCAATGTATAAGGGATATTGAATCTAGAAGTAAGTTTATTTTTTTAATTATAACTCTGACTAAGCGAATCATTAAGTAAATATGATTCTAGAATATGTAAATGATTTAAGGTTATGATTTAGGGAAAGCAAAGAAAGAAAATTGAAAAGTTTAAAATTATTCCGCATTTTTATGATTACGTCATCGAATGGTGATATATTAGCAGAAGTTTGATGTATTGTTAACCACCGAAGTGAAGAGTTGGTTTGTTAAGAATTTGGGGTCGTTACAGTTGGTATCAGAGCTGATAGGTTAGAAACCTTAGGTACGAGCACCTTAGGCTTTAACCTTAGAGAAGAGAGGTAAAGAGGATAGAGTTTAAAGAGTAAGAAGTTAAATATAAGTTATGGTATAATCGTACTCTTTAATGGTTGGTATATGGTATCTGGGCTAAACAATTCCTTCAGAGAGCGGAGGTTGATACGAACTAGCAACCGATCTAACTCGCTGTGAAAGACAGTGTAGACGAGACGAGAACTAGTTTGTTGGTTGTTTGTGAGAAACCACTCAGGTACTGTACTGAACACTGTTAGAGACTCGAGGTGTACCGAGTATAGAATTATGGATGCGTATGATTAAGAGGTGATTCTTATCATATAGATAGATGCATGAGATACGTTAAGTCTTAGAAACGTTACAAAAAGAAGATGTGAATGACGCGAAGTGAACTTGAATAAAATATTGAATAATATGAGTGAAGTTAGAGATTCTTAAAGGACGAATCGATATATAGACAAGAAGATTCAAAGAAGAATTTTGAAGAGTTATGAAAGATGAGAACCAGGAGTTACTTGACTCCAGTAATAAAGATGGTGATAATAAATAGACGATATCTATAAGATGAGAATGATATAATGATAAGGATGAACTCAAATAGAGTTTAGAGAATTCATGTGAGACAAGATTATGATAAAATGTTTAGGTTCAAAGAAGAACCTGAAGAGCTAAAAGAACAGGGAACATTAATCATAAGATAACGTGATTAAAGAGAAGAATAGAGGATATCGTAGGATGAGGCGATCATTAGATAAGAAAGAATCGTAAGAAGAGTCGATGATAGAATGAGATCACGAAGTGATCTGCTAAAATTGTAAAATGACAGATGATTTGTAATGATTAAATAGTTATAGCATGATGTTATATAGAGATTTTACTATGAAATAGTACGAGGTAAGCTTACGAGGAGTTATGAATGATGTAATACGAGAAATTCGTATCAAGCAAAGAGTAAGTTAAGAGCAAGATAGAATTAGGTGGGATTTCAATGAAGGACTCATGTTAGTGACTGAGTTATACAATTCCTTGTATGGGCGGAGAATTTGTGCTTGGTTTGAGAATCACTTAGCTTCTTATATCGATATAGTGGTTGAGTTGAACAATTCCTTGTATGGGCAGGGAATTTATGCTTGGTGTAACAACCGTTAACTTCCTATATTGATTCGTGGCCGAGTGGACCAATTCCTTGTATGGGCAGGGGATTGTGTTTCGTTTGACAACCACTTAGCTTCCTATATTGACAGTTCATTGTAATGTTGGTATCGCGCTATCACTATATGTATGACAAGAAGGTGATTTTTTGTCATATTTATATTTGATAGTTAGAGAATATTAAGATTAGGTGCGAGTTCTTTAAACTCATACGTATGGCAAGTTCGTGACTCATAATTGTATCGTGGAACCCCTCAGCGAATGGACGATTTTGGTCTGACTAGGATAAGTTCCTAAACCCATATGATTGTGGTAAGTTCCTGAACTCATAACGTGTGGTAAGTTTGATGAACTATACTAGAATATAGAAAGGTAGTGGATGAAGAATTGAGGTTTTTTAGTATAGTAAGCTTTAAGGATGATAGAAATAGATAAAATTAATAAGCAATGAATCATTAGAGAAATTGAAGATGATGGTGGAGGTATAAGTATTTTAAATCTTCTAGCTATGCTAGATTCTAAAATCGTGCTTGTATTCGCACTTATGTGTGCCTTTGAAAAGATTGGTTCAATTGCTGAACCGTTAAATTTTTTTTTAGTGCTGTTGTTGATATGTCTATGCTATTTGTCTCAGCTAGACAAAAATTAATTTTTACATCAAAATCTATGGAAGTTCTTAGGCCCATAGTGATTACGATGGTGAGCTCGTTTTGGGCCCATGGTATGATGATGAGTTCTCGAAGTATTCTTGAACTCATTTGTTATGGTGAGCTAAGGAACCCATATTATTGGGGTAAGTTCTGTTTATTCATATGTCAAAGCCATTCGTTTCGGCTTAGACAAAAATGATTTAATAAAAGTAAATGTATTTTATGCAATTATTCGCATCGTGAAATATGGTGTAGAATTAATAAACGATGGAGTCATCCATACAATCGAACCTAGTGTCGGATGTGATTATAAGATCGTCAACCCACTATGGTATGATGTAGAATGACAAAATCATAAAATGATTTTTGGTTTTCCTTAAATTATGAAAAGTGTGCCAGTTGAGCTGGCTAAAATATTTTGATTGATGTTCGAATTTTAGAAGAAAGTCTATGCTATTTGTTTCGGCTAGACACATTTGATGAGAGATGATGAAAAAAAAAATTCCAATCCAAATTTTGTTTCTTGGTGCGGACTCCGATGTTAAGACTGAGGATGAACAACCGATGTCGAGCATATAGTCTCAACTTACGCTTATGCGTCAAAAATTTAAATGTTGTGCACGACATAGGGTACGATAGGTTGATCACCTAAAGTACTTGCGGAGAATGTTTTTCAGTCTTTGTGATTGACGGATATTCTGATGGTTTTCAAAACTGTTCAAAGTCTTTATGTCCCCTCAGCATGATGGCAACATTTTCTTTCCTCGTTATTCATACTGCTTCACAAATATTGAACAATTATGAAGACTCAAAAGAAGTGTTGTTTAAAGGTGATGATTGATGTGAGATTCTCAAAGGAGGAAAATGATGAGTAGTTGTTATAGAAAGGATTGTTAGGTTAACTAGAAAACTTAGTTTTGATGGGTAGAATGAATAGAGATGGCTATGCCTTGATTTTGAAGACGAAATTCTTAGAAGGAGGGGTGAATGTGACACCCCGAATATTTGTATGGCTAGAAATATAGTCTTAAATGATTTATGTGATAATATTGTATGATTATTCTTTAAAAAGGATAACTATTTATGTAAGAATGTGTTAAATGCGATTACGGTTATTTTGTAATAAAACCGAGATTATGAAATAGAACCTACAAGAATTTATTGAGAGAATGGGTGGTGTAGAAATTATAAAACTTATATTAGGGTAATGCGTTGAACATATTCAACGGTTAAATTTTGAAGAAGATTTATCGAAAACCGAGTAAGGAGGGTTTCGGTGATTCTGAGAACGGAATCCTTATAAGGGGGGAAGGATGTGACAATCCGAATTTTCAGAAGCTATTAAAATGAGAATTTAATAAATAAAATTTCTTGTTATGTGTCGGGTTGAGTTTATATTTGTGTGCAATGTATTTAGGTTATGTGATTTGGTGTGAACATACTTTAGAAACATATATTTATATATATTGAGAAATGGAAATGAAGTTCAATAGTTAATTAAACTATTGAAGTAAGTAAATGAAATTGTTACGAAAAAGAAAATTTACTAAATATTGTTGTTAATTTAATTAGGTTGAAAATTATATTTTGAAATAATATAATTTGATTATTATGTTTTGTTGGCAATGATATTTTTATGAATTAAATTTCATTAATAATGAGAGTAATTCACTTAAATGGTATATATATATATATATATATATATATATATATATATATGTTGTAATAGAATGAGAAAGTAATGTGTTACATGTAAATGTAATATGTTAATGTAATACGATTGTGAATTTCGTAAATAGCTAAAATATTTATCAAATAAAATTAATATTTTAGTTGGGATATTTATTAAATAAAATAAATATTTTGATGGAAATTATTATGAGAATAATTTATGATGATATTAAGTAATTGATGATAAACAATTTTATAATCGGTGCGTATTTTTATTACGCTAATGGAATGGTAATGTTCTAATTTAATTAAATAATTAAATTAGGGGGTGAGTAATTGGCTATGAAAATATGGTGTTGGCCAAATAAAGGGAATAAGTTTAATTTAAGTGTGACGTATGTACCATATAATAAGAGAAGTATTAAAATAAATTAAAAAGGATGTTTTAGAGGGTTAGCCAAACATGGCCTTGTGACTCTTGGTATTTGTAACTGCTGAGACTCTTGGTTTGTATAACTGATGGCTAGGTAATAATATATGTATAAGGTTTTAGTTCTTCAGTGTTCTTCTTGTTGGGAGAAAATTGAGAGAAAATGGAGGGTTTGTGAGTGAGGAAATTCTATATGTGTATTAAGGAGAACCCTGGAGAATCAAAGAAGGAAGAAGAAAGAGGAATCAAGGAAGAATAGCCCACTTCATCATCTATCTAGGTTAGGGAAGATCAAAGAGGTAAGAAATCATATTCTAAACCTTTGTATGTTTATTTTTGTAGAATATAGGTTTTCTGAAAAATGAATTTTGTAGTATGAATCGATGAGGGTTATGATATATGTGTTTCTTATGTATATAATCTGTTATATACCCTCTATTATGGATTTTCTAATAATCAAATTTGGGTTATGTTCTAAAAGATAACGAATTGGACTTTTAGGGTTATATGTATGTTTTAGCCTATTTTGGAGACTAAAATTGGCTAGGAATCCATGCTTCAATCTGTAAATTGATGGTGGATTACCGTAGTACTTTGAGAAACGAAAACAAAGTAGGTTGAATGAATCAAATTGGTTTAAAAACGAATTTGTGATAATCGGTTTCGTTAAACATATTAAAACATGAGAATTTGGTATGAACCCTGAAATTAGTAATTTGACTGATGTATGTAGTAATTGATGTTGTAAATCAAAGAGAAGATTGGTTTTAGTTATCTGGTATAATAAGTTAACATCTAATAAGTATGTTCGAAAGATTTGAGAATTAAGTTTCAAGGGTCTGCTGAAACAGACCATGTCTGCGTCTGAATCAGGAGTGGCGCGGCCGCGCCACTTCCAAGGCATAATACCAGCGCGGCCGCGCTGGTTTGCAGTCATCTCAAGACGCTTTCTTTGTAAAGCTGAACCTTTAAGCATGCATGGTTGAGTCTTTTAGGCTCTAATATGTGTATCATATGATGATCAAGATAGCTAAGCATGTAGTGAACTATCTTAGCAAGTTTTAGCATAAGGTTTCAAATGAAAAACTATACGATTTTGTAAATAAAGCTTAATGAGCCTAACTTGGTTTAAATCACTTAATAGTCCTGTGCAAATGTGAAGTGTTTAGTTGTTAAAAGAGCCTAGTATGTTAAGCATTGAACATAGTTGAAAAACTCAGTTTTGGACTAAAAAGGGAGTAGCGCGACCGCGCTGCAGAGTTGCCAAGAAGTTTTATTTGTTAAACCAAGCTTTGGGGCATGTTTGTTTAAGTCCTATAAGCAAGAATACATGTCAAGTATGGTGTCTAGTATGTCCAAGTATAGAATGACTATGTCAAGCGAAGAGTGAATAAGAAATTTCTAAATAAAAACAAAGAGTTTTTGAAAATAAAAGCAAGCTAGAATGTAAATGCAATTACATGACTTATTTGAGGTTGAGTATAGAATGTATCTATGATCAGGTTTGATATTCCAAACGAAGCAAGATTTACAAGTTTTAATTGTAAACAGATAAGACAAGCTTAGAAAGAATGTAGATTGTAGCTACCTTAATGGTATGACTAATTATATATCTTGAATGTATAACTGATGTTTGGTGTCGACGCCGGGTTTTTCCCTTTGCGGGTCCTTTTAGTCTTTTCCAATTTTATCCTTCTTAATTTAATGATTTTTTGGAAAAGGTCGGCATTAATGTCGACGGGGTTTTGAAAGATCGCCTTTTATGATGAGCCAATTAATCAGAGTCGCCAGTTGGTATCAAAATTTGGGTGTCTACATTTGGTATGCGTGGTCTTACGCTATGTAGGATTTTTGAAGCACAGGTAGCGGTAGTTGTAATCAACTCGTAAGGCAAGTCTTTCAGTTCCTATTTGCTATATGAATTTGATGTTTGATTTATTAAAATCTATACTGCAAATAGCATGTTGAATTGCCTATATTGTAACATGAATTGCGAAAGTCAATATATGACTATGCTGATTGAGTAAGGAACTCAATCTTATTATATAGTATGTGAAATGCAGCATGTAAGGTATGCTAGAATTAAAACGTTTATGATTGTATAAACTGAGCATGTTGTTTATATGTTATGTGATGCATGAAAACTGTTAGATTTTGCTGAGCTTTCGAGTTCATTCTTGCAAATAACCACTTTTGCAGGTTACAGATACAAGGTAACGTTTTGTGCTGTCTGAATGGCATCAATCAGATATAATGCATGAAGATCAAATGTTTAGCTTAAATTTATATTTTTGAACCATGATTAAGGTTTTGGATAATGTATTTGATGATGTATTAAATGTAACAGATGTTGAGTTGTAAAATTTGTATTGACTTGTAATTTAATTTTTTTTATTCAATGTATAAGGGATATTGAATCTAGAAGTAAGTTTATTTTTTTAATTATAACTCTGATTAAGCGAATCATTAAGTAAATATGATTCTAGAATATGTAAATGATTTAAAGTTATGATTTAGGGAAAGCAAAGAAAGAAAACTAAAAAGTTTAAAATTATTCCGCATTTTTATGATTACGTCATCGACTGGTGATATATTAATAGAAGTTTGATGTATTGTTAACGACCGAAGTGAAGAGTTGGTTTGTTAAGAATTTGGGGTCGTTACAATGACTGTATCGCATATGAAGCCAAGTTTGCCGAACTGTCTCGATTTGTGCCTCATTTGGTGGATAATGACGAACGGATGACGCGAATGTTTTTATGAGGTTTGAAACCTGAAATTCGCCAACATCTTATTTCTCATAAACTTTGTCTATATTCAGATATCGTGGATAGAGCTTAATTAGTGGAACAGGAGAAAGAAACATTGTAACCAGAAAGAAATTACGATAATAATCGTAATGGTGGTAACAATCATCGAAATAATGATAACTAGCAAGGAAGGAATCACCACGCCAGAAATGGTAACCACTTCAGTGGTAATCCTGACCCAGATAATAGGAGAAATGAGTCAATTGGCAACAATTTCAAGAAGAGAAGATTCAACAATAACTATGGAAAGACATCAGCATCAGCACCAACACTAGTACAAGTTTCAAGGGGAGGAGAACGACCACCAATCAGATGTTACAGGTGCGGAAAGGAGGGACACATCAGTCCGAACTGTATACAGCCGCCATCCCAGGTGTGTTACAATTGTGGAAAGGAAGGCCACATAGCTCGATTTTGTCACAGCAAAATCAAGTCCAATGATAATGATGACACCAAAGGCTGTTACGGACAAGTCAAAGCCTACGGTTCAGGGGAGAGCTTTTGTGGTAACCTTTCAAAAGGTGTGGAAACCAGATGAAGTCATAACTGGTAAGCTAATCATAAACTCTTGTGAAGTCTATACCTTATTAGTTACTGGTTCTACCCACTCTTTTATTTCATCTACTTGTGCTCAACGTTTAAACTTAACTCCTAAACAATTAGATTTTGACTTATCTGTTGAAACTCCGTTAGGAGAAACCTTCATTACATCCACTGTTTATTAATCTTGTTTGATTCCAAACGGCACCCTCACCTTATTCGTTGATCTCATCTCTTTGGAAATACATGAATTTGATGTGATTTTAGGAATTGATTGGTTAACTACTCATCATGCTAAAATTGATTGCTTTCGTAAGATCGTTAGTTTTCATAGTCCTAATCAACCTGTTATGCGAATTCAAACAACCAAATCGTTGAAATCAATAACTGTCATTTCTAGCCACAAAGTCATTCGTTTATTGAAAAACAGATGTCAAGCTTTCTTAGCTCATGTAACTGATTTAAATTAAAATACATCAGAGTTGAATGATATTTCAGTTGCTAATAAATTTCCTGACGTATTTCCCGAAGAACTTCCTGGCCTACCCCCAAATCGCGAAATCGAATTTTATATTGACCTTGAACCCGGTACAAAACCTATTTCCAAGACCCTATATTGAATGGCTTCTATTGAATCTCAGGAGTTAAAAGTCCAACTACAGGAGTTGTTAGACACTGATTTTATACGTCCGAGTACATCGCCTTGGGGTGCTCCTGTCTTATTCGTAAAGAAGAAAGATGGGAGTATGAGAATTTGCATTGATTATCGGGAGTAAAACTGTTTCACCATAAAAAATAGGTACCCGTTACCTTGCATTGATGACCTGTTCGACCAGTTGCAAGGTGCTCAATTCTTTTTAAAGATCGACCTCTATTCTGGATATCATCAGTTGAAAGTTAAAGCTGATGACATTCCAAAGACTGCCTTTAGAACTCGATACGGGCATTATGAATTCCTAGTCATGTCTTTCGGATTGACTAATGCTCCTGCTGCTTTCATGGATATGATGAACCGAATATTCAAAGAATATTTGGATCATTTCGTGGTTGTCTTTATTGATGATATTCTCATATACTCCAAAAGTCGTGAAGGTCATGAGCGACACTTGAGACTAATACTCCAAAAGCTTCGTGAAACCAAGTTATATGCCAAGTTGAAGAAATGCGAGTTCTGGCTTGAGGAAGTAGCATTCCTTGGTCACGTGGTTTCTAAACAAGGAATATTGGTTTCAAACTCTCGAAGATATATTGAGACTTTGCGCATTAGACTTCAAAGGAAGTTAGGATAAACACTTACCATTGGTGGAATTCTCCTACAACAACAATTATCAAGCAAGTATAGGCATGGCTCCCTTCGAGGCGTTGTATGGACGAAGGTGTCATTCTTCAGCATGTTGGGATAAAGTAGGCGAGGCTAAATTATTGGGAACAGAGTTGATACGTATGACTGCAGAAAGGATCCAAATGATCCGACAACGTATACAAATAGCACAAGATCGACAAAAGAGTTACGTTGATTTTCAACAAAAGGACGAGGAATTCAATGTCGGAGACCATGTATTTTTACGTGTTACTCCATGGAAAGGAGTTACGAGATTCGGAAAGAGAGGAAAGCTCAACCCTCGATTTATTGGTCCATTTGAAATCCTCGATCGAGTAGGAACTGTGGCCTACAGACTCGCTTTACCACCAAGCATGTCTCGTATTCATAACGTTTTTCACATATCTATGCTACGTAAATATGTGAAAGACCCAAACCACATCATTGAATTAGAACCAGACGAGATAGCAGAGAATTTAACGTGAAGGAACAGATTATACGCTCAAAGGTTATACCTCAAGTCAAAGTTTTATGAAGAAACCATGATACAGAAGAAATGACCTGGGAGCTAGAATCTGAAATGAGGGCAAGGTATCCTCACCTCTTCGAAATTCTAGGTACATACGTCAATTTCGAGGACGAAATTTCATAAGGAGGGGGGATTGTAAGACCTCGACTTTTATGAATAAGATTTTATTTTTCTCTATGATTATTATTCTAAATATTAAAGTGTTTAATTGTTATAATGTTATAGTTAAGGGTGATATATGCAAATTTATCTGATAAACAATATATCAGGGATTATTCTTTTTGTCGGAGAATATTATATTCGGTAAAGTACGAAAGTACGACGGAGCCGAAATAACAAAATATTGGTGGGACCCACAATGACTAATTGTCAGATACTGAAAATGACAATATTTTGTCAACAGTATTATCACCTGTAACTGCTAAAATATCCGATTATAATTCCACAGTAGCACGCGGAATTCCACAGTAATACACGGTATTGCATCGTATTTCATATTATTGATGCAATAATTGATAAAGTAGTAATTGCACAACATTTTAACTCAATATTTGTTACAGTAACATGTGCATATTATTTTATATTATTAAATCGGTGATTTGTCACGACACAGTAACTCGTATTATTTGATATGATATTATTAGACCAGTTAGCATTATTGACAATGTCTAGAAGTTCTGTCAAGTAAATGGGTTATTTAATTGCGCGCCGTATATACGGAAGGCCCCCTTTTTCCTAGGTATGATCTGGTTGTTAATATTGTAAGTCTATAATATTAATGGTGAATAATTGTTGAAAGACTAAAAATATGTTGATTCAAGATAAGTGATATATGGTAGCTATATGTTCAATTTTTGGGGTTTGTTATGAAGCGTTTGTTGTAAGTTAACTTATATTTTCGTGGGACCCACACTTTATTCCGTTGGACCCAAAACTAATTAATCGGTGGGACCCACAATTTATTTTCGTGGGATAATTTCTTCAGATTTTTTTCTTCTGTGGGACCCACAGATCATTCAATAGTTACTTGCTAATTTTATAAACCGTCAGTAGAAAATTTAATTTAGTTTTTATTTTACCTTAGGGTTAAAAACCAAAGAGAAAGCATATTCTAAGGATATGCTAAAGTATGAAGTATATTAAAGGAATATGCTAAGGAATAAAGAATATTTCAAGAATATGCCAAGGGTATAAGTGTAATAAGCCAAGGAAAGTTAGGGAAAAGACCAAAATGCCCTCACCTTGATTTTCCTATAAATAGAAAGGGTTATCTTAAGTAAATTCACAACTTCCTTGCTTACACTTCCTTCTACTCTCTAAATTTCTTACGTTCTCTCTAAGTGTGTTGGGCTATACAAATATTCTCCAAGTTAGTAAATTCTATAGAAAGCAACATCCAGTCACTTGTTAACTAAAGTAGGGGATATCATTTATTTCATACTCGTATGTAATATCATTTGCTCTCATATTCGTAAGTGATATTATTTTACTTCATACTCATAAGGGTTGTTATTCATTTCGTATTAATTTGTGGGAATAACCTGTCTACGCGGACTACCGCATGTCTGGTGAATAACCCTTCGTATTAATTCCTTATTACTCTTTTGTGAAAATGATCTGTCTACGCGGATTACCGCATAACGGGTGAAAATCCATTTACAGTTTCGTATTTTCTTTCATACCCGTGTCGGATATCATTTCTTTTATACTTGTCAAGGGATATTATTTTCTTTCATATTTCTCCATTTATGGTAAGAAATTATTGTTTATTTCCATAACCTTATTATTAAATGGTGAAAATTCCTGAAATTAGTAGAATATAGTTAATAGTTTGTGCTTCATCTAATATTTTTACCAACATCTTTTAATTGAAATTTTTATCGTTTATCTTTGAAATATGAATCTTGAATATCATTCTTGAATTTGACTCCACATTTTGATCATCATGTTGGCAATTTGGACATTCTTGGTCTCTGGATAAATTTAATTACAAATCTCTAATATTTATCCTTGATCTCACTATATTTATTTTTATATCATTGTCATCAACTTCAGACTTAAATTGTGGTGATAGTTTTCTTTGGCCCGTAGTGCAAACATGAACTAGCGTGGCATGATTATGACTAGGAACTGTGTATTGCTATAATATTGACCTTTGGTGTTACACACAAAGACTTGTGGTGAAAGTTCTCTTTGGCCCGTAGTGCAAAGATGAACTGGCGTTTGGCACGATCATGACCAGTGCTGTTATAAATAAATATCTTTTGCCCGTAGTGTAAAGATAAACTGTTGAACATGAATTATTGATTGGTGTTACAGGGATATAATATTGGTGGTGAACCTTTAACTTGTAGAAGATAGTAGACATTATGGTCTACTTAACTCTTCTAATGGATTGCTTATTCCACTGCTGTTGTTGTTGAAACACTTATAATATCTTTAAATCTCTCATTTATTACTGTTGAAGGCTAAAGATGATTTATTCTTTATTATCTTAGTTATCATATTCTTTACTAAGCTATTTGTGCTCACCCTTTTGCTTCATAATTCCTTTCAGGTAATACGAATGAGAGTATAGCTGGGACTAGTCGGGGAATGGAGTGATGGTCCAAAACTGTAGAAATATCTCAATACCTTATAAGATAGTGTGGCAATAGTTGTATTGAGAACTTAAGTTGGGTGTGTATATTGTTGTAGTAGATATGGTACAACATTTGTATTGAAACTAATAGTTTATGTGATGTCGTATTTTGCACGACAGTTTTATAGTTGTAAATAAGAAAATTTGTATTTGTATTCGGATTTTGTATAATGAAATTGGCGACTCAAAATGGGTTTTATGGACCTATTTTGGGGGCGTCACGGTTGGTAACATCTGCATAGTATTTTATATTATTAAATCGGTGATTTATCACGACACAGTAACTCATATTATTTGATATGATATTATTAGACCAGTTAGCATTATTGACAATGTCTAGAAGTTTCATCAAGGAAATGGGTTATTTAATTGAGCGTCGTATATACGTAAGGCCCCCTTTCTCCTAAGAATGATCTGGTTGTCAATATTGTAAGTCTATAATATTAATGGTGAATAATTGTTGAAAGACTGAAAATGTGTTGATTAAAGATAAGTGATAAGTGGTAGTTATTTGTTCAATTTTTGGGGTTTGTTATGAAGCGTTTGTTGTAAGTTAACTTATAATTCCGTGGGACCCACACTTTATTCTGTGGGACCCACAACTAATTGATCGGTGGGACCCATAATTTATTTTTGTGGGATAATTTCTTCAGATTTTGTTTCTTCTGTGGGACCCACAGATCATTCAATAGTTACTTACTAATTTTACAAACCGTTATTAGAAAATTTAATTCAGTTTTTATTTTACCTTAGGGTTAAAAACCTAAGAGAAAGCATATTCTAAGGATATGTTAAAGTATAAAGTATATTAAAGGAATATGCTAAGGAATAAAGAATATTTCAAGAATATGCCAAGGGTATAAGTATAATAAGCCAAGGAAAGTTAGGTAAAAGACTAAAATGCCCTCATCTTGATTTTCCTATAAATAGGAAGGGTTATCTTAAGGAAATTCACAACTTCCTTGCTTATACTTTCTTCTACTCTCTAAATTTCTTACGTTCTCTCTAAGTGTGCTGGGCTATACAAGTATTGTCCAAGTTAGTAAACTCCATAGAAAGCAACATCCAGTCACTTGTTAACTAAGGTAGGGGATATCATTTATTTCATACTCGTATGTAATATCATTTGCTTTCATATGCGTAAGTGATATTATTTTACATCATACTCATAAGGGTTCTTATTCATTCCGTATTAATTTGTGGGAATAACTTGTCTACGCGGACTACCGCATGCCTGGTAAATAACTGATGAGTTGGTTTTATACCTACGAATTGGTTATCTTTTGAACCCAATTCTTTGCTATCCGCGTATTTTATGCATTTGTTGTGTAGGGAGCAGCCTTGGACGACCGTAGCGGTAATTGGCACTTTCAGGGGCAAATGAGTAATTTCTGCAGGAAAGAGGACCTCGCTGCGGCAAGCTCCCTAAGCCAATTCTGTTAGGTTTGTATAACGCGAACATGCAATCAAATTACATAAATATAGCAGAAGCGCGATAAAATCAGATTTTAAAATTTTATACAAACCAGCATCATGATCTTTCTTTATGCACAATTATTAATTAAACGAAATAGATAGAGATTAAGAAATTATACCCTCGTAGAACCGTGCTTCCTCGGGTACAAGTTCAACTCCAATTCCTTCCTTTGATCAACGTTAGCCACCCAAGTGTTTGGCCTCTAGAGGTGATCCACCAAGGAATAATATCTATTCAAGAACATGGGTGTTGGCAAAACCCTAGTTTTTATCTCTATAGAAATTGTAAATATTCTCCACAATTCTTATGCAAGAGTGTGTAACCCTAATCTATGATAAGACTTCTCTTATTTATAGATGTAGGAAAACCCTTCCCTAAACTATTTAGGATTAGGTTTCTATTCTAATTAAACTCCTTTAATTTAAATTAAACTCCTAATCCAATTAGGAATTCATGTGAGAGTACTTCTGTTAATTAATTTCCAATCCATATTAGGAATTAAATAATAGTAATAGTAATAATAATAATAAGACTCCTCTTATTAATTTATATTTAATATTTCTAAAATATTAAATAATAAATATTAAGCTATTTAATTTATTCTATCTCCATAGACTAAATTAAATATACTTAACTTATTATTACAATTATACCATTTACTTGTTAAATAAATATTTTCCTTTTGCGGTGTGACCCTTTAGGTTCTCCATATTAAACCGGTTGTGAATAAATCAATTAGAACAATTCTAATCTTATTTAAATAAATAAATTAAACTATTTAATTCATTTAAATAAATAATATTTATTCTATAATAAGGGTAAGCCCTCTTAGCGATCAACGACTTTTCAGATAATATAGATTTCAACATTAATCATAAAAGAACTTTTCAGTGCATAGTTACCGTACAATTCAATCCTTCTACCATATAATGTCCCAATTAAATATAAGACATGGAATTACTGTCAAGTCTTATTTTATTTAATTATATGTATTTCGATTCTCAAATGCACAACTCTAAATAATGCAAATTAGAAACTCTTTTCTAAGTTCATTCTGTCTTGGCCAAGGACTACTGAGTTGTCATTTATCGAATCACATAGGATATTCACATCTATTACTAGACGTGATAGATTCTTTGTTGATCATTCACCTATCTCCATGTACAACTTATTATACTCAATCATACCCTTTGTTATACCCTAAAGGTTTTAAGGGACATGTCAAAGTATAACTCATTATACACAAGATACTATGATGATCTCAAGTCCAAGGATCATTTGTACTACTATCACTAGAGGAATTCCTATTGACAGGCGAGTAAAACTCCATTAGGTATTCCTTAGTGAGCCACGTTCAGTGAACTTATTCTCCAATAAGCACCTACATACTTGCTTTAGTGTCTCCACATAAATGATTATGAGATCAATCATCCTCTTCTTAAGAGCAAGCAACGTATGTACTAATCTATCAGGATTCACTAATCCCCTTTTTAGTAATCCAACGATTAGGAACGATTTTAGTTTGTGAGCTATCTAGAATTTAGATCTCATTAGCATGATCACCATCATGATTCTAAAAGCATTGCTCAAAATTATAGGTTTATCACATTTAATATAACAACACTATGTAGATAACATAAAATGCCTTTAATAACCGAATAAGATTACAAAGTATATGCTACATCATATCAAATATGATTGGCTTGTGTGCATACTACTTTTAATTTCTTGCATCGGGGCGAGCTCCCAAGGCACAAAGTTCTCGCCGGGGCGAGCTCCCGCCAGGGTGAGATCCCCAGGCCATTTCTCTCGCCGGGGCGAGCTCGTCGCAGACAGCAGCAGAGTTTTTACGATTTTTGGTCCAAAACTCGGGAAATAGCTAGGTTTCAAGAGACCCAACTCTTATAACATCCAGGCCGGCTGAAACTCCAGACCAACTCATTCTAACACCTTCTAACATCAAATCTAGAGAGAGGGAAGCTACCAAATACATCATCAAGAAGGGAATGGACTGCAATACAAGGATTTTTCAGCAATTTCCAAGGAGCAAGTAAGGCAAGGAATATCAATTCTTGAGGGAAAGCTAGAGAAGAAGAATCAAACCATTAAGCAACAATTGAATATCTCCACAAAGGGGTTTTATCATTCAATCTCTTGTATTTCTTTCTTAATTTGTAATTCCATCATGATGAATAGATCGAATATGATGTTACGTGTAGTTACCATGAACTAAACTCTATTTTGGGATTATAATGGATCTTGTTGTGTAGTTTACTTTGCTATGCTTCCTTGTTAGTCTTATTAGCTATTCATGGATTGTCTATTATGATTTGCATTCAATTACTTAATTGCCTAGCTAGCAATTACCATGATAATCCATATGAAATTGAGAAATGGATTATGGGTTTAGATCTAATCATAATAGCATGTATTTGTATGTTCTACATGGCGTTGGAATGTATGATTTGTGCTTAAGATAGACATATATCGAAGCACCGCTTGTAGTCATTTGAGAGCTTGAGCTTAAACCCTATTTATTTGTAAATCACATAGACATATAGTGGTTTAGGTAATGTGGGTGTTCGTGTTTATTCTATCATATGTGGATTATATATGATATGGACTTGGTACATCGAGAGATGGCCTTGTCTCACTTTCGTGTTCTCGACTAACAATCTATGATGATTAATTAGGTTTAACAGGAAGTATGTTGAGGTATATGAATCAATAGGAGAAATTGTAATCTCATATCTTCATTATCTCTAAAGCTTTCTATTGTTCTTTAATTAATGTTATCTTGATTAACCCAAAACACCAAAAAGACATAAAACCATTTGTTTAGATAAGATTAAGTTGATAAATGGTTAGTACTTGGAAAAGACTAGTAATAATTCATCGTGGGACCGATACTCTACTTACTCTTTATTACTTGTTGACCGCGTATACTTGCGCGTAAATTGTCGTTATATTAATCGGACAATAAGTTTTTGGCGCTGTTGCCGGGGACTTATTTTTGTAGTGTTTTTCCAATATTAGTCATAATCAAATTAGTTTTAATTTAAACTTGTATATAAATTTGCTTTTAGTTTATTTTATCATTTATTTTTCTAGTTTAATGCTTTCTTCTTTGCAAGGTACACCATGGATGACTTTGTTGATCAATGGTCGTACATGAGTATGACTCAACCAAGGGAAACTGGGATTGATAAACTCAATACATTTTCTGCATTGTCAGCACAATTTGTGACGCTTTCGAGGAAGGTTGATGCTTTAGAAGCACAAAATATTCAAAGTGTGGTGGTGATTTGTGATTATTGTGCTGGAAACCATCTGAGTCACCAATGCACCATCGGTTTCGAGTCGGTATGGTATGGTGGCGACTTCGGCGATTACCCCAACAGTTATGACTATTCCAATAATTATCATCATAGTTGGGAAAATCATTCGAATTTTTCATGGAGCCATAATAATTAAATTCAAACATTTGCTCCAAGCCAATCATACACTCTAGACTCTCAGGATCAAGCTCCTATTCAAGAAGAGAGGATGTCAAACTTTGAGGAACTTGTGTCCAAGATCATGACTTCGAATGAGGAGATGTTGAAAAGTCAAGAAATGTCAATTCGAAATCTTAAGAACCAAATTGGGGAACTTATCAATGTCATTACCAATCTTCCTCAAGGTGAATGGCCCAATGACATAGTTCCTGAGATTGATGGGCGACCCACGCCAAATCTGCAGCTGGATGAGCCACAAAAGATAGAAATAGAGGAGACAATTGGGGATAAAGAGAACACAGTCGGCGAAAAGATTTGTATGAGCTCAAATGAAGATGAGTTAATTGTGTTAGTGCCCCAAGTGCCTTCTCCACCAAAGTTCAAGATTCCAGTCAGTTTTGCAAAACCATGGCTGCTTGGTAGTCATGTCATTGGTAAAGCTCTATGTAACTTTAGATCTAGCTTAAAGTTGAAACCATGGTGTGAGGACGTAGAGGTCCATGAGGAGAAAACCGATGGTTCTATTGTGTTTGTAGAGCTTCAATTCAACATTCCATCCACAAACACAATGGAACAATGACCTAGCATTGTGCAGTGCATAAATGAGAATGTATTGAAAAGTAACAAGCTCGGTGAACTTGAAACAATGAACCTTACTGAGGAGAATCCCTCAAATATTACATGGCTATCAATGGATGGTGGGTTCCTCAATAATCGAAGGGGAATTGGATAAAAACAGGGAGTTAGTCAGGCCGAAGACTTTAAAACAAGCGCTTCTTGGGAGGTAACCCAAGTTTATTATTTTGCTTTTGATTTTATTTAATTGCTTTTTAGTTGCATTTTAATTTCTTTAGTCAATTGCTTTTAGGTATCGAATACTAAGCAAATTGGTGTGCGCTCCCAACTTAGGGGACTTGAAAGATGATATTAATGGCGCTTGACACGTTCTCAGGGAAGTCTTCTGTGTTATTTTTTTTCCCTATTTCAGACATTGAGGACAATGTCAAGTTTAAGTTTGGGGGTATGGGCTTTAGTATTTAGTATTTGTGTTTTTAATTTAGTATTTGTGTGTTGTTAGTGTGTTTTTCTTTTGAAAAAAAATATATATATATTTATTTTTAAGATGTGTCCCTTAAGCATTGATTTAATTTGATTTATCCATGGTCAATGATAGCAACTTGTTTGAATGGATTCTAACTCATGAAAAATGGATAAATGTTGCTTAGTTTTTATGCTTAATCATTATTGTTGGTTATTGTTTTGCTTATGCGTCCTTTCACTCTTTTGCACCTACCCATGAGTATTGAGATAGTTGTATGCTTAGAGAAGGTTGTTATAACCGAATGCTTGTGGGATATATCTATAAACTCTAGAACTCGTTTAAACATCACTCGAAGCAAGGTGTCAAAATTTGTTGTGTTTGAATTGATGGTCATGTGGTGAGTTGAGATGGAGCGTAAAACGCACTCATTCATGGACACATGCTTAGGGGAGATAGAGCGTAAAATGCACTCTCCTATAATTTGATGACAAAAGAAATAAAGTTTTTTTTATATCAAACCTTGTGTTGAGATGGAGCATAAAATGCACTCACCCACAAGAGTGGACTTAGGATAAGATGGATCATAAAATGCACTTACCTAGAGTCCTTTGATTTCATATTTTTGGAAATTATGATTTGTATACATTTGCGGTGAGTGATGTGTTAAGCATGTAGTTTTCGTGGTTCATATTGATTATTTCATAAGGTAATGTGGGTGCATAGTTTCATCCGAGCTTGATTAGTTTAGTGCTATTGGGTACACACACACACGGAAGAGACCTAAAGCAAGCTATGACTAGCTCATTGTAAATCTAGACTTGCAACATTTTGAGAGTTTCCTTGAGTTTTCATGTGTTTATGCTTTGAGACCATTGTTTAAACTTTTTAATTCATTGCTCAAGTTAGTTTATTTAGAAATGTTTAATTTTTATAGTTTGTGTGTTTTGCTTGAGGACAAGCAAAGGTTTAAGTTTGGGGGTATTTGATGAGTGAGTTTTATACCTACGAATTGGATATCTTTTGAACCCAATTCTTCGCTATCCGCGTATTTCTAGTGTCTATTTACGTGTTTTATGCTTTTGTTGTGTAGGGAGCAGCCTTGGACGACCGTGGCGGTAATTGGCACATTCAGGGGCAAATGAGTAATTTCTACAGGAAAGAGGACCTCGCCACAGCAAGTTCCCTAGGCCATTTCTGGCGCCGGGGTTAGCTCCCAAGGCACAAAGTTCTCGCCGAGGCGAGATCCCCAGGCCATTTCTATCGCCGGGGCAAGCTCATCGCGGACAGCAGCAGAGTTTTTACGATTTTTGGTCCAAAACTCAGGAAATAGCTAGGTTTCGAGAGACCCAACTCTTATAACATCCAGGGGGCGGCTGAAACTCCAGACTAACTCATTCTAACACCTTCTAACATTAAATCTAGAGAGAGGGAAGCTACCAAATACATCATCAAGAAGGGAATGGGCTGCAATACAAGGATTTTCCAGCAATTTCTGAGGAGCAAGTAAGGCAATGAATATCAATTCTTGAAGGAAAGCTAGAGAAGAGGAATCAAACCATTAAGCAACAATTGAATATCTCCACAAAGGGGTTTTATCATTCTATCTCTTGTATTTCTTTCTTAATTTATAATTCCATCATGATGAATAGATCGAATATGATGTTATATGTAGCTACCATGAACTAAACTCTATTTTGGGATTATAATGGATCTTGTTGTGTAGCTTACTTTGCTATGCTTCCTTGTTAGTCTTATTAGCTATTCATGGATTGTCTATTATGGGTTTAGATCTAATCATAATAGCATGTATTTGTATGTTCTACATGGTGTTGGAATGTATGATTTGTGCTTAGGATAGACATATACCGAAGCACCGTTTGTAGTCATTTGAGAGCTTGAGCTTAAACCCTATTTATTTGTAATCACATAGACATATAGTGGTTTAGGTAATGTGGGTGTTCGTGTTTATTCTATCATCTACGGATTATATATGATATGGACTTAGTACATCGAGAGATGGCCTTGTCTCACTTTCGTGTTCTCGACTAACAATCTGTGATGATTACTTTTGTTTAACAGGAAGTGTGTTGAGGTAGATGAATCAATAGGAGAAATTGTAATCTCATATCTTCATTGTCTCTAAATGTTTCTATTATTCTTTAATTAATGTTATCTTGATTAACCCAAAACACCAAAAAGACAGAAAACCATTAGTTTAGATAAGATTGAGTTGATAAATGGTTAGTGCTTGGAAAAGACTAGTAATAATTCCTCGTGGGATTGATACTCTACTTACTCTTTATTACTTGTGGACCGCGTATACTTGCGCGCAAATTGTCGTTATATTAATCGGATAACAATAACCCTTCGTATTCATTTCTTATTAGTCTTTTGTGAAAATGATCTATCTACGCGGATTACCGCATGACGTGGGAAAATCCATTTGCAGTTTCGTATTTTCTTTCATAATCGTATCGGATATCATTTCTTTTGTACTCGTCAAGGAATATTGTTTTCTTTCATATTTCTCCATTTATGGTAAGAAAATATTGTTTATTTCCATAACCTTATTATTAAATGGTAAAAATCTCTGAAATTAGTAGAATATCCTTAATAGTTTGTGCTTCATCTAATATTTTTACCAGCATCTTTTTATTGAAATTTTTATCGTTATCTTTGAAATATGAATCTTGAATATTATTCTTGAATTTGACTCCACATTTTGGTCATCATGTTGGCAATTTGGACATTCTTGGTCTCTGGATAAATTTAATTACAAATCTCTAATATTTATCGTTGATCTCATTGTATTTATTTTTATATCATTGTCATCATCTTCAGACTTAAATTATAGTGATAGTCCTCTTTGGCCCGTAGTGCAAAAATGAACTCGCGTGACATGATTATGACCAGGAACTGTGTATTGGTATAATCATGACCTTTGGTGTTACAGACAAAGACTTGTCGTGAAAGTTCTCTTTGGCCCGTAGTGCAAAGATGAACTGGCATTTGGCATGATCATGACCGGTGGTGTTATAAATAAATATCTTTGGCCCGTAGTGCAAAGATAAATTGTTGAACATGAATTATTGATTGGTGTTACAAGGATAAAATATTGGAGGTAAACCTTTAACTTGTAGAAGATAGTACACATTATGCTCTATTTGACTCTGGTTGTCAATATTGTAAGTCTATGATATTAATGGTGAATAATTGTTGAAAGACTGAAAAAGTGTTGATTAAAGATAAGTGATGTGGTAGTTATTTGTTCAATTTTTGGGGTTTGTTATGAAGTGTTTGTTGTAAGTTAACTTATATTTCCGTGGGACCCACACTTTATTCCGTGGAACCCACAACTAATTGATCGGTGGGACCCACAATTTATTTTCGTGGGATAATTTCTTCAGATTTTGTTTCTTTTGTGGGACCTAAAGGTCATTCAATAGTTACTTGCTAATTTTACAAACTGTCAGTAGAAAATTTAATTCGTTTTTATTTTACCTTAGGGTTAAAAACCTAAGAGAAAGCATATTCTAAGGATATGCTAAAGTATAAAGTATATTAAAGGAATATGCTAAGGAATAAAGAATATTTCAAGAATATGTCAAGGGTATAAGTGTAATAAGCCAAGAAAAATTAGGGAAAAGACCAAAATGCCCTCACTTTGATTTTTCTATAAATAGGAAGGGTTATCTTAAGGAAATTCACAACCTCCTTGCTTATACTTCCTTCTACTCTCAAAATATCTTATGTTCTCTCTAAGTGTGATGGGCTATACAAGTATTGTCCAAGTTGGTAAACTCCATAGAAAGCAACATCATTCACTTGTTAACTAAGGTAGGGGATATCATTTATTTCATACTCGTATGTAATATCATTTGTTTTCATATTTGTAAGTGATATTATTTTACTTCATCCTCATAAGGGTTGTTATTCATTCCGTATTAATTAGTGGGAATAACCTGTCTACGTGGACTACCGCATGCCTGTTGAATATCCATTTGTATTCATTCCTTATTACTCTTTTGTGGAAATAATTTGTTTACGCGGATTACTGCATGAAGGATGAAAATCCATTTGCAGTTTCGTATTTTCTTTCATGCCCATATGGGATATCATTTCTTTTGTACTCGTCAAGAGATATTGTTTTCTTTCATATTTCTCCATTTATGGTAAGAAATTATTGTTTATTTCCATAACCTTATTATTAAATGGTGAAAATCCCTTAAATTAGTAGAATATACTTAATAGTTTGTGCTTTATCTAATATTTTTACCAGCATCTTTCTATTGAAATTTTTATCATTATCTTTGAAATATGAATCTTAAATATCATTCTTGAATTTGACTCCACATTTTAGTCATTGTGTTTTCAATTTGGACATTCTTGATCTCTGCATAAATTTAATTACAAATCTCTAATATTTATCATTGATCTCACTGTATTTTTTTTTATATCATTGTCATCAACTTCAGACTTAAATTGTGGAGATAGTTCTCTTTGGCCTGTAGTGCAAAGATGAACTAGCGTGGCATGATTATGACCAGAAACTGTGTATTGGTATAATCATGACCTTTAGTGTTATAGACAAAGACTTATGGTGAAAGTTCTCTTTGGCCCGTAGTGCAAAGATGAACTGGCGTTTGGCATGATCATGACCAGTGGTGTTATAAATAAATATCTTTGGTCCGTAGTACAAAGATAAACTGTTGAATATGAATTATTGAATGGTGCTACATGGATAAAATATTGGTGGTGAACCTTTAACTTGTAGAAGATAGTAGACATTATAGTCTAATTGACTCTTCTAATGGATTGCTTGTTCCGCTATTGTTGTTGTTGAAACACTTATGATATCTTTAAATCTCTGATTTATTACTGTTGAAGGCTAAAGATCATTTATTCTTCATTATCTTAGTCATGATAATCTTTACTGGGCTATTTGTGCTCACCCTTTTGCTTCACAATTCTTTTCAGGTAATAAGAATGAGAGTATAACTACGACTAGCCGAGGAATAGAGTGATGGTCCGAGACTGTAGAAATATCTCAATACCTTATAAGATAGTGTGGCAATAATTGTATTGAGAACTTAAGTTGGGTGTGTATGTTGTTGTATTAGATATGGTACAACATTTGTATTGAAACTCACAGTTTATGTGATGTCGTATTTTGCACGACAGTTTTATAGTTATAGATTAGAAAATTTGTATTTGTATTCGGATTTTGTATAATGAAATTGGCGACTCAAAATGGGTTGTATGGACCTATTTTGGAAAATTTGTATTCGAATTTTGTAGAATAAAATTGGCGACTCAAAATGGGTTGTTTAGACCTATTGTGGGGGCGTCATAGTTGGTATCAGAGCTTAGGGATATGATCTATGATGGAGATCTAGGATTAAAACTAGGAGAGGAGAGACGAGTAAAATCCTTCGCTAGTGTGTCCTACCTAAGCTATTTTATTATTTAATTAGTCGTACGGGATGTAGGAACAGGATATGATGTGTCAATTTGTTTAACTAATCTTTATTTTGTGATCACATTTCAGAATGGCATCTGAAAATCAAGCGATGAACTATGAGATAATTGTGGCTGAGAATCAGGAAGCTACAAATCATATTGCTGCAAACTTAGAAAATCATGATGCCAACAACATGATGCATGATGAGTTTTTTAGGAACTTCATGCAATTCATGCAGAACCAGGCGAGAAGAGCTCCTGCCTATAATACTAGTGGAAACGTTGGTAACGTACGAATGGTCACTGCCAAGAAGTTCAAAGAGTTAGGACCACCTGAATTTCTTGGAAAGCTGGACCCACTCAAAGCAGAAGCATGGCTCAAATAGATAACAAAGATATTTGATGTTCTGCGTTGCGCTAATAATCAAAAGGTTCCATTCGCTACATTTATGTTACGAGGAGAAGCAGATCACTGGTGGGAGTCAGTAAAGCGTGCCCATCACTCGGCACTCGAGATGTCTTGGGTTTAGTTCTAAGAATTATTTAACAAAAAGTATTTCCTAGAGAGTATTCGCCATATGAAGGAGGTGGAATTTATCAAACTGAAGCAGAACAACATGACCATATCACAGTACAAAGCCAAGTTTGTCGAACTATCTCGATTTGTGCCTCATTTGGTGGACAATGAGGAACGGATGACGTGAATGTTTTTACGAGGTTTGAAACCTGAAATTTGTCAACATCTTATTTCTCATAAACTTTGTCTATATTCAGATATCGTGGATAGAGCTCAATTAGTAGAACGGGAGAAAGAAACATTGCAACCCGAAAGAAATTACGATAATAATCGTAATGGTGGTAACAATCATCGAAATAATGATAACCAGCAAGGAGGGAGTCACCACGCCAGAAATGATAACCACTTTGGTGGTAATCCTGGCCCAGGTAATAGGAAAAGTGAGTCAAGTGGAAACAATTTCAAGAAGAGAAGATTCAACAATAACCATGAAAAAGCACCAGCATCAGCACCGGCACCAGTACCAGTTTCGAGGGGAGGAGAACGACCACTAGTCAGATGTTACAGGTGTGGAAAAAAGGGACACATCAGTCCAAACTGTACACAGCCGCCATCCCAGGTGTGTTATAATTGTGGAAAGGAAGGCCGCATAGCTCGATTTTGTCATACAGCAAAATCAAGTCCAACGGTAATGATGACACCAAACGCTGTTACGGACAAGTCAAAGCCTACGGTTCAGGAGAGAGCTTTTGTCGTAACCTCTCAAAAGGCGTGGAATCCAGATGAAGTCATAACCGGTAAGCTAATCATAAACTCTTGCAAAGTCTATACCTTATTAGATACTGGTTTTACCCACTTTTTTATTTCATCTACTTGTGCTCAACGTTTAAACTTAACTCCTAAGAAATTAGATTTTGACTTATCTGTTAAAACTCCATTAGGAGAAACCTTCATTACATCCACTATTTATAAATCTTGTTTGATTCAAATCGGCACCCTCACCTAACCCGTTGATCTCATCTCTTTAGAAATACATGAATTTGATATGATTTTAGGAATTGATTGGTTAACTACTCATCATGCTAAAATTGATTGCTTTCGCCAGGTCGTTAGTTGAATTTGACTCCACATTTTGGTCATCATGTTGAGCATGATGAGTAGTTAACCAATCAATTCCTAAAATCACATCAAATTCATGTATTTTCAAAGAGATGAGATCAACGGGTAAGGTGAGGGTGCCAATTTGAATCAAACAAGATTTATAAACAGTGGATGTAATGAAGGTTTCTCCTAACGGAGTTTCAACATATAAGTTAAAATCTAATTTCTTAGGAGTCAAGTTTAAACGTTGAGTACAAGTAGATGAAATAAAAGAGTGGGTAGAACTAGTATCTAATAAGGTATAGACTTCACAAGAGTTTATGATTAGCTTACTGGTTATGACTTCATCTGGTTTCCACGCCTTTTGAGAGGTTACGACAAAAGCTCTCCCCTGAACCGTAGGCTGACTTATCCGTAACAGCCTTTAGTGTCATCATTATCGTTGGACTTAATTTTGCTGCATGATAAAATCGAGCTATGTGGCCTTCCTTTCCACAATTGTAACACACCTAGGATGACGGCTGTGTACAGTTTGGACTGATGTGTCTCTCCTTTCCGCACCTGTAATATCTGACTGGTGGTCGTTCTCCTCCCCTCGAAACTGGTACTGGTGCCAGTGCTGATGCTGGTGCCTTTCCATGGTTATTCTTTAATCTTCTCTTCTTGAAATTGTTGTCACTTGACTCACTTCTCCTATTATCTAGGCCAGGATTATCACCGAAGTGGTTACCATTTCTGGCGTGGTGATTCCCTCCTCGATGGTTATCATTATTTCGATGATTGTTGCCACCATTACGATTATTATCGTAATTTCTTTCTGGTTGCAATGTTTCTTTCTCGCGTTCTACTAATTGAGCTCTATCCACGATATCTGAATATAGACAAAGTTTATGAGAAATAAGATGTTGACTAATTTCAGGTTTCAAACCTCGTAAAAATATTCGCGTCATCCGTTCCTCATTGTCCACCAAATGAGGCGCAAATCGAGACAGTTCGACAAACTTGGCTTCGTACTACGATACGGTCATGTTGTTCTGCTCCAGTTTGATAAATTTCACCTCCTTCATATGGCGAATACTCTCTGGGAAATAATTTTTGTTAAATAATTCTTGGAACTCGACCCAAGACATCTCGAGTGTCGAGTGATGGGTACGCTTTACTGACTCCCACCAGTGATCTGCTTCTCCTCGTAACATAAATGTAGCTAGGATCCGTTTAGTTAATTAAGGGCAACCGGTTATCTGATTTGGAAAAAGTCGAGCAATTTTGTGAGGAACCTCCAGCCAAATCAGTCGAGAAGAAGGGGCAGGCTTGGCCGAACCTAGCAAGCCCTAGGTTTCCAATCGGTTGGACGGGACGGGAGAGAGAAAGAAGGGGGAAGTCACACCAAGTCAGGTCGGCGACGTCATGGAGCCTAGCGACCGGCGGACTGCGCAACGTTCGGGGCGGAATCGAGGGCAAAGACCGACCGACCATGAATGGACTAGGGGTCCCAGAAACTCGGCGACACGACCGGTGGAGACGCATGGCTCGAGGGTGCCAACCGGTGCTAGCTAGGTGATTGATGGGGAGGACCGGTCACTGCCTCTTCCCTACCGACGGTCCTTGAACAATCATTTGGGGTAATACCCAATTTTTTTTTGGGTAAGTGATTCAATATAAATTGAAACCCTTCCCCAAACCCTAGCAACTGCTACAATTTTTGCCTTCAAAAATTTGAGGGAGAGATACGGCAAGAGAGAGGAATCGCAGAGGGGAAATCCGGTGAATGTCCGGTTGGGTCTGATATTCGAGAAGAAGAAGAAAGGCAGCCGCTCGATCAACACCAAGGTACCAAAATGGTTCAAGCGATTGTGATGGTTGTTAATTTTGCGTGATTGATGTAATAAACTGTACTATATTGTATTGCTTGGGTTTGAAAATTTTGTTATTGTATTGTGTTAATCTTGCTTGGGGAATGTATTGTATTGTTTTGGTTTTGGAAAATCTGGTATTACGTTGTTCCTGTTTGGGCTGTATTGAAATGTTCTTGAACTGGAAACTTGGTATGGTAAGAAACCTTAAGGTTTCGGCAGCTTCAGTTTAGTTAGAATGCCTGAACCAGAATTTTGCTCATATGGTATTAACTGTATTGTCCATCACACTGCTGATACAAATAAATCAAACCTTGGTTTCTTTTGGGGATGATAATCAGTGTTTAGAAATTATTATCTACTGTGTTAGGTAATAATTTTGGTTAGTTTAGAATAAAATTGCAGGAAATTGGTTGATTGTGGCAATAATAAACACATGATTCCAGTAGTGTTATACAGTAATGGTTTTAATATCCAAAGTGGGTTGTGCAACTCATTGGGGGTAAATGGCTGTTAAACCACTATTGTTTAACAAAAATCAAATGATTAATATTGGCTTGATTTTTTGGTTAATTAATTTGAGTTAATAATGCTCTTGAAAATTTACTAGTTATGCTAACTAATAAATAAAATTAATAAATTAATTATTTATTATCTATTAAATAATAAATAAAGATAATAAATATTTAATTATTGTTTAATTAATATTAAATAATAATTAAGTATAAATGAAGTAATAAAGTAATTATTTATTATTTATCAATAAATAATAAATAAAGATAATAAATATTTAATTATTGTTTAATTAATAATTAAGTATAAATGAAGTAATAAAGTAATTATTTATTATTTATCAATAAATAATAAATAAAGATAATAAATATTTAATTTTTATTTGATTAATAAATAAATATGGATAAATTGGTAAATTAATTATTTATTATTTATCCCCAAATAATAAATAAATATTTAATTATTATTTAATTAATATTAATTAAGTATGAATAAAATTAATAAGATTAATTATTTATTATTTATCAATAAATAATAAATAAAGATAATAAATAGTTAATATTCAATAATAACTAAGTATGAATAAAATTAATAAATTATTTGTTTATTATTTTTCAAAAAAATAATAATAAATAAAGTTAGTAAATATTTAATTATTATTTGATAGTAAATAATAATTAAGTACAAATAAAGATAATAAGTGTTTAATAATTATTTATTGTGTAACATTACATAATAAATAAAGATAATAAACATCTAATTATTATTAATAATAATTAGGTATGAATAAGTTAATAAGGATTATTAACCCATATTTAGAGACTAATAAGTGAAATAGTTGAGTACTTAAAAGTTAGGTAACCATGATTAACTATTATTTATTTTTAAATGATAGCTAGAGGTCATTAAGTTAATTTCTGTCTAGCTAAAGATTAGATAGTAATTAAATGTATATGGTGCATTGTTTATCTGCTAAATGAATAACATAAGTGAGTGTATCAATATATAGTTATGCGATGCTAATGGATAAACCGACTTTATCAACTGATAGGTTATCCAAGATCAATTAATTAAAGCTAAAAATTATCTGTAGCTGAGCAAACAGGCAAGTTCCCTAACTCAAACTCGAGTTATTATTTTCGAAGCATGATAGGGAATAATTATTGTCGATTATTCACATCTATACTGGTTATTGAGATTCGCACTTTGTGCAATTGAATTCCTATTCTATTATGATTGAACTGTAAATTTAATTAAAGTTCTTTCAAGCATGAACTGTTTATGAGATAGATCTATGCTATTTGTATCAGCTAGATCAAGCATGTCTAAATTGGTTAAGACAATGATATTTTAAAAGCTGTTCTTATTAAATTACCATGGTAAGAACTCTTGGCTGAGAAAAGGATAAATTTGTTTAAGGCATGATATCAATGCTGGTTTATTAAGTGTTTATGCATAAATCACGAGGTATGAGAGGCTGATCCCCTCGATTACCAAAACTTTTTAAGAGGTCCAGCTCACATGCTGAGAACCTTGGTAAACGTCCTTGGTTATTTCAAACCCCTCAGTAATTGACATTCAAGTATTCGAATATTCAACTGTTGACTATTAATTCCTGTTTCTTCACAATTCTATACTGTTGTTGAACATTGTAAGCGAAATTCCCTTCTATTCATGATATATCTTCCTTGTGTATAACTTGCTAAGTAAACTAGTTGCTTACCCTTGCTATATCATGATCTTTATTTCAGCTAAGGCAGAATCATCTAAAGGAGACAAAGGAAAAGGGAAGGTGCAAGAATAATTGCCTGATAGGGCTTATGTACCAGTTTATCTTGAATGTTGTGAACCTTTTATTGTGTTAAGGGTACGTTTTATGTTAAGGTTAAAGAACCTTGGGACCAAGATTGTAAGACTTTATTATTATTTCAATAAACAATGTATGTTTATTATTCCGCATTTAGTTAGAAAGTATATTTGTTGTTGGGTATCGTGAGCACCGAATTCGAGGTTAGGAAACCCGAATTTGGGGGTGTCACAGGTTGGTATCAAAGTTGTAGGTTATAAACGTTAGGAACGAGAAACCTAGGATATAACCTTAGTAGAAAACTCACATAGAGTATGCAGGTGATGGGTTGGGGAGATTCATAGAGTTCTAGTTGTACCGAATAAAATATCATTTCATTTCATCAATGAATATATTTTATTGTGGTACTGATGTTGATTTATTTGTGTGGTGTTTGAAGGATGTCGGGCGAGAGTCAAGATAGCTGTCCAGTGAACCAGGAGCCCATAGAGCCTGATGTGATAGGAGATTTGCTGGCGAGGAACGCCGAGCTAGAGGTTAGGGCCAAACAACTAGAGGTGCAGAACCACACCCTCCAGATTACTGAGCAGCAGTACAAGGACGTTGCTTACCAGGCCCAAGCTGAGTTAGCCGAGTTGCGGGGGAGGCTGCAGCAGAGAGAGCTACAGTTAGGACAGTTGAGGGATGAGGTGAAAGCTAAAGATGTGAAGATATATGATTTGGAGCGAGCCTTAGACACCGCCTTTATGCAGTTCGACGCCAAATGGATGGATCTGCCCCCCAGTAGCGAGAGCAAGCGTTGAGTTGTATTCTCCTTGTGTCCCTTAGAGGATAGTTGGAGGTGGGTAGTTATGCCTTGAGCAGTGATATTGGTACTACTTTTGATTTACTAGAGTTTTTATTAACCTCAGCTCGTGCGAGGTAGTTCGTATGTAGGATATACTTCCATTTATGTAGGTAGAAAATAATGGTTTAGTGAATCCCATCTTTTGTTATATTAAATGGGATGGTAGCATTTATGACAATATACCTGTGATGAACGTGTAAAACACTAAAGTTGGTATATGAATATAAATGCATTATTATGGTATGTGTTTGAGAATTTTACTTAGTAGACCGTCAATTCAATGGTTATGTTAATTCAGTAAAACTGAATCGGTATTTTAGCAACTTAAATTACTAATCGGGTAAAAGCAGAATTCCCGAGGTTGGGTAATCTAGAGCTCCCACACGATGATCATGCGATTGTTCGAGTACAATGTTGTATTACATGTTAAATACTTATATGTTTATAAAACCCGAGTAACGTGTTAGGACTTTGTTCAAACAGATAATGCCGCCCAGACGAATCCTACGAAACCAAGGGGTCGAAGAGTCGGTTAACAATGCAGAGGGAACTCAACCAAACCCAATGCAAGACTTTATCAACATGATGGCCGAAACTCTGCGGAATCAAACGACTACCGCCGAAAACCAGACGGGAAACCACTTAGCCAATTTTAAAGACTTCAAGGCAGTAGGGCCGCCGGAGTTTAAGGGAACAACTGACCTGATAGAGTCCCAGTCGTGGATAAAGGAGATTGAAAAGGCCTTTGTCATCGCTAGAGTCACTGAGGAGCAGAAGACAGTTTTTGCTACTTACTTAATGAAAGGTGAGGCTAACTTTTGGTGGGAAGCCAATCAAAGCAAAGCTGGAACTGGAGTCGTGGCGTGGGAAGCATTCAAGACGTTGGTTTTCGAGAATTACTTCCCTGAGAGTACGCAGGCGAAAATGGAGATCAAGTTTTTAGAACTGAAGCAGGAAAACTTTTCAGTGTCAGAGTACGCTGCAAAATTCAATGAATTGGCTAGATTCGCCCCACATCAGGTGGACACTGAGGTGAGGAAGGCAAGAAGGTTCGAGAATGGGTTAAAGCCGTGGATCTACAGCAAGGTAGCGGTTTTACAAATTACGTCGTTCTCAACCTTGCTGGAGAAAGCTCTCATTGCTGAAGGTGGGAGTGAAGCGGTTTCAAAATATAATCGGGAGAAGAACAAGAATAAGGTAGAAGGAGGAAATGCGAATGTTAGCAGTGGTGGCAGCAACAACAGGAAGCGTCAATGGAGCAGTGGGGGTAGCAATTCTGAAATACAGCAAGGGAGCATGCAGCAGAAAAGGTAGGTATGTGGAAATTGCGGAAAGGGTCACTCGGGGGAGTGCATGAAAGGAAAGATGGTTTGTTATACTTGTGGACAAGAAGGGCATATCTCGCCCAATTGTCCTAAGGCGAAGAAAGGAGGTTGTTTCACTTGTGGAGAGCTGGGACATCGAAGCAAGGACTGTCCAAGGAAGAAAAACATGGATGGCGGAAGCGGCAATAGGGGCAACAACTCGAGGGCAACCAGTGGAGGACCAGCCCAGCCAAATAGGCCAACAGCAAGGACCTTCAACATGACAGTGCAAGATGCCGTGGCATCCAGGGAGGTGGTGTCAGGTATTATTCCAATCAACGACATAAATGCCTATGTGCTATTCGATTCAGGAGCTTCATGTTCTTTTGTATCTGATGAATTTGCTCAAGGATTTAATTTACCTAGTGAACCATTAGAACACCCGATGAACGTAGAAGTAGCGAACAAAGAGATTATCCCCGTAAATTACATTTATAGAAATTGTTGTGCTGATTTGAGAGGGTTTAAGCTTAACGTGGATTTGCTACCGATTCGTCTTGGAGAATTTGATGTAATCCTTGGAATGGATTGGTTAGCGAGTCACAGGGTGGTCATTGACTGTAAGAAAAAGTGCGTACACCTGGAGACTCCAAGTAAGTCGAAGGTGGTGTTCTATGGTAATAAATCGTCGAGACAATCTTGTTGTTTGACGATGATGCAAGCAAAGAAATTGCTTCTGAAGGGTTGTATAGGTTATTTGGCTCACGTGGTGGACACTCGACGGGTCGAGGGCGAACTGAGTCAGATACCCGTCGTAAGGGAATTCGCTGATGTCTTCCCAGATGAAATTCCGGGATTGCCGCCAGATAGAGAGATAGAATTTGTGATTGACTTGGTACCCGGGACGGCACCGATATCCAAGGCGCCTTACCGAATGGCACCAGTAGAGATGAAAGAGCTGATGGTTCAATTGCAGGAACTGTTAGACAAGGGTTATATCAGATCGAGCGTGTCGCCATGGGGAGCGCCAGTTTTGTTCGTAAAGAAGAAGGATGGCTCGATGAGGCTTTGTATCGACTACCGTAAGTTAAACAAAGTTACGATTAAGAATAGGTATCCGTTGCCCAGGATAGACGATCTGTTTGATCAACTTAAGGGGGCGAAATACTTTTCAAAGATTGATTTAAGGACGGGCTATCATCAACTAAGGGTGAGGCAGGAGGATATCCCGAAGACGGCATTCAGAACTTGTTATGGACATTTCGAGTTTCTGGTTATGTCATTTGGACTGACAAATGCACCAGCGGCATTCATGGATATGATGAACATGTTAGAGTTTATGCCCTAGAGGCCAATTATTTAATGTAATTTCTTAACATTTCTCTTGATATTTGATTGAATAAATGAATTATTTTATTATGGTTTTATTTACTGTGTTATATAAATGTTAACATAATAAAAGTCCTTAGAATAATGATACAAATTATATAGCTTCAAGTATGTGACTTGAACATGAGATTATATAATTACAATAAGTATCATTACTCTTAAATGTCCCTAGTCGAGTATCATTGAGAATGGGACAACAATGATACATTGAGACTAGTATGTGGATTGACTGATGGCCAAATCTCATTGGTCATTAATATATGAGATATTAAGTCAATGCATAGGTACATATTAAAGAACAATGTACTGGACAGACCCATCATGAGAATTCTACGTGGAGCATTATGCAAAGTGTCATAAGCAATTCTCATAGTGACAATGATGTAATGGTCCTCCGACCTGAAATCACTATATTACTATACGAGAATTTATGTACTTTGATATCATCAAAGGTCACCTTTAATAGGGTGGACAATAAAGGTGATTATTGGGTACATCATGAATCGTGTGAGGAATATGAGTGATCTAGATGGAATTTAACCCCCCTATATATTAGGGGTGATATCCATAGGCCTCTTGATTGAGTAGAACTATGAAATGCATGGCCATGCTCAAATAGTGATTTGTTTCATATAGTCTACTCATTGATCAAGAAAATTCAGATTAAATTATGAAGAGTATGACACATTCCATGGCTCGAGTTTAATCTAGGATGTCAAGGTTAAAAGGATTAAATTACATTGAAACATTGGTCACGAAAAGGTTGCATCGAATCATCGATCTTATTATTATTTGGGTAGCAGTGATGCATTACTAGATGCCACTCACTGTTTATAATTTTATAATATGATTTTAAAATTATTGCCAATATAATAATAACCTATAGGGTCACACACTTAGAACGTAATTAAAAGAGAATTAATTTAAATTGTAAGGATTTAAATATATCAATATGATTGATAGTATTTAAATTACGAATTTAAATTAACAAGATAATTTGTATATATATGTATATTAATTAAGTAAGACTTAATTAAAATATAATATATATAAATTCGGATTTTACTTTTCTAATAAGATTAGGATTTTGATTAATTACTTTTTGGACTCTATATATACGAGATATATCAGCAGTCTTGTTTACGTGAAACTAAAAGAAAAACCCTAGCCGTTTTAGAAAAGAGAGTTGAGAGCAACACTTGAGAAAATCCAGATCTTGGCGGCTAGTACCGGAGTTCCTTTTGCTGCAGATCGTGTGACGATTTGTGGGACGTTCGTGTGGATACCGTAGAGACGTCGTTCCGTTGGATTGCGTTGAAGATTCGAAGGCGTTCCAGAATTTCATCGTTGCATTCAAGCTCGGATAATCGGTAAAGCAAATCTAAATCTCTGAATTAATTTGTTTTCGCATGGATCCTGTTTTAGGGTTTCGGAAAATTGATTTAAAATTTTTAAATTCCGCTGCGTTTATGTCTGTCGGAAACCCTACAGTGGTATCAGAGCTACTTGCGAAACATTAGTTCAGATTACGTGTTTTAATTGTATTCGATATATATATGATATTTCTGATGCATGTTTACCGATCTGAAAATTGAAAATACCCTATTCTGCATGTATGCAAATTCTGGAAAAACAGTAATATATATGCATGTATAAGATAAGATACTTGCCTCGTGCATAGACTATAAATTTAAGACTCACATTCTCCAATAAACCTATACATTCCGTTTATAAAACAGTAACAATAATTAGTTACAGTATTATAAACAATTCAGGACTCGTTCTCATCCAATATCATTTAATACCTCAATTAATATGTTAGCCTAAGCTTTAGATATGTCTATGATAACATAACATGATCATAAAGAAAGAATAAAATTTTTACTCTCCTCTTTTTACTCTTTTTTTTTTGTTCCACCGCCGGGGCGGTGGTTTCCTTTACAAAACGTCGTCGGGGCGACCCTACCGCCGGGGCGGGAATTCTAGTTCAATTTTGTCGCTGAGACGAGGTCATTGTCGGGGCGACAAAGTCAGTTCAATTACACCGCCGGGGTGGTGACACCGCTGGGGCGGCTTTTCTAGAGTAATTCCACCGCCGGGGCGGTGGACTCGAAACACAGTTCCTGCAGTTCGCGAAGAACACAGAAACAAGCCAAAAATTTCTAATCTTCTTATTCTTACGTCAAATTAAACATGCCCAGATACTATAATCCATATATAATCGTTACCCAAGCCTTCTAGCATGATTCTAACAACTTAAATCACAAAAACCATGAATCTAAGAATCAAATTTGAGGTTTCTTATCAGTTTATCAAAGTTTCTATAATTACCATAAAATCACACATAACAGGTCTATTATAATACCAAATTAATCCATTTAAATCTTATTTCCTTCATTTATACATGCATAAACAAAATAAGTCATCAATTTGTACATAAGGGTCAGATATACAACTTTCATACTCTGTAACTTTTGAAAACTCAATTAAAACATGATTTCACGAAATTAATTACTCTAAATCACATATACATCATATAAAAGACGCTTATACATGCTTTCTAACATTTAATCATCATTCTATAAAAATTTAGCCATAGAACTTAGTTTACAGAGAACTCAAAACATGCATCCATGGAGAAAATTAAGAAACCGTAATTTAAAGGTTAAATTTAAGAATTACCTCTGATTAAATGCTTTAACTATGCAACAATTGACTGTATTTCTTCCTAATTCTCTAATCCCTCACAAATCTCTCTCTTTTCTCTCTGTATGAACTTTTGGAAACTGATGAATAGTAATGCATGAAAGTACGCATACAAACCACTGATGAATATGGGCGTCAGTTAATCCCATAGTGGGTTAACTGACTTCAACCCCTATTAAGGCCTTGTTTGGCTAATCTTTATAGGCTCCATTTGGTTTATTTTAATAAATTACTTATTATATAGTTCATTTCACATATTTAAATTAATTAAATAATCTTACTAAAATCAATTAAATAAAGTAGAATAATTCTACATTAAATCACATAGTCATATAAGTAAATTTCTCATTTATTGATAATGACAAATTATTAAATCTCTAATTAATAATTAAATTAATTAGAAATAACATTATACTTATTTAAATAATGTATGTAATCAAATAAATTCAATTAAACACATACTTCAAATATAAAAATTCTCCACATTAATTTAATTAATGCAACACATGTAATTAAATTAATCTACCATAAATTCATCGATTAATCAATTAATTCAACAATCAAATCATCGAAAAATATTTATTTAATTCAATAAATATTTCAATTAAATTACAAAATTCTCGTTTGTCACATCTTTCCCCCCTTAAAAGGATTTTGTCCCCAGAATCACGACTTAATTAGTTCGTCCCATTACATTCTCCCCCCTTACAAAGATTCTGTCCCCAGAATCGCTACACAAAGACTAAGCAAATAACTGAGGATAATTTCTCATCATTTGATCTTCGAGTTCCCACGTAGCTTCTTCAGCGTTGTGGTTCCTCCAGATCACCTTAACAGAAGGTATAATTTTATTTCTTAGCACTTGCTCTTTCCTGTCAACTATCTGAACAGGTTCTTCTTCGTAAGACAAATCTTTCTCAACTTGCAGGGGTTCATACTCTATGACATGCTTGTAGTCGGGCTTGTATGGTCGTAACACTGAGACATGAAAGATATTGTGGATGTGTTCCAGCGCTGGAGGTAAAGCTACCTCATATGCGACCTCACCAACTCTTCTTAATACTTCAAAGGGTCCAATAAACCTCGGGCTCATTTTTTCCTTCTTACCAAAACGAATCTTCCCTTTCCAGGGAGATACTTTCAAGAAAACATAGCTACTAGACTCAAACTCTCGATTCTTACGATGTTGATCAGCATACTTTTTCTGTCTATCCTAAGCTACTATCAATCTTGACCTGATCACCCTGATGATTTTTTTGGTCTGTTGTGCCAGTTCTGGTTCGAGCAATTGACGTTCGCCAACTTCATCCTAGCATAATGGAGTTCTGCACTTTCTGTCGTACAACGCTTCGTAAGGCGACATGCCAATACTTGCGTGGTAACTGTTGTTGTATGCAAATTCCACCAATGGTAGATGATCGTCCCAATTTCCTTTGAAGTCCATAATGCAAGCTCGTAACATATCTTCCAATGTTTGAATCGTTCTTTCGCTCTGTCCGTCGGTTTATGGATGATATACTGTACTTATACGTAACTGCCTTCCCAAGCACTCCTGTAGTCATTTCCAGAAGTTCGATGTGAAGCACGGATCCCTATCTGAGATAATAGATATTGGAACATCGTGCCTCGAAACAATCTCCTTAACATACAACTTTCACAACTGATCTAGGTTGAATCTGATCTTGATCGGTAGAAAATGTGCTGATTTCGTCAGTTGATCCACGATAACCCATACTGCGTCGAAACCTTTCTGAGTCGTCGGAAGACCTACTACGAAATCCATGGTGATGTGCTCCCATTTCCATTCTGGGATTTCTAACGGTTGTAATAGCCCACTTGGCCTCTGATGTTTTGCTTTAACTTTCTGACATGTCAAACACTTGGCTACACAATCGGCAACGTCTCTCTTCATATTCGGCCACCAAAAATGCTGTCGGAGATCTTGGTACATCTTCGTACTACCCGGATGAATCGAATATCTCGAATTATGAGCCTCGCTCAAAATTTCCTCCTTAACTTCTTGTGCTGGTGGAACCCAAATTCTTCTCTCGAATCTCAATACTCCTTCATTATCCACTTTGAATTTCACTTCATCACCTCCAAATATTCTTTTCCTGATTTTCTCACATTCTTCGTCCTGCATTTGTGTTTCCTTAACCTTATCCACCAAAGTTGAACCAATTCTCAATTGAAATAACTTTTCATCACTCTCCTTCGGATATTTCACCTCCAAGGCCAGATAATATAGATTTCAACATCAATCACACAAGAACCTTTCAGTGAATAGTTACCGTACAATTCAATCCTTCTACCATACAATGTCCCAATTAAATATAAGACATGGAATTACTGTCAAGTCTTATTTTATTTAATTATATGTATTTCGATTCTCAAATGCACAACTCTGATAATGTAAATTAGAAACCCTTTCTAATTTCATTCTGCTTTGGCCAAAGACTTCTAAGTCGTCACTTATCGAATCACATAGGACATTCTCTCATTTTACTAGAAGTGATAGATTCTTTGTTGATCATTCACCTATCTCCATGTATAACTTATTATACCCAATCATACCCTTTGATATACCCTAAAGGTCTTAAGGGATATGCCAAAGTATAACTCATCATACACAAGATACTATGATGATCTCAAGTCCAAGGATCACTTGTACTACTATCACTAGAGGAATTCCTATTGACAGGCGAGTAAAACTCTATTAGGTATTCCTTAGCGAGCCACGTTCAGTGTACTTATTCTCCAATAAGCACCTACATACTTGCTTTAGTGTCTCCACACAAATGATTATGAGATCAATTATCCTCTTCCAAAGAGCAAGCAACATATGTACTAATCTATCCGGATTCACTAATCCCCTTTTTAGTAATCCAACGATTAGGAACGATTTTAGTTTGTGAGCTATCTAGAATTTAGATCTCATTAGCATGATCCCCATCATGATTCTAAATGCATTGCTCAAAACTATGGGTTTATCACATTTAATATAACAGCACCATGTAGATAATGTAAAATGCCTTTAATAACCGAATAAGATTACAAAGTATATGCTACATCATATCAAATATGATTGGCTTGTGTGCATACTACTTTCAATCTCCCACTTGCACTAAAGCCAATCGTCATGGTATCTAATACCCTTGTTCTCTAAGTGACGATCATCCTGCTGTTTGGATAAAGCTTCAGTAAATGGATATGCAATGTTGTTCTAGAGAGTCTACTATCTCTATAGTGACTTATCCTCTTTCAATGATTCCACTAATCAAATGAAAGTGCCGCAACACATGTTTGAATCCAAAATGAGACTTAGGAACTCTTCCTAGTTCTGTAATGAACTTTTTCATCCAAACAATCAAACTTGTAGCTTCATTTATAGCTATATACATTGTCTTTGTCACTAAACCAGCAACTCTTTGCTGCTTGGAACCTTTCCAATTCACTGCACCACCTTTCAAGGTAACGATTTACCTTAAAGTGGATTTGTTATCGTCTTGGTCAGTCTGAAAAAACTTGAGTCTGTTTAGTTCTCTAGTTTTAATTTAGACCTACCATGAATCATGATCACATCTTTAGTACCGGTTAAGTACCTAAAGTTATTTATCACTGTCTTACAGTGATCTTCTCCAAAATATGACTGATCAACATTAGGCCTTGTATATTCATTGCATACATGATAGTAACTCATGCGATCTCTCTTTCAATTGGGGACAATTTTAGAGAGATACGCTCCGTGACTCATCATCATGAGACTTCTCTTGGAGTTTGCCATGCTAAACGCCTTTAGCATTGAATGAATATACGTTCATTAGGTTAAGCCGAACATCCTTTTAAATCTATCTATATAGATTTATATCCCCAATTTATAGGATGTTCCTCCCAAGTTATTCATGGAGGAATGTTTAGATAATTTTATCTTTACTGATTGTAGCATTGGTGTGTTATTCCTTATCAGTAGTATATCAACATATAATACTAGGAATGTCACAGTGCTCCACTGACCCTTTAGTACACACTAGGTTCATTCTCGTTTTTGATAAAATCAAACTCTTTTGATTGTCTCATCAAAACGAATGTTCCATCTTTGAGAAGCTTGCTTCAATCCATCAATGGATAATTGTAGCTTAAAACACGATTTGCTTCAACCTTTGAAACAAATTTCTCTGGCTGTATCATACATACATTCTCCTCAAGTCTTCATTGAGGAAGGGTGTCTCCACATCCATTTTGCCAGATTTCGTAATAAGCTGCAATCACAAGCAAAATCCAAATGGACGTGAGCATTACCCGGTAATAAGGTTTTATCACAGTCAACTCCTTGACTTGAAAAACCTTTTAAACAGGTCTGGTCTTATAGGTCTCCACCTTGCCATTTGCCTCAGTTTTTCTCTTAAAGACCCATATACACCCTTTAGGCATTATGCCTTTCGGTAGAGTAACCAGAGTCTATACTCGGTTCTCATACATGGAGTCCATTTCGGATTTCATGGTCATCTGCCATTTCTCTAAGTGTTTTCTACTCATAGCCTCATCGTATATAACTGGATCATCATCCTCTATGATGCGTACCTCATCATCATCCTCTATGATGAATCCATACTGTTGAGATATTTGTATGTATAACAAGTACGACTCATACACGCAAGTGCACGTGATCCACAAGTAATATAAAGTAAGTAAAGTATCGATCCCACGAGGAATAGAATTTCATTTACAACTACAAACACCGATTTTGTAATTATTTCGGTCTCTTCAAACAATTGGTTACAATGATAAAATTATCTAATGATTACTAAAAAAATAAATAGAACAATTTATTATTGTATAAATACAGACTTTATGAACTTGGGATTATAATTTTACTTATTGCAAACTTAGATTTCCATGCTTCCTATTGTTGCTAATTAATTATTATGGAATGTTGGTCGAGAACACGAATGTAAAATATGACCACCTCTCGATGCATCATATTCATATCACATTAAATCCACAATTGATAGAATAAATGTGAACACCCTAGATGACTAACGCACTATATTTCTATGTGAATTACAATCAAGTGGGTTTAAGTACAAGTTCTCAAATGACCACATATGGTACTTCGGTATATCTCTATCCTAAGCACGAATCATAACTTCACGAGGAATGTAAAAATTATGAACATATGCTAGCATAATCAAATCTCAATTTATATTTCCTTTCTCAATTCCATATAAATTATCATGGTAATTGGTGATCAAGCAATTAAACATTTAGTATAAATTATGCTAGACATTCATTACATAACCAATAGCAATAATAATGAAGCATTTCAATTTTCAGTTAATGCAAAAGATCCATTATAATCCCAAAAATTAAATTTAGTTCATGATAACAATAATAGAATTCATCATACACAATTGGTTCATCATCATAATTACAGAATAGGAAAAATTAATCAAAAAACAGAAAATATTAAAGCTCCCTGTTTCCGTTCTTCCGTTTCTGCAACTTCTGATGAATTTCCAAGTTGTGTTGATTCTTGATTTCTTGCTCCTAAGCTTCAATTCAGTATCCATGTAGCTCCATTCTTCAGTTCCCAAGCAAAATTGAAGCTCAGCTGAATTGTTTTTATTTTAGAACTAATAATGCAGTAAACTTTCTAATTTTCGTGTGGGAGAAGCTCCCCCAAAATTGAAGTCTCAATTCAATATATTACATGCTTAATTTATCTTCTATTGACTTATTCTGATTCCCATTAATAAAGTTTTAACCCACTAATCCCTCAAAATCTGGCATTGCATGATTTTCTGGTAGTGTTGCTTCGCTGGCTAGAACGTGTCTGCATGGCTGGCTGGCGACAGGCACAGCTGCGCCGACATCCTTTGCAAAAGGGACGCAGCTGCGCAGGGGAGCTTCGGTAGGAACAGGAGGGGCACAGCTGCGCCGGCCACAAGGCCAAGTTGGGCGCAGCTGCGCAGGCATCTTCTGGGCGCAGGGCACGGGCGCAGCTGCGCCAGTTTCTAAGCTTACCAGGGCGCAGCTGCGCTGTGCACAAGTCTGCTGCTGTACTGCTGTACTCAACCTGATTTCTCGATTCTCATGTCCTGAACTGTGACGCCCCCAAATTCGGGTCTCCAAACACCCGGATCCGGTCATCACGATCAAATGCATCATTCACCTCCAACAACATACATTGACTAAAATACAGAAAATAAACATATGTTGTTCATTAAAAAGGTGTTACTAGTCCCAGAATACAATAACCTTAAATACTTAACACAAATTCATACCCCAAATAAATGTCAGGGTTTAAATTACATTAATAGTAATTAACTACACATAGAATGAAATTAGCTACGTGAAGTCTATCACTTCATCTTTTCTTTCCCTTTGCTATTTCTTGATGTCTCGGGTTTAGCTGCAATGGAGTCATGATATAGCAAGGGTGAGCAACGAGTTTGCTCAGCAAGTTTAAAGTATAACAATAAAGGATATATCATGATGAAGGGAATATAGAATGAGAATTCGACAAATATCAGAAGCAAGAACATTAATTGCTTTTAGAACAAGAGATAGTCAAGTAGACTTTGAACAATAACTTCCAAAGGAGTCAATAGCTAGTTGACCTTCTGGTTACTGGCTACAGAATAAGTACTTGAGGGGATCAGTCTCGCGTACGTTATGTGTATGCATAACATTTAACTCTGCTAGTTGTACCTTATATACGGTACCTGGGGTACTCCTCTATAAATAAAGGGGTGTTCATTCAGTCTAAGAATCCTCACCATTGATTGGTTTGGATAGCTTTTATAAATTCTCACACACTTGCCTGACCGAACAAGGGTTCAGACTTAATCATGAATAGTTCGTGAATTTCGGAACTTTAATAAATGTACGAATTCAAATGCATCGAATGCGATTGTCAATAATATCATAGATGTGGAATAACTGTAAATTAATTAAACCACTTAAGCATTCTTAGAATAAACTTTCAAGCTACAGTACGATAGTAGCCTGCTCGAATGAAAAGAAACTTGCTACAGTTAAAGTTTCGATATAAAGAACCTGCTCAATGTAAAAGTTGAGTAAGATAGAACTTGCCTGTTTGCTCAGCTACAAATAAATCTTAGCTTTAACTAATTGATCTTGGATAACCTATCAGTTGATAAAGTCGGTTTGTCCATTAGCATTGCATAACTGTATATCGATACATTACTTATGCTATTTATTTAGCAGGTAAACAATTCACATTTCTTTATTAACTCCATTAACATTAACTTATTATTCAACATTAGCTAATCAGAAATTAATTAATGACCTTTATTTCAAACGACTAATCATGCTTATTTACTAATTGGACTCCCAAGTTAGCAACATTTAGTAACCCAATAAATAATAATCTTGCCAGTGCATTGTGACCTAATAGTATCCAAATTTAATGTCTATTCTATTTGGTTACATCTCTATTTATCATTTATAAAAGTAAATAATAAATTGATTACTGTACTACTAACTAACATTGATAACAATTAAATAGGTTATTTAAGCTTTATTCACCCTTAGCTGCTATTCACTTTCAAGGGAAATTACGAAATTATTCTCCTTATTCCTCATTTAACAATAATTAAATAATTAATGTATCACTCTACCCATACTTAATTATTATTAATGTTAATCAAATAATAATTAAGTTCTTATTATTTCAATAATAAATAATTAACTTACTCATACTTAATCATTATTAGTTAAATAATAACCAAATATTTATTATCTTTATTTATTATTTATTGATAAATAATAATTACTTTGTTAATAATTCCCATACTTAATTATTATTTACTACTAATTAAACAATAATTAAATATTTATTATCTTTATTTATTATTTAATGTTAAATAATAAATAATTATTTATTACTCATATTCATACTTAATTATTATTAAATAGTAATTAAATATTGATTGTCTTTATTTATTATTTAATAATAAATAATTAATTTAATAACCTTACTCATACTTGATAATAATCAAATATTTATTATCTTCATTAAATAATTACTTCATTAACTTTATTCATACTTAATTATTATTTATTATTAATTAAATAATAATTAAATATTTATAATATTTACTTATACTTAATTATTATTTAAGATTAAATAATAATTAAATATTTATTACCTCTATTTATTATTTGTGGACAAACAATAAATAATTATTTAGTTAACTTGTTCCTACTTAATTATTATTTAATATTAAATAATAATTAAATATTTATTATCTTTATTTATTACCTATTGATAAATAATAATAATTAATTAATCTTATTAATTTTATTCATACTTAATTATTACTTAATATTAATTAAATAATAATGAAATATTTATTTATTATTTAGTGATAAATAATAAATAATTAATTTACCAATTTATTCATATTTAATTAGTACTTATTAATCAAATAAAAATTAAATGTTTATTATCGTTATTTATTATTTATTGATAAATAATAAATAATTACTTATTAATTTTATTTATTAGTTATAATAACTAATTAGTTTGCAAATGCATTATTAACTCAAATTAAATTAATCAAGAATTGAGCCAATATTAATCGTTTGATTTCTGTTAGACAACAGTGGTTTAACAACCATTTACCTCCAATGAATTGCACAACCCACTTAGACATTAATACATTTACTACTTAACAAAACTGGAATCATGTGTTCATAATCAACAGTATATTCAATTTCCTGCAATTTCATTCCAACTAACCAAAATTTATTACCCAACATAAAAAGGTAACAATTTCCAAGTAGATTATAGTAATACTGATTTCAATTTCAGTAACCATTCCAAACAGAAAAACAGAGTTTAATCTAGGCATTATACCAATTCCAGAACTCTATGTTGGCCTAAATACAGTACGAAATCTACTGCTAGAACCTCTAAGGTTCGACAACACCAGTTTCCCAACACAGAATTAACACAGTGTATTATACAACCAACGCAATGTATTATTATACAACCAACACATTGATACAAACCAACACAGTGATATAAACCAACACAGTCAACAATACTAATCCTAGTACAGAAGAAGAAATTTATACAAAACCCCTAAAGAAAACTATCACAGACGCTCACTGATATACCTGGGTGTGGTTCGAATGGCTGTCCTCCTTCTTCGTCCACAATAATCGACCCAACTGGACATCCACCACCCAGCGTCTGACTTGCCCTGGTTCTCTCTCTCTAATTTCGAACCCTAAATTTTCTAATTTGGAACTCACAAAGCAAAGGAATCGGCAGCATGGGGGTTCAATTTATAGGAGAATTTTTACCCAAATTGGCTGGATATTACCTTATTTGGCCGGTTAAGGACCATCGGTCGGAGGGAGGGGTCGTCCGGTCGTTCCCATCGAGCCGATTGTGACGTCGCCGACAGCCCTTGAGCCGTGTGCCCCCACCGATCGCGTCACCGGATTTTCTGGAACCCTTGGTCCGTTTGGTGCCGCTCGGTCGTTCCCTGGCCGTCCCGCTTTGTCCACTGGTTGGACCTTGGCAGCCGCCAGTCGGTAGCTCGTCCCCTGCCATCGCCGGCCTTGACAGCTCTGTTCCTCCTGCCCGTCTCTCGCCTAGTCGCTTGTCCGGTTTGATTGATGGGGTTTGATTGAGGGTTTGGGTTTTCACCTTTTCTTTTGCTCGGTTGTTTTGATTTGAGGTTTTCAATTGCAGTGCTCGGTTATCTTCAATCAAATAACCGGCTGGACTTTTTCCCCAATTTACTTAGAAACGGATCAACCCGTTTCCATGGTCCGATTCGGCTAAAAGAAAGAAATGGGTTCGGTTTGGCTGGAAAGAATTTGGGCTCAACCCAATAGGGTTGGGCCGGTTGATTTTAGTAGAGAAATGGCCCAAAAAGGAAATAAAAAGGAAAATGGTTTCGGCCCACTTGATATTGGGTCAGCTTAATAAAAAGAGATATGACCCAATTAGAATAACATTATGCTTCTAATATTAATTAACTAATTTAATCTAATTAATTAGTTATAATATTTATTTCAACAATAATTCCTCATGGCAATTTATTTAAATTCGATAATTGTACAAATGAAATTATTTATTTAGATTCTCTTCAATTTTCTTGCCAACCAAATATTAGGGTTAACTCATTAATTTATTCAAGCTATTAGTGAGTCCCTTGAAGGCAAAGAAGATTATTGAGCCATATAATTATATAATTAAATAATAATTCTTACATGGATCCAATTAAATTCGTAAAATTATACAAAATGAATTTTATTTATTAAAATAAATTCGATACAATGTTTAAAAATTCCTGGACATTACATGAACAAGCAAATATTATTCATTCAGATCCCAAACAACAAATGCATAGATATTCATCAAACTTATCCAAAAACCGTGCAAAAGTCGTAGAATGCAAATAGTAAAGCAATACCGAAAGGAAGGGAAAAATGCATGAAAACATACTATGGAGCTACATGTTAAGCAACAAATAAAGCAAAATAGTATCCAATAAGTAGGTATGAAACCTACTTATCAAATACCCCCAAACTTGAACGGTTGCTTGTCCTCAAGCAATTACAATGACATAAATGCAAACATGGATGAAATGCAATAATCTAAGAATGCACCATGACCCTCATCAATTAGTAAACAATCCAAATGAGTTTTTGCCTCAGAGGAACATAATGCTGCTAACCAAAACTTAGTTCATGTACCATGACAGTCATGCAAATCAAACCTTGTAGCGAGCGATAAAGTGTGTGTGTGTAGTATTCATCAAACTTATAGCAACCCAAATGATTCTCATAATATGTTTCTTAGGGGGAAATTCGTATACTCAAACTTGCAACACAACAAATAGGGTAGATACAGTTAAGACAACGCTATGTCTAGATTGAGGACCGACTTAGAGATTATTCGGACTATGATACTTGGTTGTGCAATGCCTAGTTCCCTTAGGCTTTTCAATGATACCCATGTAGCAAGCTTTCGACCAACGACTCCCAAACCAATTGGTCTTAGGGCGCTAGGTGTAGAGACATCCCCTAGGGCGTACTTACTCGAATATCAAAGGCCACAAAACTAGGCTAACCAAGCATTTATTCAATATATATATATATATATGTGTGTGTGTGTATATATATCAACGAATACGTTTTACGCTCCATTTCGTTGCTCAAATGCTCCACTAAGTTTTCCCCCAAACTTAGACACAAGTTGTCTCAGCTAACACTACCCCCATTTGCTTATCTTTTATTAACACATCACTTTCCCTCCAGAACTCAATTATGCGAATTTTTAAGTCACTAAGCAAGATAACTACTAAAGGCGTGCTAACCGGTACTATCAGACTCCACACAAGATAAGATTTGCAATAAATCATGGCATTCGACCCAAATCTCCCAAATCTTAGCAATTAGCGAATTTCAAAAATTCTCATCACAGGCAAGTGAGGATGTTTACTAATCAAGATATTAGGATCATGCAACTAAATGATATGATATGCATGAGAAATTCACCATTTTTTTATTTTTTTTTCATATTGCAAATAATAATAAGATTAACAAAAACAAGCAAAATAAACTATCAATAAAAACAGATATATAAAAGCTTCACAAAAAAAATTAGGCAAGCCTAATACCCCCAAACTTAAAATATTCAATGTCCTCATTGGAGATAAAAGGGTAAAGAGTACTCCCCTAAGAGTCGTCCTCGGCGCCGCCAGACGGTGTGACAGGCGGAGGATAAGGGATGTTAGCCCCAAAGGTGAGAAACTTGATGTGGACCCCCTGCTGGCTGAATGCCTCGGACAGTGCACCTGCAAAGGAGACACTGTAGTCTCTGAAGCTCGTGTGCAGCGCGTCCATGCGGCGCTGCAGGCGGCGCATCTCGCGCTCATGTCCACCACCTCCCCCCTGCTACACTGGCGGTGCAGGCACGTCCTCCTCACTGGCCTCCTCCTCCTTGTCAGTAATAATAAAACCCAACCCATTAGGTCGGGACTTTCCACCGCGCCATACATTGTACTTTCTGATCATGGCGCTGTCAATGTCCCGCATGGGCAACTGGAGAGTCTCCTCGCCCCATTCCACCTTCGCCGCAAGACAAAGGCGTGTGATTATCGAAGCGTGCGGAATGGCACCGGACGTGACAACACGCATGAAACGAAGCATGGAGTGGTGAATGATGTAACCCACGTCAATGCTCCCCCCATGCAAAATGCGGTGTAAGAGAATCGCTCGGTCCCGGGTCACATCCTGATGATGGGTGGTCGGCAGTATACTCGCGCAGATGAAGGCGTACCATGCCTTGGCATATCTGTTCAGCGCGGTCTGAGGGAAGTGGACCTTGTGACGCCCCCAAATTCAGGTTTCCAATTACCCGGATCCGGTCATCACGATCCAATACAACATTCACCTCCAACAACAGACATTGACTAAAATGCGGAATATAACAAACATGTATTGTTCATTAGGAAGGTGTTACTAGTCCCAAGATACAATAACCTTAAATACTTAACACAAATCCGTATCCCAAATAAATATCAGGGTTTAAATTACATTAAAAACAATTAACTAAACATAAAGTAAAATCGGCTACGTGAAGCCTATCACTTCATCTTTTCTTTACCCTTGCCCTTTTCGGATGTCTCGGGTTTAGCTGCAAGAAAAGTCATGATATAGCAAGGATGAGCAACGAGTTTGCTCAACAAGTGTAAAGTACAACAACAAGGATATATCATGATGAGAGGAATATAGAAAGAGATTTCAACAATATAATTATCGGAAGCAAGAACAATAATTGCTTTTAGAACAATTGATAGTCAAGTAAACTTTGAACAATAACTTCCAAATGAGTCAATAGCTAGTTGACCCTCTGGTTACTGGCTACAGAATAAGTACTTGAGGGGATCAGCCTCGCGTACACTATGTGTATGCATAACATTTAACTCTGTTGTTTGTACCTTATATACGGTACCTCGGGTACTCCCCTATAAATAGAGGGGTGTTCATTCAGTCTAAGAATCCTTACCATTGATTGGTTCGGATAGCTTTTATAAATTCTCACATACTAGTCTGACCGAACAAGGGTACAGACTCATTCTTTAATAGTTCTTGAATTACCGAACTTTAATAAGTGTACGAATATAAGACTGTACGAATTCAAGTGCACTAAGTGCGAGTACCAGTAAATATCATAGATGTGGAATAATTGAAAAATAATTAAACCACTTAGGACATGCTTGGAAATAAGGTTCAAGCTTAAATAATCAACTTGCAATACGATGATACCCTGCTCGATCATAACTTGAGTAGGATCAAGGAACTTGCTCAATAAAATATGAGATAAGAAACTTGCAACAATTAAAGTTTCGGGATAGAGAACTTGCCTGCTTGCTCAGCTACAACTACTCTTAGCTTTAATTATTTGGCTTTGAAGGACCTAACATTTGATAGAGTCGATCAATCAACATGGCATAGTTATATATCAGTACACCCTCTTATGTTATTTATTTAGCAGGTAAACCATTCACATTTCTTTAGTATCTTCATTAACATCAAATTACTATTCAACATTAGCTAATCAGAAATTAATTAATGACCTTTAGTTGTTATTTCAATAACTAATCATGCTTATTTATTATTTGGGTATTCAAGTTAGCAACATTTAGTAACCCAATAAATAATAATCTTGTTAGTGCATTATGACTTAATAGTATCCAAATTTAATGACTATTCTATTTGGTTAAATCTCTATTTATTATTTATAAAAGTAAATAATAAATTGATTACTGCACTACTAACTAACAGTGATAACAATTAATAGGTTATTTAAGTTTTATTCACACCTAGCTACTATTCACTTTTAAGGGTAATTACGAAATTATTTTCCTTATTCCTCACTTAACATTAATTAAATAATTAATGTATTAACTCTACTCGTACTTAATTATTATTTAATAATAATTAAATTCTTATTATCTTTATTTATTATTTAATGATAAATAATAAATAATTAACTTTACTCATACTCGATTATTATTTATTGGTTAAACAATAATCAAATATTTATTGACTTTATTTATTATTTAATGTCAAATAATAAATAATTAATTTATTAATTTTATTTATATTTAATAATAATTAAATAATTATTTTATTAACTTTGTTCGTACTTAATTATTATTCAATATAATAATCAAATATTTATTTTTAATGTTAAATAAATAATAATTATTACGTTAACTTCGTTTATTAATATAATCCTTATTTATTATTTATATTAAATAATAAATAATTATTTCCCCTTAATTAAATAATAATTAATTACTATCTCTATTTATTATTTCAACACATAATAAATAGTTATTTAGACTGTTGTTATTATACTTATTATATCTTCACTTATTTATATGAATACCATAAAAATTTAATTGATCAATACGCTTACTAATGTTAATTAAATAAAGATCAGTCAATTACTTATTTTGATGCAATTTAATAAATAATAATTAGACTTTATTCGTAGCTATCATAACAAATTTTATCATCCAGTTATGACTTAGAACTTCTTAGTGTTACTGAAAAAGATGGTGATAACCTTGCACATTGCGAAGCAATGGTATATGTTCAATATGGAAAAATCATTTATCCAACATTTGGCCCTGCCCAGACCCTTCCCCCATTGCGTCGACCGCCATACGCACGACTGCCGCATCACGGTCGACACCCAGCTCCAACCAGTGCCGACACAAGCTCACACTAGCCTTATGGTTGGTTTTGACAGCAACACACCTAATGGTTCTAACCCAGCGAACAACACACACTTCTACAATGATCTTAAAGGAATCCTAACAGCTTATACCAAGTGGCTGAACCGAAATCACAGCCCAATTTGGCTCATTCAGTCATTATACCAAACAGATGGTGGGCATACAGGGTCTCGACTCAAGCCTAACCACTGTTCCTAATTGAGCTGCCAGAAAATACAACCCAATTGAAGAGGGAACAGCACAACCCAAGCAATCCCAAAGAACCATTTTAATCTAATACAAAGAAATAAAATACCCCAATACAGAGGAAGATTTCAATACAATACTATACAACACAGTCGACAACACAAATTCAAGTACGGAAGAAAGAAAATTTATACAAAACCAAATAAGAACCATCACAGTTGCTCGATAAACCCATGGCTATACCTTGATTCCGTTCGATTTGCAGTCCTCCTTCTCCTCCCAAAATAGTTGACGAATCCGGACATTCAGCGACCAGCCTCCCTTCTGCGATTTCTCTCTCTATTTGTGACTCACCAGCTCTGCAACTCGATTTAGGGTTTTGGGGGGTTTCAATTTATAGAGGGAATTTTACCCAATTGTTGGACAAAACCCCAATCGATCGAGCCGGTGACCATCGGTTAGAGGGAGGTAGCGACTGATGGTCCCCATCACGCCCCATCGATGCACAGCTAGGTTCGGCCGCCCCTCGAGCCCTGCGTTTCCATGGGTCACGTCGCCGGTCACCTTGCATCCTCTGGTCCGATTGGTTGCTCGTGCCGAGACCTTGGATAACCGTCGGTCCCTTCGCGCCCTCACACGCCGACGCCAGTCCTTCATCATCCGTCCCACTCCATCTGATTGAAGCCCTAGCGACCTCTATGGCTCGGCTTCCCCCTATTTCTCTCCCGTTTCTGTCTGGTTTGATTGAGAGTTTTGGGTCTGACTTGAGGGGTTACCCTATTAGGCTGCAAATCCCCAATTGAGTTACCATTTGCCCAAATCAAATTAGGAACGGATCCGACCCGGCAGGAAAAAGAAATGGAGTCACCCAATGGAATTAGGCCGGCTGAAAGGAATTAGAGAAGTGGCCCAATTGGTTTAGTTCGATCCAGTCCCCACGGTTGGTCCAACAGGAGAATAAAAGGAAGATGGGTTCAACCCAACTTGATAGAAATAAAATAAAATAAAGAGAGATAACCCCAATTAAAATTAATAACATTATGTTACTAATATTTAAATTAAATAACTAACTCCACAAATTAATTATTTAAGATATTCGTTTTCAATAATTCCTCATTCGATTTATTTAATCCGATAATAGTAAAATGAAATTATTTATTAATTCTTCCAAATTTTCTTGTCAATCAATTCTTAGGGTTAACTCCCTAATTTATTAGGACTATCAGTGAATCCCTTTAATGCAAGGAAAATTATTGGACCATATAATTATATAATTAAATAATAATGCCTACATGGATCCAATTAAGTCCGAGAAAAATTATATAAAAAATGAATTTCATATATCAAAATAACTTGATACAAGGACTAAAATTCCTGGACATTACATCTTCTCCCCCTTATAAAAATTCCGTCCTCGGGATTTCAATCTAAGGTTACTCAAATAACTGGGGGTAATTTGCTCTCATCTTCTCTTCGAGTTCCCACGTGGCTTCTTCCACTACGTGATTCCTCCAGAGCACTTTAACAGAATGAATGATTTTATTCCTCAGCTTCTGTTCCTTTCTATCAAGTATTTGGACAGGAATCTCCTCGTACGATAAGTCCTTTTCGACTTGAATTGGCTCATAGGAAATGACATGCTTGTAGTCTGGCTTATATGCGCGTAGCACCGATACATGAAACACGTTGTGAATGTGCTCAAGTTCAGGAGGTAATGCTACTTCGTACGCCACTTCGCCTATTCTCCTTAATATTTCAAAAGGTCCTATGAACCTAGGGCTCAATTTGCCCTTCTTCCCAAAACGGATCTTCCCTTTCCAGGGAGATACCTTCAAGAACACAAAGCTGCCAATTTCAAAGTTGCGTTTCTGACGATGTAAGTCGGCATACTTCTTCTGACGATCCTGAGCTGCTACTAACCGTTGTCTTATTACTTTAATTATTTCCACGGTTTGTTGTACCAACTCTGGTCCCAACAATCTCCGCTCACCAACCTCATCCCAACACAACGACGCTCGACACTTCCTTCCATATAATGCTTCGTACGGAGGCATGCCGATGCTAGCATGATAACTGTTGTTGTAAGCGAACTCTACCAGTGGTAAGTGATCGTCCCAGCTGCCTCCTAAGTCCATCACGACTGCTCGGAGCATATCCTTCAAGGTCTGAATCGTTCGCTCGCTTTGACCATCAGTCTGAGGATGGTACGCCGTACTCAACCTTAACTGTGTTCCCATTCTTTCCTGTAGACTTCTCCAAAAATTTGACGTGAAGCGCGGATCTCTGTCAGACACAATAGATACCGGCACTCAATGTCGCGATACTATCTCCTTTACGTAAAGTTTCACTAACTGCTCCAATTTATACCTGATCTTGATCGGTAGAAAATGGGCAGACTTGGTCAAACGATCTACGATCACCCAGTTGGCGTCTAGACCTTTCTGTGTCGTTGGAAGTCCTACCAAAAAATCCATTGTGATGTGTTCCCACTTCCATTCCAGAATCTCCAAAGGTTGCAACAATCCGCTCGGCCGCTGGTGCTCTACCTTGACCCTCTGACAAGTTAAACACCGACTGACGTATTCTGCAGCTTCTCCTTTCAAATGCGGCCACCAATAATGCTGACGAAGATCTTGATACATCTTGGTGCTACCCGAATGTACCAAAAATTTCGTATTATGGGCCTCCTGCAATATTTCTTCCCTTAAGTCTGGTACATATGGTACCCAGATCCTCCCCTCGAACCTCAGCAATCTTGTGCTGTCAATCTTGTACTTCAACATTTTTCCCCCCGATAATTGCTTCTTGATGACAATGCATTCTTCATCAAATTCTTGAGCCTCCTTTATCTTATCCAGTAGAGTCAGACCTGCTGTTACGGTAAACAGTACTTCGTCCGTCTCCATCGGATACTTAACCTCCAATTCCAAACGTTCAAAGTCCTTTATCAACTCCTCCTGAATTGTCAGCTGCATCAATTTCGCCTTGCCTTTCCTACTTAAGGCATCAACCACTACATTTGCTTTGCCCGGATGGTACAGAATCTCACAGTCGTAATCCTTGATTAATTCTAACCATCGGCGCTGCGTCATGTTTAGCTCCTTCTGAGTGAAGATATATTTTAGACTCTTGTGATCTGTATATATCTCCCACCTCTCCCCGTATAGGTAGTGCCTCCAAATCTTCAAGGCGAAAACCACCGCGGCTAATTCCAGGTCATGAGTCGGATAACCCTTCTCATAGTCATTCAACTGACGTGATGCGTACGCCACGACCTTGCCGTGCTGCATCAGCACACAGCCAAGACCTTTGTGTGACGCATCGCTATACACTACAAAACCCCCAGTGTTGTCTGGTAAGGTCAACACTGGTACTTGGCTAAGTCTCTTCTTCAACTCCATGAAACTTTCCTCGCATTTCTCCGACCAAACGAACTTAACTATTTTTCTGGTGAGATTGGTCAACAGCGATGCTATCTTTGAAAAATCCTGGATGAATCTCCGATAGTATCCCGCTAATCCCAAGAAACTCCTGATCTCTGTTGGCGTCTTCGGTTGCTCCCAATTGATAACCGCTTCTACTTTTGTTGGGTCCACCGAAACACCATTTTTGTCGATGACGTGACCCAGAAACTGTACTCTCTGCAACCAAAACTCACACTTAGAAAACTTCGCATACAACTTCTCCCTCCTGAGAGCTTCCAATACAATTTTTAAATGTTCAGCATGCTCCTCCTCTGTTTTTGAATACACCAAGATGTCAACAATGAATACGACTACGAACTTGTCCAAGTACTGCTTGAACACTCTATTCATCATATCCATAAATGTCGCTGGTGCATTCGTTAATCCAAATGACATTACCAGAAACTCGAAGTGCCCATAACGAGTCCTGAATGCCGTCTTCGGGATATCTTCATGCCTCACTTTCAGCTGATGATAGCCTGTTCTTAGGTCAATTTTTGAAAAGTACTTCGCTCCCTTAAGTTGATCAAACAGATCGTCAATCCTAGGAAGCGAATACCTATTTTTAATCGTAACTTTGTTCAACTCCCGATAGTCGATATAAAGCCTCTCTTCTGCGATTTCTCTCTCTATTTGTGACTCACCAGCTCTACAACTCGATTTAGGGTTTTGGGGGGTTTCAATTTATAGAGGGAATTTTACCCAATTGTTGGACAAAACCCCAATCGATCGAGCCGGTGACCATCGGTTAGAGGGAGGTAGCGACTGATGGTCCCCATCACGCCCCATCGATGCACAACTAGGTTCGGCCGCCCCTCGAGCCCTGCGTTTCCATGGGTCACGTCACTTGTCACCTTGCATCCTCTGGTCCGTTTGGTTGCCCGTGCCGAGACCTTGGATAACCGCCGGTCCCTTCGCGCCCTCACACGCTGACGCTAGTCCTTCATCATCCGTCCCACTCCATCTGATTGAAGCCCTAGTGACCTCTATGGCTCGGCTTCCCCCTATTTCTCTCCCGTTTCTGTCTGGTTTGATTGAGAGTTTTGGGTCTGACTTGAGGGGTTACCCTATTAGGCTGCAAATCCCCAATTGAGTTACCATTTGCCCAAATCAAATTAGGAACGGATCCGACCCGGCAGGAAAAAGAAATGGAGTTACCCAATGGAATTAGGCCGGCTGAAAGGAATTAGAGAAGTGGCCCAATTGGTTTAGTTCGATCCAGTCCCCACGGTTGGTCCAACAGGAGAATAAAAGGAAGATGGGTTCGACCCAACTTGATATTGGATCAGTAAAAAAAATAATAAAATAAAGAGAGATAACCTCAATTAAAATTAATAACATTATGTTACTAATATTTAAATTAAATAACTAACTCCACAAATTAATTATTTAAGATATTTGTTTTCAATAATTCCCAATTCGATTTATTTAATCCGATAATAGTAAAATGAAATTATTTATTAATTCTTCCAAATTTTCTTGTCAATCAATTCTTAGGGTTAACTCCCTAATTTATTCGGTCTATCAGTGAATCCCTTTAATGCAAGGAAAATTATTGGACCATATAATTATATAATTAAATAATAATGCCTACATGGATCCAATTAAGTCCGAGAAAAATTATATAAAAATGAATTTCATATATCAAAATAACTTAATACAAGGTCTAAAATTCCTGGACATTACAGACCTTCTGAGTGGTGCCCGGCTGAGTCCTCCATTGAGTGCCCGGCTGGCACATCTCCCGCACCAAAGCATCGAGATCAGTCTCGAAGCGCTCATGAAACACCTAGTTGGTGGCCTCAGCAGTAGTAGACAGCAAGCGAAAAAGCTCGTTGATTGCCTGCGCGATGTAGGAGACCTGCTTGCCCCAAACGAAGGATATGTCATTCTGAGTCTCACGGGCATTGGCATAGAATTCCCTAACAACGGCCATCGGGGCGGACCTTGGGGTCTCGATGAAAAGTAACCAGCCTAGACGCCGGATTTGGTCCAGAATTCGCCCATCTTGTGCCTTGGGCTTCAAACCCCTCTCTGGTATGCAGGATTTAACGCTCAACACCTCCCAGTAGTAGTGTTGGGTTGAGAGATTGACAAACTTGGTGGCATCCAGAGTGTTGATGCCACCACCCACAGATTCGGATTCGCTGCTAGATGAAGAAGAAGGCCGAGGTGTGCGTGCACGCTTTGGCATGATTGAATGTGGTTAGGGTTTGGTGAAGAGATTTGATGTAACTAGGGTTTGGTGAAGAATGGCAAGAGATGAGGGGAGAGGGTTTTCGTGTTTGCTTCTGCTGCTTGAGAGTGTTTAGGTTTAGGGTTTATGATTTGTGATGTGACTTGACTGATGGAGACGTGCCTTTATATAAAAAAAATTTCCAGCGAGGGGCGCAGCTGCGCCATAGTTGTACTGCGAAGGGGGCGTAGCTGCGCTGATGCTCAGTTGTGGCGCAGGCAGACCCCAGCGCAGCTGCGCTGATGATGTATTGATGGTGGGGCGCAGCTGCGCTGATGCTCAGGTGTGCAAGCTGACAGACCCCAGCGCAGCTGCGCACCGAATGACTGAAGGTATGGCGTAGCTGCGCCGGCCTTCAAACTCCCTGGATGAAATTTTTTTTTTTTTTTTTTGAAAACACACTTGACACACATTAAATCTCCAGGTGAAAAACTCAATTCTTATAAATATCCAACACATCTAAAAATGAAAGGAATTCTTAATTCAAACTTGCAAACTTACAAACGATGCATACGCAATGCATTGTAAACTATGCACCCCCAAACTTGAAGTCTGTTTAAGCCATAAGGTTGAAGGCGCGATTGGACGCCTGAAAAGCAAACAAACATGTTAAAATGAAATCATAAAAACTAAATTATAATCACACAAGAATAAAAAGTAATAATAATAAATTTGGGTTGCCTCCTGAGAAGCGCTTTGGTTTAAAGTCAGTTAGCTCGACTATCCATTGGTGCTCAGTCCATGGCTAGGACAACTGAGGACTCTTGGCGATCGACTTCGCCTCCCCAATAGTGCTTCAGCCGTTGGCCATTCACCTTGAACAGTTGCTCACTGTCCTTTCCAATTATTTCGACGGCCCCGTGTGGAAATACAGCCGTGATGGTAAATGGACCCGACCATCGGGATTTGTGCTTTCCCGGGAATAATTTGAGCCTAGAGTTAAATAGCAAGACCGCTTGGCCAGGTTCAAATTTTCTCTCGATGATTTTACGGTCGTGCCACCTCTTTACCTTCTCCTTGTAGAGTTTAGAATTCTCATAGGCTTGCAATCAGAACTCATCAAGTTCATTTAGCTGTAGAAGTCTCCTCTCTCCCGCTGCAGATGGGTCAAAATTCAATTTTTTGATCGTCCAATAGGCTTTGTGCTCTAGTTCAACCGGAAGATGACAAGCTTTGCCATAGACCACATGGTATGGGGACATGCCAAGGGGAGTCTTATAGGCGGTTCTATATGCCCATAATGCTTCATCTAGCTTTAATGACCAGTCTTTTCTGGAAAGATTAACAATCTTTTCTAGAATTCTCTTGACTTCTCTATTTGACACTTCGGCTTGCCCATTTGTTTGTGGATGGTATGCTGTGGCAATTCTGTGCCTCACTCCGTATTTTGCCAGGAGGGCTGTGAACTGTTTGTTGCAGAAATGACTGCCCTCATCACTGATGATAGCTCGTGGAGTGCCAAATCTAGTGAAAATGCTCTTTTGTAGGAATCTAAGAACTACCTTAGCATCATTGGTAGGTAAAGCCGAAGCCTCCACCCATTTGGACACATAATCAACCGCAAGAAGGATATAGAGATTGTTGCAGGATGACGAAAATGGTCTCATGAAGTCTACACCCCATACGTCAAAGATCTCCACCTCCAAGATCATATTTAGTGGCATTTCATTGCGGTTGGAGATGTTGCCTACCCGTTGGCATCGATCACAATTCTTTATGAATTGGTGGGCATCTTTGAACAAAGTGGGCCAATAGAACCGGGCCTGGAGTACTTTGGCTGCGGTTCTCTGCGTTCCATAATGGCCGCCATACAGAGAAGAATGACATGCATATAATATACTGGTAGTCTCGACATCGGGAATGCACCTTCGGATCATAAGATCTGTACATTGTTTTAACAAGTAAGGCTCGTCCCACATGTATCTCTTTGCATCATGCAAAAATTTCTTCTTCTGTTGAGAAGTTAGATCCGGTGGTAGTACATGACTCACAAGATAGTTAACAATATCAGCGAACCATGGGATCTCAGATGCGATTGCAAATAGATGTTCATCAGGGAAGCAATCGTTTATTTCAACCTTCTCTTTGCTCTCCATATCCAGATTGTCTAATCTGGACAAATGATCAGTAACTAGATTCTCCGTGCCTTTCTTGTCCTTTATTTCCAAGTCAAATTCTTGGAGCAAAAGGATCCACCTGATCAATCTTGGTTTAGCATCTTTCTTTGCTATCAAATACCGAATTGCTGCATGATCAGTGTACACCACTACCTTTGTTCCAATGAGGTAGGACCGGAACTTGTCGAAAGCGTAAACAACAGTGAGTAATTCCTTCTCGGTGGTGGTGTAATTCATTTGGGCCTTTGAGAGTGTCTTGCTGGCATAGTAAATTGCATGTAGAACCTTGTCTATGCACTGACCCAATACCACGCCCATAGCGTAATCACTAGCATCACACATAAGCTCAAATGGAAGAGACCAATCCGGTGCCACTATCACAGGTGTTGTGGTCAACTTCTTTTTCAACAACTGTGGGCTGCTAAGCAATTTTCATCGAATATGAACGAAACATCCTTTTCCAATAGATTGCATAGGGGTTTTGTGATTTTGGAGAAATCTTTGATAAATCTCCGATAGAACCCAGCATGGCCCAAAAAACTTCGAACTCCTTTTACAGAAGTTGGTGGAGGCAATTTCTCGATGGTTTCTAATTTTGCTTTATCCACCTCCAAACCTTTTGCTGAGACTTTGTGACCCAAGATTATTCCTTCTTGAACCATGAAGTGACATTTCTCCCAATTGAGCACAAGGTTTGTTTCCACGCATCTTTTTAGTATCATGACCAAATTCTCTAGACAACTGTCAAAGGAGTTTCCAAACACTGAAAAATCATCCATGAAGACCTCCATGTTGATTTCTACTATGTCAGAAAATATTGGCATCATGCACCGTTGAAATGTGGCTGGAGCATTACATAGACCGAAGGACATTCGCTTGAAAGCAAAAGTTCCATATGGACAAGTAAAAGTTGTCTTCTCTTGATCCTCTGGAGCGATGGCAATTTGATTATAACCAGAATATCCGTCAAGCAAACACTAGTATTCATGCCCTGCCAATCTGTCCAACATTTGATCTATGAATGGGAGTGGGAAGTGATATTTCCTCGTGGCTTTGTTGAGCTTTCGATAGTCTATACAGACTCTCCATCCCGTGACTGTTCGAGTTGGTATCAACTCATTGTTCTCATTTCTCACCACAGTTATTCCTCCCTTCTTTGGTACACACTGCACAAGGCTCACCCACGGACTGTCAGAGATGGGGTAGATGATCCCAGCGTCTAGCCATTTTAGAATTTCTGCTTTCACCACCTCTTTCATGATGGGATTTAGCCTTCTTTGATGTTCTATGGTGGGCTTACTGTCATCTTCCATCAAAATCTTGTGCATGCAAAATGAGGGGCTGATTCCTTTTATATCAGCAATAGTCCATCCAATAGCCCCTTGGAATTCTCGAAGGATTCTTATCAGCTTGCCTTCCTGTAAAGAGGTTAGTGCAGAAGAAATAATGACAGGTAATGTATCTGAAGTGCCTAAATATGCATACCTGAGGTGACTAGGCAAGGGCTTTAGTTCAAGTTTAGGAGGTACCTCTCTAGATGGTTTCAAATGAGATGAGGAATCAATTGAACTTATCAAGGGCTCAATTGGTACCTTGAACTTTTGCCATTTTGGGTATTGCATCTAGAAAATGAACATACTCACAGTTTTCGGGCTCACCCAAGTCGATGTCTCCTGTTAGTGCCATCTCAAGCAAGTCACTACGTGTGGCTTTAATGAATTCCTCGGTCACTGCACTTTCAATGATATCAACTCGGAAACAATCTTCCTCTTCAGTTGGGAATTTCATAGCTTTAAAGACATTAAAGGTGACTTCTTGGTCTTGAACCCTCATTGTCAATTCTCCCTTTTGCACATCAATGAGAGTTCTCCCGGTAGCTAAAAATGGCCTCCCAAGTATGATGGAAATGTCCTTGTCCTCTTCGAAGTCTAGGATTATGAAGTCAGCTGGGAATATGAACTTATCAACCTTAACAAGAACATCTTTAACTATTCCTCTCGGGTAGGTGACTGAACGATCCGCTAGCTGAAGAGAGACATTTGTTGGCTTGGGTGTTGGCAATCCCAACTGAGTAAAGACGGACAACGGCATGAGATTAATGCTTACACCAAGATCACATAAGCATTTCTTGAATGACAGGTCTCCAACGGTGCAAGGAATGGTGAAACTACCTGGATCCTTCAACTTTGGAGGTAGCTTCCTTTGTAATATCGCACTGCATTCTTCTGTCAAAGCTACAATTTCAAAATCTTACAATTTCTTCTTCCTTGACAGAATCCCCTTCATGAACTTGGCATAGCTCGGCATTTGTTCTAAGGCTTCTGCAAATGGTATGTTGATTTGAAGCTTTTTGAAAACCTCAAGAAACTTAGAGAATTGTTTGTCCATTTTTTGCTTTTGCTGCCTCTGAGGGTACGGAACTGGTGGATAATATCTGGTGGGATGGGGTTGATTCTTCTCTGTGTTTTTTTTATGTGGGCTCAGATTTCTCAATGATATCTTCCTTTTCAAAAATTTCAGCAGATTCAGATTTTGGGGAAGGGCGCAGCTGCGCCGGCTCCCCTTGCACAATGGGCGTAGCTGCGCCGGCTGGTTCAAGTTCAGGAGAAGGGCACAGCTGCGCCAGTTCCCTTTGCAAACTGGGCGCAGCTGTGCCGGTTGGCAGAGTCTGCTTCCCACTTCTGAGTGTGACAGCTTGGCATTGCTCCTTTCCATTTCTCCTTGGATTGATTTCTGTGTCGCTAGGAAGGGCCCCCTGAGGTCTATTAGATAACAAGCTGAACAATTGACTCATTTGGTTCTCCAAATTCTTGAAACCTAATGTTTGGCCTTGCTCCAACTTATCAGTTTTGGCCATGTATCTCTCCAAATTTTCATTCATTTCAGCAACCTTCTTATCAGTAGCTGTGGCTTGATGCTGATTGTGGAACCCCGGAGGATTGAGAGGTTTTGGAGCTTGTGGATAATCTTGACGGTTGCTCCATGAGAAGTTCGGGTGATTCCTATTCCCCAGATTGTAGTTATTCTGATATTGATTTGTGGGCCGCTGATAGTTGCTCACAAAATGCATCGATTCAGCATTGATGGCACATTGATCAGAAGAGTGTGAACCTGTACAAAGCTCACAAATCATGGAAGCTTACTGCCCCTTTCCTTCATATAGGTTATCAATCTTTTTGACTATAGCAGATATCTGGGCTTGAAGTGAAGTGGCTATGTCAACCTCTAATAACCCTGCTACTTTTGGTTGGCTGGATCTAGAAGATGGCCATTGATAGTTATTTGCAGCCATGGTCTCCAACAGTTCATAAGCTTCGTCATAGTTTTTACCCATGAAAGCTCCACCCGAAGCTGCTGATGAGTGTATTTTATACACACAATTTGGGTACTTTTGCCTTGATAATTTGCAAGTCTTTAGGTATTTTATGTGGTTTTTATGTATTTTTATCTTATTTCTACATAAATTAGTTTTTAGTTATTTTTACATGTTTTATGTTGCTTTGATGCATTTTCATTATGTTTGTAGGAATTGAAATAAAGACCGCTCGGATCGTTGTTTGTATTGACTCAATGTCCGTGCCTGGACGTCTGTGCTCGAATGGTAGTATGATGGAAATATGTGCTTGGCGACGCTCGGTGCTTAATTTGATAACATTTGGTAATTGGGCGTGCACGGCGTCGGAAAGCGTGCACGGCGTGCGACGTCGGCCAAGCCACGAGGGCAAGCCCGTGCTTAGATATCCGTGCCCGAATGATAACACGGTGAAAATTTATGTTTGGCGATGCTCGAGGCTTAATTTGATGATATTTGGTTGTTGGGCGTGCGGCGTTGACCAAGCCGCGGGCACGGCGTGCGGCAGACGGGGCGCCAGCGTGCGGCCCAGGCACATGGGCGCGGCGTGCGGGCGCACGGCATTGGCGTGCGGGCGCGCGCGGGCGGGCGGACTCGGCGTTGGCACTCGACAGGCACTGGGCGCGGCGTGCGACAAGTTGGGCGCGGGGCCTCAGCAGCTGGGCGGTATGCAGGCGTGGGCATGCGGGCGCACGCCTAGGCGTGCTGGCGCACGGGCGGCACTCGACAGGCGCTGGGCGCGGCATGCGGCAAGTTGGGCGCGGGGCCTCAGCAGCTGGGCGGCATGCAGGCGCGGGCGTGCGGGCGCACGCCTAGGCGTGCAGGCGCACGGGCGGCACTCAGCACATGTCTCGGCAAGCGGAGCGGCATGCAGGCGCATGGGCGTGGGCGCACGCCTGGGCGTGCGGGCGCACGGCGCGGCACTCGGCAGGCAGGGCCCTGGGCGCGCGCGCACCAGGCGCCGTGCGGGCGTACGCCGCCATGCTGAGTGCGATCTGACACACCTTCAGTGCGATCTGAGCTGCATTTTGTCCGATTTTGGCTAGGGTTTCTTAATGGAGGCTATATATAATCTCTTCTAAGCTACATATCAGATATCTAGAGGGAGGGAGGCTACAAAATACATCAACCAATAGGGCTCAAGGCTGCAAATCAAGCTGAATCAAGCCAAAAGCCAAGGAACTCAGTCAAGAAGAATTGCAAGGCCAAGGTGGAGAGCTAGAAACCATCAACAACCAAAGGAACACCAGCTGAATAGCTTCAAAAGTGGTTTCATTTCTAGAATTCCATCTCCTTTGTAATTCGAATTTGACAATGTATCAATTGAAAATGATGTTTATTGTAGCTATCATGAACTAACATTCTATTCTAAGATTGCAATGGAACCCAACACTTAATTTGAATTGAATTCTCTCTCTATTGATTTTAGTTATGCATTTGTGAATTGATTGTCATAACCTTTGCTTCTAGATTAATTGCTTGGCCCGTAATTACCGTGGAAACCTATATGAACTTGACGAACGGATTATAGGTTAAGACCTACTTATGATAACATGCGAAAGTATAGATTGTTGTGGGTTATTAATTGGATTAAGTGACATGTGTCTTATTAATTATCTGCAATAATAGGTATCTTGATAGTAATTGGGATAGATATATACCTAATTACCGCATGCAACCTATTGAGAATCTAATCTTAATGACTTCCGAGGTGAAAGTTGGTAATGGAAGGGAGGATTAATTAGATTTGGTGACACGTGTCTATAAATCATTCCTGAAATTAGTCTCTTGATAGTGTATAGGATAGACATATACCTATGCACCGCTTAGGAAGATTCGTGATTGACCATCGACAGAGGCTCTTATGTAGTTGTGATTTCTCGGTTGTCAATTCGTATGTTATAATTGACTGAAAAGAGAGAGTTAGGAGATTCAAATGACGTGTTGGGGGAAATTGTAATCTTAGACCCTTCTATCTTGATATTTTACCGCATTTTACTCATTACTTAACTTGTGAACTCAACCAATCAACAAACAATCAAACCTTCATCGTTTAAATTAGATCAAATTGATATACGATTGGTACGTGGTTATTATTTGTCACAATTCCCTGTGGGTTCGACTCTTATCTTATCATATATTACTTGTGGGCCGTGTATACTTGCACGTGTGTGTTATCGATTGCGAAATCGACCAACAAGTTTTTGGCGCCGTTGCCGGGGAATTGTTTCTAATAATTATACCAATATTAATTACTATCAAATTGGTCTTAATTTAAACTTGTATATAAAGTTATTTTTAATTTATTTTTAACATTTTTTTTTGTATTTTTCTGTTTAATGCTTTCTTCGTTACGAGGTACACCATGGCCAACTATAATTATCAATGGCCTCACACGGGAATGACCCAATCAGAAGCGGCATGGATGGATGGAATTGATGCGATGGCGGCACATATAGAGGATCTGTCAAGGAATGTTAACGCTCTAGTGGCCCAACGTACTCAACGTGTTGCGGTGAATTGTGATTATTATGATGGAAACCATCCGAGTCATCTATGCACCATGAATTTTGAGTTGGCATGGTATGGTAGCAACGTCGGTGATTACTCCAACAGTTATGATTGTTCTGATGCTTATCACCAAGATTGGGGGAATCACCTAGATTCTACATGGAGCTACAATTATGAAGATCAATACTATGCTCCGAGTCCAGCATATGTACCGGAATTCTCATGTCCACCTTCATTGCCACAAGAAGAAAATTCAAATGTGAAGGAACTTGGGTCCCTGACCATAACTTCGATTGAGGAGATTGTGAAAAGTCAGCATATGTCAATTCAAAATCTTGAGAACCAGTTGGGACAGCTTATTATCGCCTTCAACGATAGATATCAAGGCGAATGGCCCAATGACATGGTTCCCGAAACTGATGGATTTCACGTGCCAATGCTGCAACTAAACATGCTAATTGATGATGATTCTGATATGGAAGAGACATGTAGGAAACAAGAAAAGGAGGTCGAGGATCTAGCCTTGAGCCCCGATGATGATGATGAGCTAATTTCGATTGTATCCCATATACCTTCTCCTCCAAAGCTCAAGGATCTGGGTGGTTTTGCAGTCCCGTGCCCATTGAGTTGTCATGTCGTAGGCAAAGCTCTAGGTGACATGGGAGCTAGTTTACAGTTTGAGCCATGACGTGATGAAGTTGAGGTTCATGAAAAGTTCGATGAGGATCCACTTGTGCTTGAGAAACTTAATGTCACTATGTCATTCATGGACACAATAGAGCAGACCCCTAGCTACTGTCAGTTCATACAGGAGGATTTATATAAGAACAATAGGCTAGGTGAGCTTGAGACATTGGACCTCACCGAAGCAATGCCCTTAGATGTTTCACCCCTACTGATGGATGAAGCGAATGGAGAAAGTTTCTTTTTGCTAATAGAAGAAACTGAGTTTGGGAGTCGCCTAGTATGCATGCATGCCATGCAAATTAAGGAAATGACAGCACGAAGGCATGCTAAGGTCATTTTTGCAATCGAGCCGGACTAAAAGGAAACAGGAAGTTAGTCAGGCTGAGGACTTTAACTCAAGCGCTATTTGGGAGGCAACCCAAATCTCCATTTTATTTTTTGAGCTATTTTGTTTTTTTAATTTTTTTTTATTTTAATCTAAAAAAAAAAAATGTTTGGTGTGGTTTGGTTTTGATTTTATGTTTAAGTGTGTTTAATGTGTGTAATATTTCTTGCTGCAGTTTGATGCTTACGACCACCAGTGAAAACTATAGCAGAAGCACAACATCAGCACGTTGAGCAACAGGCACCAGCACGCTGAGCAACACAGCAGCAACACACTCAGCAGCGCGCATGCTAGCCATGACAGCCACCAGCAGCTTATATGCACCCATCAGCTCATTTCTATAGTCCAACTTATATCTCTCTCCTCCCACTCCAAAGCCAACTTACATGCATTTTTCCCAAACTCAAATTCGTGCCCCATCACTCCAATTGGGCATCCAATCTCTGCAATCCATCAGCATTGTCATCTTCTAACTTGAAATTCAACAAGGATTTAGTAGATTTTGAAGAATTCCCATGGCTTTTCATTAGTTTTCTAAGAAAAGGTAATAAGGTCTGTTAATTTCAAATTTTACTTGCTTGGGACTGTGCTTGGGTTGAGTTTTATTGCAGGAACACTCCAATTCTCCCATTGCAAGACTTTGTGGAGGGCTATCCCTACTTCCCAATGCATTGACAACTGAGATTTTGGGAGGTGCGCGCCATGTGTTTGATATTTGGCCTGAGAGAGTTTCTTAGCTAATGGGCTGTTCTTCATGAGGCATTGTTCTGGTATGGCTTCCAGGCAACAAATGGGGTGAAGCTTCATCGTCAAGCCAACCAAAGCCCATGACAAGAATTTTGTTAGTCCGGAAGCGTCCAAGCGACACCACACTATAATGATGTTGCTTGATTACCCTCAGTGAAGTTCTCTATTTTAATTCTGTCTATTATAAACATTGAGGACAATGTCAAATTTAAGTTTGGGGGTAGAACTTCGTATTTACATATTTGTGTGTTTAATCTAGTTTTTTGCGTGATTTAAGTATGTTTTTCTTTTTATTCAAAAAAAAAATATTTATTTTTAGGATGTGTCCCTTGAGCATTGTTTTAATTTGATCTGAACTATAATCCAGGGTCTATGATAAGGGCTTGTTTGAAGAAATTCTAACTCATAAGAAGTAGACAATTGTTGCGTAGTCTTTGTCGACGCCGGGTTTTTCTCGTCTCTTTTTCTTTTCCTATTTTAGCCTTTTGGTTTTGGTGATTTTGGGAAAAGATCGGCATTGATGTCGACGGGGTTTTGAAAGATCGTTTTTTATGATGAGCCAATTAACCAGAGTCGCCAGTTGGTATATTTGAAATGGATGTACCAACTCATCCGAGTTTTCATTTTTTTTATAAATCGCTGGCTCATGTGTGACTCCGAATTAAATGGTCTGCGAATCGAGATTCATAGAGTTCGGGGGCTTGTTTAAGCGAGGGGAAGGTGTTAGGCACCCCCCGACTTCCGTGAAATACGGTTACCGCAATCTTGATGCTTTCCTATCCTTTAATTCATGAAACGTATATGCGTGTGTGTGTGTGTGTGTGCCTAAATGAAAGTTGTGGTGAGCTTGTATGAAAGAATCATTTGGATTTCTTAGGGAAAAATCGTGCTTTAGTTTTGAGAGTGCTTAAAAATGTCTTTTCGGTATTTACGAGAAAGCCTTATTTTCTTATTGAGAAAGATTTGATTTTAAATTGACAAAAGCTATGAGATTTTTTAAGTGTTTGTTTTGGTAAAACATGAGTTTGTTAAACCTTAGCCAAAATAGGAATCGAGATTTATACATTGCTTTCATAAATGATAGGCAATTTCTAGAATCTCTTTCGCCCTATGTATCAAGGTTTAGTAAAACGTTTACTTCTCTTTTATAAAACCATTTTTTGATGACATTTTGGGAACAACTTCCTTTTAGCTTTCTCGTAAAATAGGAATCGACTTTCATTAGCACTTCCAATTTTTTTTTAGCCTCGTGATGCTAATATCCTACTTTGATTAATTTTAGCAAAATCTTTATTGTTTTGGCTTTGAAATCCTTTTATTGGGTGTTACAAATCGAACTAAATATCAAACGCGTAGGGGGCTATTCATGGGCATGTAAAGCCATCAAAATATCCCCTAACGCCGACAATCACATATTTCACTATTACGGGGCCTTAAAACCCGATTCTCCGCTCTAGCGTCGTTTTAAGGCCCAACGGATTACATGTTACAACAAAACGAGTACCTTGCATCCATTACATATATCAAAACGTCCATCATCGGATTTGGACCACGGGGGCCTGCATTCCTAGGCTCACCACTCGAGATTAACTACATACCCGCAAAATGAATACTACGAAACTAAACAACACGGATTTGCCTAATGCACCACGGATATCCGAAAATGATAATCTAAATAAATTACATCCGATAAATCACCATAAAATAAGCTAGAACTTACACCAATTGGATATCCTTCGGGTTATTAGGAAGAATTTTGTTCCGATAGAACCCTCACTTAATAATCCCTAATCCGTGATTTCACATCAATGTTCAAGGAACAACTACATTCAAAATAATTCGGATGACAAAACAGCTTGGCGAAAATGGTATAACAAAATGCTAAAAACACATGATTTTTCACCTTGCAAATAATCCCCACAATATGTATGAATTTTGTGTATTGAGTAGAGTAGAAAATATTGAGATGTAATCTCACAAGATGGGTACAATTTCTCACTATTTCTCACTACCTTTCTCTCTTAATTTTTGTTGTTTTGTTGCTGTTTTTTCCTTCCTTCCCGAGCTGCGCTGCTGCTGCTGCTGGATTTTTTCCTCTTCTTCCTCTCTTCTGTTTCTGTATGCGAAATGGCCTGATAAGGGACTGCCAAGGGCAGCCGCAGATTGATCTGCGGCTGGCCGCAGATTGATCTGCGGCTGGCCCTTAGTTCTCCCCCCAGCCGCGCTCGAGTCCCGTGCGCTCGAGTCCCGTGCCGTCTCGAGTTCCGTCCTTGGCCACGGATTGATCTGCGGCTGACTGTGCTGATTTTCTCATTTTCCGCACCTCGTCTCGATTTCTGTGCCGTACCGTTGATTTCCGTTGAAGGGCTTGCATTCTGCAGTCCAGAAATCGCCGGGAAACGTGTCATGCCGTCCGGGTAAGCGCAGCGATCAGTAACTGACTCCTGACATTTGCGCGCCGTTGTGTCGGCCTCGATCTCGTCCAGTGGAGATGGCTTTGAGTTTCATCTTTATGTCCTCCCTCCATTCTCGTGGGCCGGGTCCATGGACGAATTTGCCCTCCTGTCAGGGTTAGTATAGGAAGGAAGTGCAAAAATTGGGTGTCTACAGCTGCCCCTCTTTATCATGTTTATGAAATAATGAATGAAATGAACAAGATAAAGAATAGACACCTGATGCATAAATGACAATGCACATGGATGACAATACATACGTGATGCTACACATATGCCTTACGATGCAACGTACGATGCAATGGATGCAATCATATTCGTAAAAGGGTATCAACGCAATGCGGATGATCGTCTCGTACCCCCCGGTTATCGTCGCCGGTTGGTTATCTTGTCGGAGCCGGTTATCGTCGCCGGACATCCATCTCGTAATCGCCGGTTATCGTCGCCGGTCGATTGTCTCGTCGGGGCCGGGTATCGTCGCCGGTCACCCCTTTCGTAACCCCCGGTTATCGTCACCGGTTGGTTATCTTGCTGGAGCCGGTTTTCGTCGCCGGACATCCATCTCGTAATCGCCGGTTATCGTCGCCGGTCGATCGTCTCGTCGGGGCCGGTTATCGTCGCCGGTCACCCATCTTGTAACCCCCGGTTATCGTTGCCGGATGGTTATCTTGCCGGAGCCGGTTTTTCGTCGCCGGACATCCATCTCGTAATCGCCGGTTATCGTCGCCGGTCGATCGTCTCGTCGGGGCCGGTTATCGTCGCCGGTAACCCATCTTGTAACCCCCGGGTATCGTCGCCGGTTGGTTATCTTGCCGGAGCCGGTTTTCGTCGCCGGACATCCATCTCGTAATCAACGGTTATCGTCGCCGGTCGATCGTCTCGTTGGGGCCGGTTATCGTCGCCGGTCACCCATCTTGTAACCCCCGGTTATCGTCGCCGGTTGGTTATCTTGCCGGAGCCGGTTTTCGTCGCCGGACATCCATCTCGTAATCGCCGGTTATCGTCGCCGGTCGATCGCCTTGTCGGGGCCGGGTATCGTCGCCGGTCACCCATCTCGTAATTCATTTTCACTAGACACATCAAACGGTCGCAAGGGAGCCAAGTGGACCCACCAGGGCCAGCCGCAGATGGATCTGCGGCCAGCCGCAGATTGATCTGCGGCCAGCCGCAGATAGATCTGCGGCCAAGATCGGGATTCATAAGCGGCTCGCCGCCTCCAGATCTGTCACTTTCAACTTCGTACCCCACATAGATTCTTGAGATTTTGCTTGTTTGCAAAGGCCTTTTGTCGATTTCTCCAACTTTTCTGCAAAAACCGCTCCGGTAGGATCGCTCTACGCGCTACAGGTAACACTTTGACCGTTCACTTTTTAATTTCGTCAACGTTTTACTATACATTTGGCTATTTGCATGTTTAGAGATAGAAATGTATGCTTCACAATGCTATGCTATGTATCATCATATATACATGCTATGTAGCAATTGTGTGAGTCCTATTTTATGCTCATGATGTAGTCCCACATACTGTTATTCCTTTTCTGCAAGAAAATCATGCATTACTGTACTTTACATGCTGTAACTACGCATATGAATGCAATTTTGATCTGTTTGAGGCTTGGATCGATTGAAAACACGTTTGGCTTATGCCTGGGATGTCCATTTTACAAACGGAACTCTGCCGATTTTTTTTTTTTTTTTTTTTTTTTACATACCATAAACATGCATCATGTTGCATTAATTATATGATGTGGGTAGGAATTTAGAATATTCGTGACATAATTCAAAAGGGAACTTACCTTCCTCCTTGCCTGTTCTGTTCCAGCTATGGATCCCGATGCTCATAGTAGCTTCTCCGTGTCACGGACCTCAGGTGTTCGTCGTCGTAGGGCTGCACCTGCCCCCGTTCCTCCTCGGACCCGTCAGGCTCGCCGCTTGGCGGAGGCTGTCATTCGTCCTGATCATCCGGACGTTGAGGAGGCTGTTCCTCCGGAGGTCGCGGCAAAGGGACCATCCTCCAGCACACCGGCTCCATCTCCTCATAGTGCCCCGTCTGGCGCATCTGTGCAGATCCCCGATCTATTGGGTCGGGATCTCAGTCGTCATCCCTCGGCATCTCTCGTGGCTAACGAGGTATATTCGGTTCTATTCTGATTTTATTCTCAATTTCTCAATTCTCCTTTTATCTGGACTGACCCATTGGTGATTGCCCCAGGTACCCGAGTTTACTCAGCCGAGGGGCAACTGGTTCAACATCTACTCCCTCTACACGGCTTTGCACAGTGACTACCGGGCGGTGGTGGATTCTTGGGGCTTCCGTCACTTTTTTACTATCATTCCCCGCCAGTGCCCCTGGGGTTACATGAGGGCCTTATCTGAGCGCTGGTTTCACCAGACGCAGTCTCTTCACCTTCTTGACTGCGAGGTTGTGCTGACCCCCTGGGATTGGAGATATATTACGGGAATAGAGTTTGCCGGGTCCCGCGTTCCTCTAGATCTCGACATCACTCCTGTGGAGGTCCGGGCTTTATTGGGCTTCGGCACTGAGGATCGGGTCTTTAAGGCCCGTAGCATTCGATCCGGTGCTTTGGCTGTCGATGCTGTTGGGGGTCTGTACGCACTGCCCATTCCAGCGGATCAGGGCACCAGGGACATTCTGCTACGACGCCTGTTCCTGACCATCATGAGGGGTTGTTTTCTGGGAACAACTCCTCCACCATTCATTTCAGCGTCGTAGGAGCGGTCAGAGACGTGGACCGCATCGGTGACTATGACTGGGGGTTATTCACCTTTGCCTATTTCCTCCACGGTATGCGTCTACGTTCGGAGGGTCAGATAGACGCTTGGCTCGGATTCTATCACTTCCTGTTGGTGAGGCCTCTTTCTTTTTTCTTAATGTATTTCCCGTCAATTCATTTCATTTCTTTTCTTTCTGCGTCTGTCGGTAACTCATGCTTTTCACTGTTTCTGTTCGCAGTTCTGGGCCTACGAGCGTCTTCCCTGCCTGAGGCCTGTCACTACTCTCGGCCTTGATACTTATCCCCGGGGCCGACGGTGGCATCACAGCACTTTGGAGGAGGTCCCGATATCAGGCAGCTTTGCACACTGCCGCATCCAGCTGGAGTTGATCACTGCTGCAGATGTCGCCTGGATTCCCTACCTCTCCGAGCATTTGGCTGATGGGTTCGATGATGGGAACCCTTCTGGCCCGGAGTTCGAGCTTTCTACCCGTCGCCTCACTTTGCAGAGTATTGGAGGATGGGTGATGTACCTGGGGGAGCGCGCATTCAGATGCGTCACAGGAGAGATCCGGATCCCGCATTCCCTTCCTATCACTACTTCCTGGCCGCTGGACTCTCAGCCTTCAGAGATCATGCTTGCAGGGGAGGACGGCTGGATGCTTTCTACGGGTCCCAGTACGAGCGATGTTTTCCGTACTTGGTGGGTGCCCCGCACTATCGGTCCTCAGACCCGGGCCACATTCTTCCTCGGGGATATGGTCCCCGGCTCGGTGATGATGACTGACTGGGCAGCCTGTGTTCGGAGCCCTACCCACACTGAGCAGATAGACACTTTGACCCGCCAGGTGGAGCAGTTGTCGCTATTTCTTCGGGTGCTAGGCCGGACCCCGGAGGAGGCTTACACCTATGATCCTGATGGTACGGGTTATGATGCGGGGCCGAGCTCATCTGATGCCACCGCGCGGCCATACATCCCCGATATGAACTTTGGGCCCTCGACTTCGGCGACCCCAGGGGACCAGTTTGAGGATCCCGCCTTCATAGATGAGATTGACTTTATCTAGATCAGGATAGGATAGGGCTTTTGTACCTGTACCTGTTTAGCTTTATTTTTCATTTCATGCACTATGTACTGAACTCATTTATTTATTTATGCACAGTTCTTTATCTTTTATCTCTATGAAATTCATTTGCTTTATTATTGTCTGTACAATGCATGCTCTTTATTCATGGATAGAAAATGACCCTTGTACAGTCTTTTTGATACTATTTTTTTTTTCACAGATGACGTCCTCAGATGTCGTGGTATGCTTGGATTCCATTCCTCTTACAGGGTTGGTCGGCAGCCTCCTCCGTTGGTTGGACAGTTTACTGCCGGCCGACAGGGTCATCGCAGATGGTCTTTTGGGACACTCTCGGTCCTTATTAACCTTTCAGGTGCCAGCGGGCTTTGTGGATGGTGTTTTGAGATATTGGGTCCCTGCTCGTCAAGTGTTCAGGCTAGGGACAGTAGAGCTGACCCCCACCCTCGAGGAGTATGGTCGCTTCACCGGTTTGCCTTTGGATAGACCTTGTGCCAGGATCACATCTGGTCCCATACGCCGTCAGTTCTTGACCTTTACTGGGTTGCGGAGGGCGGTTCTGCTATCGGCGATCACATCAGATCACTTGGTTCCTATTCACTTTTTGATTGACCGATTCGGCTCACCTAACAGTTTTCGCCACTTCTCTGGGGATTTTTCTGTATCGGAGGAGCGCTGGGGCGTTTTGAGGCTAGACGTCTTGATGGCCTGTATCCTCTCAGTTCTGTACTTGCCCGCGGGACCCGATCATTTGGACATGCAGGTGGTCGCGGCCGTTAGGGCCCTTCAGGAGGATCACACCATTCTTCCCACGATATTGGCGGATACTTACATGTCAGCCTCATACTGTCAGTCCTTCCGAGGCAGAGTATTCCGAGGGAGCTCGACTTTGTTGTATGTGTGGTTCATGAGTCATCTTAGTCCCATCGGCCACCTCCGTCGCCAAGGGTTTTGCTTCAGTCATGACATAACCACGCAATTTTCATTTCGTCCTGTGAGCTGTACTGATGCGGCCTCCTGGACAGCATTTCTGTCGGTCATCGAGGATCCCTTTCATCTCCTGGTTTATTCGGGTTATTGCTCCTTTATGAGCTTCTTGACTCATGTGCCCGACCTGGACTTCATTCCCATTGCTGGCTTGAGGGGTGTGACGACTTATCATCCCATGGCGGTGATGGGGCAGTTTGATCAGACACAAGATTTCCACCCCTTCACGGGCGCGGCCGACTACCGATTCCCTACATCATCCCAGACAGAGAGAGATCTACTGCGGGTATATAATCTTTGGCCTCGTAGGATCCTGGCCGAGTACAATGATAGTTGCCCCATCCAAACATTCGCTTATGTGCAATGGTTGCGCGGAGATTCGGATGCGGTTGGTGTGAGTCAGACTGGGACTTTTGACGACTCTGGAGTGACTTTCCCAGACGATACCATATATCACTCGATCTCAGTCGACTCTCTCCCTAGTCAGGACACTGAACATAGCCGGATCCGACTGTCCTTGATGGCTATTGAATCTGAGAGGGATGCCGCCATTGCTGAGAGGGATGCTGCTATTCTAGCCAGAGATGCTGCCATAGCTGATAAAGATGCCATTGCTCTTCAGGCTAGGACAGTCATAGATGCACACTCTGGGACTGTCAGCCGAGCCGCTGCCTTGTTGGACCGCATCGACATGGTGGGTCGGCAGATTTCAGGGGATGCTGATGCCTCAGATCTATCCACCACCCTATCCATCCTGCTTCAGTTAGTTGCAGATTTGTAGATTGTTTTATTTCCTGCATAGACTATGTTAATTTCATCGGTTATTGAGAAGGCAATCTTGTAACAAAAGACTTATATATGTAAACAGGTATTTAAATTTAGTCATTTTCCCTCTTTGTTGTATCGTTGCCCTTCATTGGATCATCATCTTATCCGGTTGATCATGATTTTGACATTTCGCTTTCTTTCTCTTCTCAAGTCTTGATGGAGATTTGACAGATAGCCGTACCCCTGTCGATTTCATAGGATTGAGTTTCAGACTTTGGCTAACTGTTTGGTTTGATCAGAGTTATGTCAATTTGGTAGGGAAAGGATTGGTTGGCTGGTTTCGGGAAAGTTTTGAGGGTTTAGGCAGGTTTTTCTGGCTGTTGGGGATTGGCTTTGTTTTAGGGGAAGGATTATTATTTTTTTTTATGGATCGAACCGCGCCATGATGGCTGCCTACGTACCCCCACAAGTTGGGAGATCAGGTCCTACGTAGTTCGCTCCTCAAAGGAAAAGGAAATTGATGATTTAAGCGTAGAATCGCTTCACTGAGCCAGAATTTAGGGGTTGTGGAAATGTCTCACCATCCATTTCTTGCAATATGAGGGCTCCTCCGGATACCACCTTTTTAATTACAAAAGGTCCCTCCCAGTTTGGGGCAAACTTCCCCTTGGCTTCGTCTTGGCAAGGCATGACTCTCTTTAGCACCAGGTCATTCTCCTTGAATTTCCGAAGTCTTATCCTTTTGTCATATGATCGGGAGATCCTTTGTTGATATAACTGAACCGTGCCCAAACAGCAGCCACCCTCCTTTCATCAATTAGGGCCAACTGGTCGTATCGATCTTGCATCCAATCCTCCTCGCTTATCTGAGCATCGATCATTATTCTGAGGGATGCCATCTCAACCTCAATTGGCAGGACGGCCTCCATTCCATACACCAAAGCGTAAGGGGTTGCCCCTGTAGAAGTACGCGTTGATGTTCGATATGCCAGCAGGGTGAGGGGTAGCAGATCTGGCCATCCCCGATGATTAGCAGACATTTTTGCCATGATCTTCTTGATGTTCTTATTGGCAGCCTCCACTGCCCCATTCATTTTGGGACGGTAAATGACAGAGTTGAGGTGTTTGATCTTAAACTGGTCGCACAATCCCTTCATGAGGGCGTTGTTCAAATTCTTAGCATTGTCGGAGACCAAAACCTCAGGTTGCCCGTATCGACAAATGACATTATTCCTGATGAACCCGACGATAACCTCATGAGTGACTTTGGGGAAAGAGGCTGCCTCCACCCACTTGGTGAAATAATCGATCATGACGAAAATGAATCGGTGCCCGTTGCTTGCTTTGGGCTCTATTGGTCCGATCACGTCCATTCCCCACATTGAGAATGGCCACGGGGAGGTCATACAGTGCAGTTCATTGGGGGGCGTATGAATCACATTACCGTGCGCCTGACATTGGTAACACCGTTTGACATGATCATCACAGTCAGCTTTTAAGGTCAACCAATAATGCCTTGTTCTCAAAATCTTTTTGGCCAGCATCGGTCCACTCATGTGTGGCCCACACACTCCACCATGTATTTCGTTCATAATCCTTTGGGCCTGCGTCTCATCCACGCACTGCAACAGTCCCAAACCAGCATCCCTCTTGTAGAGTGAATCCCCACTCAAGTAGAACTTCATCGCCATTTTTTGAATTCTCATCCTCTTAGTTCGACTCGCCTGGTCAGGAATGGATCTATCTCTCAGATATTCCCTGATGTTATGATACCAGGGCTGCCTTGTCAACCCCACCTCGTCTGATAACACTGCCACATGTTCCTCATATGCCGGGGCATTCTGTACGGCTATCTCAACCTGCGGAATGTCTTTTCTTTTGATTATGTGGATTACGGAGGCCAGGGTTGCCAATGCATCTGCAAAATCATTCCGACCCCGGGGGATATGTCGAAAAGCGATATCTTCGAACTCTTGCATCAGCTGGGTAACACAACGATGGTATGGGAGTAACCGAAGCTCTTTAGTGTTGTACACCCCGATTGCCTGTCTGATTACCAATTTTGAATCCCCGAACACTGCTAGCCTCTTCACTCCCATGTCGCGGGCCAAGCAGAGTCCCAAGATACATCCCTCGTATTCAGCGGTGTTGTTCGAATTGCTGAAATGCAGTTTAGCGGCCACGGGGTATTGCTCTCCGGTGATAGAGACCAGGACTGCTCCGGCTCCTGCCCCTTCAGCATTCATGGCACCATCAAAATACAGCTTCCAGAATTGTCCCTCATCATTGCATTTCGTATCTGACACCCAGAATATATCTTCGCCTGGTAGAGGAGTTTCTAACGGTTCCATCCCTCCCGACGGCATCTCGGCCAACTGATCTGCAATTCCTTGCCCCTTCATGGCTTTCTGAGTTACGTATACCATGTCGAACTGCTGTAAGATTAACTGCCATCTTGATAGTCGACAATTCAACATGGGCCTTTCAAAAATATATTTCAGGGGATCCATTCTCGATATCAGGTACGTAGTATGCCCATGGAGGTAATGCTGTAATCTCCCTGCAGCCCAGGCCAGAGCACAACAGGTCTTCTCGATGGGAGTGTAATTCTGTTCACATTGGCTAAATCTTTTGCTGAGGTAATAGATGGCCTGCTCTTTACCTGCCTCATTCTTTTGTCCCAGCATGCATCCCATCGCGATGGCATTGACCGATATGTACATAAACAGGGGGATCCCATCCTTTGGGGGTACCAGCACCGGTGCCTCAGTCAGCTGCTTTTTAATGGTCTGAAAAGCCCTTTGACATTGCTCATTCCATTCTTGGGAAGCACCCTTCCTCAACAACTTGAAAATTGGCTCGCACGTAGTTGTCAAGTGGGATATGAAACGGCTGATGAAGTTTACTCTTCCCAGGAATCCTCTTATCTCTTTCTCTGTGTGAGGTGCCGGCATATCCACAATGGCTTTAATCTTTGCTGGATCCAACTCAATGCCCCGATCACTAACCAGGAATCCCAAGAGCTTACCCGATTGTACTCCGAAAGCATACTTGGCTGGATTGAGTTTCAGGTTATACTTTCTGAGTCGATCAAATAGCTTTTTAAGATGGGCTATATGGTCAGATTCTACCCTCGATTTCACAATAAGGTCATCCACGTAGACCTCTATCTCCTTATGCATCATATCATGGAACAGGGCCATCATAGCTCTCTGATAGGTAGCCCCTGCGTTTGTGAGACCAAAAGCCAATCGTCTATAGCAGAAAGTGCCCCAAGGGGTGATGAATGCGGTCTTTTCCCGATCTTCCTCCGCCACCATTATCTGATGATATCCCGCGAAGCAATCCACAAAATAGTACATTTCGTACTGGGCTGTGTTATCCACCAGGATGTGTATGAAAGGCACCGGGAAGTTGTCCTTGAGACTGGCCTTGTTTAGATCTCTGTAGTCTACGCATACCCTCACCTTTCCTCCAGGTTTAGCCACTGGGACTACATTTGATAGCCATTCCGGGTAAGTGGACACCATAATGATTCCGGCCCTGAATTGTTTAATGATCTCCTCTTTCACTTTTAAGCTCCACTCAGGTTTCAACTTCCTTAGCTTCTGCTTGACAGGCCTGAAACCCTCCTTGATGGGCAACCGGTGTACCACGATGTCGGTGGACAATCCGATCATATCCTCGTGCGACCAGGCAAAGACATCCTCATATTGGCTTAGCAACTCAGCTATTTCTACTTTTTGGCTGGTGGTGAGGTCTATCCCTATCTTGAGTTCTTTTGGGTTGTCTGGGGTTCCAATATCAATGGTGATGGTTTGGTCCAAATTTGGTTTGGGTTTATCCTCGACCCATCCTTTGATCTCGTCAGGCGCATCGTCGTAATCTGTCTCGTCTTACTCAATGCCCATCAAATCGAAATCCAGCTCAATGTCAAAATCATAATCATCATTCAAATTTTGAAAGATCGTTTGTTAGGAAAGGATTACTCAAATTGGTACACCTGACATGAAACAAAATACTTGTCATATATAAATCACTTTCACGACGATTGCATTTTCAAATAACACGAAGGAACGACATAATTATGCAGAAATAAAACAACAACAGCAAAAATAAACTTCTTCATTCCCCCGTTTTCTAGGGTCCACCACCCTGACGTCGGGTTTTACCCTTGTTTGGATATTATGGGCCTCATTGTCCAATTGTCGATGGTCAGGTCAGACGATATGTGCTCGATGAGAGGTGGCTTTATACCGGACACTTCCCCGATGACCACGGCCACATCGCCTGAGTCTCCTCTCATACCTTCCTTAGGAATAATCAACCCTGCCCAATCGATGATAGGCATACTTTGTTGGGCTCCTGGTGTGGCAACATTCGTCCCCTCTTCATTGCTTAATAATTGTCCGGGGATATAGCACTGGGTTTCGAACTCTTCCGCGATCTCCTGTAGGAAACTTTCCCTTTTGGCTAATTCATCATTTGTGGGGGACAAATCTTCACCCCCTGCTCTAGTCACAGGCTCGCTAGTCCCCTGCTTATTGTTGACCGGGGTCTCCGGGCTGCCAATCAATCGAATCGGGGCCATGCCCTGACGGCTTCTCCATGTTATACCTCCATGATATCCCAAACCTGCCTTGCCTACCTGATGGGGCAGTTGAATGGGCTTGGTGATTCCTTGACTGCTTCTTCCTAACCCTTGTCCAGGCTGGAATTTCATCCTTATCATTTCCTTTGCAACAAAAGTAAGTTCTGGAGAGACCCTTGGTTTCACGGCTGGAGCCCCTAAGCATCTGTATTGGGGAGTGCTAATCTCTAGTGCCTGAAAGCTGGCTGGTGCCGCCGACTCATCCACATTGATCACTGGTAGGCCACCCCTGGGAGGAGAAGGGTCATCACATTCGGCCGAGATTGTTACCAGATTCCCATTGATGATTAGCTTGATTTGTTGATGGAGCGTAGAAGGCACTGCCCCGGCCATGTGTATCCACGGCCTCCCCAGTAGTAACATGTTATAACTGGCGGTGATGTCTAGGACCTGGAAAGAGATATCGAAAGTACAGGGTCCTATTTCCACTGGTAATTCTATTTCCCCAATTGTATCCCTTCGGGAACCATCGAAAGCTCGCACCACCACGTGACTGGCCCGTAGGCGCTTGGGATTAATGTTCATCTTCTGCAATGTGCTGAGGGGACAAATATTCAATGCCGATCCTCCATCAATTAACACCCCATTCATGATATACCCCGAGGAGATTACCGCAATATGTAGCGGTTTTCGATGTCCCCTTCCTTCCTTGGGTATGTCCTCATCCGTAAAGGATATTACATCGTTCTCCAATAGGTGGCCCACCAGCTGGCCGAAACCTTCCTCACTAATTTCCTTGGGCACGTATGCCTCCTCCAGAACCTTCGTCAAGGTTTTGCAGTGCTCATTGGATGACAACACCAGGTCCATGACTGATGTTAAGGTTGACTCCTCATTTAAAATCTGAATCCCCCTCATTTTCGGGTGATCCATCCTTCTCAAGAATTCTATGGCCCTGTCCTCGGAAATCTCTTCATTTTTTTTCTTTTGGCTTTCAAGGACTCGCCCGGGAAGATATAAGGGGTTCCCCCTTGTCGTCACAGAAGCACAACTGGCCGCTTCCTCTGGCGTTCCCCCATAATTCCAGGGTACCGTCTTTAGACTACTGATAGGGATTTGCGGCCTTACGGCAAGGATGAGGGGCCTCGGAGCTGTCAACTTGACAGGCCCCTCCGTGCTATTCGGACTTACCCCCATCAATCTGATGGGCACTCCCCGTGCACTCCCATGCTCATGTATCACGTTGATAATCCCCTCAATTTCCTGCACATAGTTTAACCTCGGCGGCCCCCCAGTTTTACTCGCCTCCGTCATATTGACCCCACCTCCATCATGTCTAGGCAGGGGATTCGCTTTAACATTCGGGGAGTCTGGCTGTTCCACCACAATTTCCCCACTGTCAATCAGGTTTTGGATTCGATGCTTCAGCGTCCAACAGTCTTGTGTATCATGGCCAGGGGAACTGGAGTGGTATGCACATCGCTTGCTCGGGTCAAACCTTCTACCCTTTGGGTCACTCGGTGGTGCCAAACCAACTATCTTCTTTTGGGCTACTAATACCGCTAATACTCGTTCAAGTGGTTCCCCGAGCGGGGTGAATACTCGATTTTGCGAGGCCTCATATCTCCTTCGTCCCTCTGCTCTTTGTTCTGTGAAGTTGGGCTGCCGGGAAGGCCCTACCCTCTGCACCTGTACCGGAAGATGGCTTTCTGCCTTTTTGGACGAGCCCTGAAGGATGAGGGAAACGTCCTCCTCTTTTTTCTTTTGCACCCTTCGGGAAGTGCTGCCATAATTACCGCTTTGGATCTGTTCTGCAGCCGTTTCCAAAGCCGTGAGATCCCGAATTTTGCCGGATTTCAAACCCATGTCCACCATTTCTCCGTGTTTTAACATTTCGGCGAAAGGCCTACCAATCCCCGATATGACTCGTTCATAATACGGTGCCTCTTGAATGTCTACAAAAGTCATCACCATCTCCGATTCGCTCATCGGGGGGGTCACTTGCGCGGCCATGCCCCTCCATCGTTGCGCATATTCCCTGAAGGATTCCCTAGGCTGCTTCTTAACTTTTGTCATTTGGTACCTGTCAGGGGCCATCTGGGCCTGAAAGCTGTATTGGGTTAAGAAAGTATGGGCCAATTCCTCCCAGTTGTGGATTCGGGCGTTGTCAAGGCGGGCATACCAGATCCTCGCCTCCCCTGTTAAGCTTTTCTGGAATAGCTGCATCCTCAACCCCTCGTCCTCGGCATAAGACCCGAGTTCTCCAATGTATATTTTCAAATGCGTGTAGGGGTCTCCCTTTCCATTGTATTTTTCAAACTCGGGGATTTTGAACTTTTCCGGATATCTGGTTCCGGGGAAAACACACAGATCCGAGTAATTGACCCTACCCAGGGAGCCTATGCCTCGCAGAGATTGGATGGTCTCCTCCATGTGTCTCATTTTTTTCCGAAGGTCGTCAGTGTCCCCCTCCTCTGGGATAGTAATCACTGTCTTGTTAGGTATGGGAACGGCCCTTGGAATGACTGGCTCGTCCTTGAGTAGGGGTTGGTCATCCTTACACAGGTTTGCAATATTTTTAGGAGGATTCTGATCACCTCCGGGTGGCGGTATATTATGTGGTCCTTGGTTTGGCGAATCCTGTCTGACTAGGAACTGTTCCTTTAGCATTGTGGCCATTTCCATCATCTGCTTTTTGAAGTCATCAAACTCTTCCCGAGATATGGAACCATGATTAGGAAGATCAGCCATTTCAGATGAAGAAGTTTGGGCTTTCTTAGACTGCGAACGGGTTTGAGGAGCAATCCTACAAAACAACGGTTCGAAGTTTAGTCCGGGGAAATGAAAGGATATGGATGCATGCAAAAGCTGTAACTTTTTGTGCTTTGGGTTTTTTAATCTTTCCCTGTAAAACAGAAAGTTAGTAGTCCTTTAATGCAATAACCAACGCTAAACATGCTTTATTATGCTTCCCCAACTATTCCCTGCAATTCACAGAGGTTAGTAATCTCTTTTGACACAGGAAAGGGATATATGAATATTGAATGAGATCATGACCTTTAGACATATAAACGTAAAAAGGCATGAAGAGACTTTTCCTGCGTTGGGTTAATCTGAGGATGACCTATCCTAGGGTTACTCTCACGGGCTTTTCGGCATGAAGGTCCCCAAATCTTCGCAATCTACTCGTTTGAGCCCTTTCGATTGGAGCGGATTTGGGTGGTGCGTTTCCTGAGCCATCTCCGGGGAGCAGCCCCTTCGAGTCCAGTAATAAGCAACCGACAGGTTCGCCTCAGGAGGAGGTACTCTCTCAACATACATTCACATTCATCGTCCTCACCGTATGCAAATGATTACTTAAAAGTAAAGCAATTCCATTCAATCATTCATTTATTCGGACAAAACACACAATCACACAACAAAAGAAACAAAAAATCAAAATATCGCATGCATACACATTTTTATGAATTTTAAAGGATAGCATCAAGATTTGAATGCGGCTTAAACCCTCTAAAGTCCCCAACAGAGTCGCCAACTGTCGACGCCGGGTTTTTCTCGTCTCTTTTTCTTTTCCTATTTTAGCCTTTTGGTTTTGGTGATTTTGGGAAAAGATCGGCATTGATGTCGACGGGGTTTTGAAAGATCGTTTTTTATGATGAGCCAATTAACCAGAGTCGCCAGTTGGTATATTTGAAATGGATGTACCAACTCATCCGAGTTTTCGTTTTTTTTATAAATCGCTGGCTCATGTGTGACTCCGAATTAAATGGTCTGCGAATCGAGATTCATAGAGTTCGGGGGCTTGTTTAAGCGAGGGGAAGGTGTTAGGCACCCCCCGACTTCCGTGAAATACGGTTACCGCAATCTTGATGCTTTCCTATCCTTTAATTCATGAAACGTATATGCGTGTGTGTGTGTGTGTGTGTGCCTAAATGAAAGTTGTGGTGAGCTTGTATGAAAGAATCATTTGGATTTCTTAGGGAAAAATCGTGCTTTAGTTTTGAGAGTGCTTAAAAATGTCTTTTCGGTATTTACGAGAAAGCCTTATTTTCTTATTGAGAAAGATTTGATTTTAAATTGACAAAAGCTATGAGATTTTTTAAGTGTTTGTTTTGGTAAAACATGAGTTTGTTAAACCTTAGCCAAAATAGGAATCGAGATTTATACATTGCTTTCATAAATGATAGGCAATTTCTAGAATCTCTTTCGCCCTATGTATCAAGGTTTAGTAAAACGTTTACTTCTCTTTATAAAACCATTTTTTGATGACATTTGGGAACAACTTCCTTTTAGCTTTCTCGTAAAATAGGAATCGACTTTCATTAGCACTTCCAATTTTTTTTTAGCCTCGTGATGCTAATATCCTACTTTGATTAATTTTAGCAAAATCTTTATTGTTTTGGCTTTGAAATCCTTTTATTGGGTGTTACAAATCGAACTAAATATCAAACGCGTAGGGGGCTATTCATGGGCATGTAAGCCATCAAAATATCCCCTAACGCCGACAATCACATATTTCACTATTACGGGGCCTTAAACCCGATTCTCGCTCTAGCGTCGTTTTAAGGCCCAACGATTACATGTTACAACAAAACGAGTACCTTGCATCCATTACATATATCAAAACGTCCATCATCGGATTTGGACCACGGGGCCGCATTCCTAGGCTCACACTCGAGATTACTACATACCCGCAAAATGAATACTACGAAACTAAACAACACGGATTTGCCTAATGCACCACGATATCCGAAAATGATAATCTAAATAAATTACATCCGATAAAATCACCATAAATAAGCTAGAACTTACACCAATTGGATATCCTCGGGTTATTAGGAAGAATTTTGTTCCGATGGAACCCTCACTAATAATCCCTAATCCGTGATTTCACATCAATGTTCAAGAACAACTACATTCAAAATAATTCGGATGACAAACAGCTTGGCGAAAATGGTATAACAAAATGCTAAAACACATGATTTTTCACCTTGCAAATAATCCCCACAATATGTATGAATTTGTGTATTGAGTAGAGTAGAAAATATTGAGATGTAATCTCACAAGATGGGTACAATTTCTCACTATTTCTCACTCCTTTCTCTCTTAATTTTTGTTGTTTTGTTGCTGTTTTTCCTTCCTTCCCGAGCTGCTGCTGCTGCTGGATTTTTCCTCTTCTTCCTCTCTTCTGTTTCTGTATGCGAAATGGCCTGATAAGGGACTGCCAAGGGCAGCCGCAGATTGATCTGCGGCTGGCCGCAGATTGATCTGCGGCTGGCCCTTAGTTCTCCCCCCAGCCGCGCTCGAGTCCCGTGCGCTCGAGTCCCGTGCCGTCTCGAGTTCCGTCCTTGGCCGCGGATTGATCTGCGGCTGACTGTGCTGATTTTCTCATTTTCCGCACCTCGTCTCGATTTCTGTGCCGTACCGTTGATTTCCGTTGAAGGGCTTGCATTCTGCAGTCCAGAAATCGCCGGGAAACGTGTCATGCCGTCCGGGTAAGCGCAGCGATCAGTAACTGACTCCTGACATTTGCGCGCCGTTGTGTCGGCCTCGATCTCGTCCAGTGGAGATGGCTTTGAGTTTCATCTTTATGTCCTCCCTCCATTCTCGTGGGCCGGGTCCATGGACGAATTTGCCCTCCTGTCAGGGTTAGTATAGGAAGTGCAAAAATTGGGTGTCTACAGTCTTTATGCTTATCGTTTATTGGTTATTATTTTGCTTATGCGTCCTTTCACTTTCATGCACTTACCCATGAGTATTAAGCTAGTTGTATGCTTAGAGAAGGCTTTTATAACCGAATACTTGTGAAAAATATCTATAAACTCTAGAACTCGTTTAAACATCACTCGAACCAAGGTGTCCAAATTTGTTATGTTTGAATTGATGGTCATGTGGTGAGTTGAGATGGAGTGTAAAACGCACTCACTTATGGACACATGCGTAGGAGAGATAGAGCGTAAAACGCACTCTCTTATAATTGTGATTAAAAAAAAAATTGTTTATTGCAAATTTTGCATGGGGTTGAGGTTGAGCGTAAAACGCACTAGCCCATATAAGCGTGCTTAAGGATTGAGATGGAGCATAAAATGCACTCACCTAGAGCCCTTGGTTCTCAAATTTTTTGGAATTGTGATTTGTACACCTTTGTATTTAGTGATGTGTTAAGCATGTTGTTTTGGGGTTTATTTTGATTATTTCATAAGGTAATGTGGTTGCTTAGTTCATCCGAGCTTGGTTGGTTTAGTGCTATTGGGTACTCACACACACACGGAAGGGGCCTTAAGCAAAATATGACTAGCTAACTGAAATTTTAGACTTGCAACACCTTGTTTGTTCTCTTGAGTTCTTTGTGTTGATGCCTTTGAGACCGTTGTCGGCTTATTAATTCATTGCTCAAGTTAGGTTATATTAGAAGTTTTTGAATTGTTTAATTTAGGTTTGTTTTGCTTGAGGACAAGCAAAGATTTAAGTTTGGGGGTATTTGATGAGTGTATTTTATACACACAATTTGGGTACTTTTGGCCTTGATAATTTGCAAGTCTTTAGGTATTTTATGTGGTTTTTATGTATTTTTATCTTATTTCTACATAAATTAGTTTTTAGTTATTTTTACATGTTTTATGTTGCTTTGATGCATTTTCATTATGTTTGTAGGAATTGAAATAAAGACCGCTCGGATCGTTGTTTGTATTGACTCAATGTCCGTGCCTGGACGTCTGTGCCCGAATGGTAGTATGATGGAAATATGTGCTTGGCGACGCTCGGTGCTTAATTTGATAACATTTGGTAGTTGGGCGTGCACGGCGTCGGAAAGCGTGCACGGCGTGCGGCGTCGGCCAAGCCACGAGGGCAAGCCCGTGCTTAGATATCCGTGCCCGAATGATAACACGGTGAGAATTATTTGTCCATTTTTTGCTTTTGCTGCCTCTGAGGGTACGGAACTGGTGGATAATATCTGGTGGGATGGGGTTGATTCTTCTCTGTGTTTTTTTTATGTGGGCTCAGATTTCTCAATAATATCTTCCTTTTCAAAAATTTCAGCAGATTCAGATTTTGGGGAAGGGCGCAGCTGCGCCGGCTCCCCTTGCACAATGGGCGCAGCTGCGCCGGCTGGTTCAAGTTCAGGAGAAGGGCACAGCTGCGCCGGTTCCCTTTGCAAACTGGGCGCAGCTGTGCCGGTTGGCAGAGTCTGATTCCCACTTCTGAGTGTGACAGCTTGGCATTGCTCCTTTCCATTTCTCCTTGGATTGATTTCTGTGTCACTAGGAAGGGCCCCCTGAGGTCTATTAGATAACAAGCTGAACAATTGACTCATTTGGTTCTCCAAATTCTTGAAACCTAATGTTTGGCCTTGCTCCAACTTATCAGTTTTGGCCATGTATCTCTCCAAATTTTCATTCATTTCAGCAACCTTCTTATCAGTAGCTGTGGCTTGATGCTGATTGTGGAACCCCAGAGGATTGAGAGGTTTTGGAGCTTGTGGATAATCTTGACGGTTGCTCCATGAGAAGTTCGGGTGATTCTTATTCCCCGGATTGTAGTTGTTCTGATATTGATTTGTGGGCCGCTGATAGTTGCTCACAAAATGCATCGATTCAGCATTGATGGCACATTGATCAGAAGAGTGTGAACCTGCACAAAGCTCAAAAATCATGGAAGCTTGCTGCCCCTTTCCTTCATATAGGTTATCAATCTTTTTGACTATAGCAGATATCTGGGCTTGAAGTGAAGTGGCTATGTCAACCTCTAATATCCCTGCTACTTTTGGTTGGCTGGATCTAGAAGATGGCCATTGATAGTTATTTGCAGCCATGGTCTCCAACAGTTCATAAGCTTCGTCATAGTTTTTACCCATGAAAGCTCCACCCGAAGCTGCATCAATGCCTGCCCATGTTTGAATATTCAACCCATTGTAAAATGTGTTAAGCTGCATCCATTGCGGCAAACCGTGATGTGGGCACTTTCTCAATAGTTCCTTATACCGCTCCCATGTCTCATACAAGGATTCTCCATGATGTTGCTCATATGAGGAGATGTCATTTCTCAACTTAGCAGTTTTCGCTGGTGGGAAGAATTTTGCTAAGAATTTCTGCGCCAAATCTTGCCAAGTAGTAATAGATTCCGGTGGTAGTGAGTGTAGCCAACTTTTTGCTTTATCCCTCAATGTGAATGGAAATAACCGCAATCTCACTGCATCTTCTGAAATTCCACTGAATTTGAATGTATCACAGATCTCTAAAAAATTTATCAAGTGCTCATTTGGATCATCCACCACTATTCCCCCAAATTGGACAGAATTTTGGATCATATGGATAGTCCCTGGTTTGATTTCAAAGGAATTGGCTGTTATGGCTAGCCTTGAGATACTTGATTGCAAATCATTAATCCTTGGCGTAGCATAATCTCACCATGCTTTTTGTGCTTCTCCCGCCATTGCTTATGGTTGGTCTAGATTCTCCAGAGTATTTTCAGCACACTTTCTTGACTGTTGAACCCTTTTCTCAATGTTATCCACGAAAGGCAATAGGTTAGGATTCTTCGATCGAGTATGCATAAACTACTCAAGAGTACCTATGACAATGTAAAAGAAAATAAAATAGAATTAAGACAAGAACAGATTTGTTTAACTAAAACCAATCTAATTTAAATTGATAATGAAAGTTATAAACGCAATTACAATTCCCCGGCAACGGCGCCAAAAACTTGTTGAGATATTTGTATGTATAACAAATACGACTCATACACGCAAGTGCACGTGATCCACAAGTAATATAAAGTAAGTAAAGTATCGATCCCACGAGGAATAGAATTGCATTTACAACTACAAACACCGATTTTGTAATTATTTCGGTCTCTTCAAACAATTGGTTACAATGATAAAATTATCTAATGATTACTAAAGAAACAAATAGAACAATTTATGATTGTATAAATACAGACTTTATGGACTTGGGATTATAATTTCACTTATTGCAAACTTAGATTTCCATGCTTCCTATTGTTGCTAATTGATTATTATGGAATATTGGTCGAGAAGACGAATGTAAAATATGACCACCTCTCGATGCATCATATTCATATCACATTAAATCCATAATTGATAGAATGAATGTGAACACCCTAGATGACTAACGCACTATATTTCTATGTGAATTACAATCAAGAGGGTTTAACTACAAGTTCTCAATTGACCACATATGGTACTTCGGTATATCTATATCCTAAGCACAATCATAACTTCACGAGGAATGTAAAAATTATGAACATATGCTAGCATAATCAGATCTTAATTTATATTTCCTTTCCCAATTCCATATAAATTATCATGGTAATTGATGATCAAGCAATTAAACATTTAGTATAAATTATGCTAGACATTCATTTCATAACCAATAGCAATAATAATGAAGCATTTCGATTTTCAGTTAATGCAAAAGATCCATTATAATCCCAAGAATTAAATTTAGTTCATGATAACAATCATACACAATTGGTTCATCATCATAATTACAGAATAGGAAAAATTAATCAAAAAACAGAAAATATTAAAGCTCCCTGTTTCCGTTCTTCCGTTTCTGTAACTTCTGATGAATTTCCAAGTTGTGTTGATTCTTGATTTCTTGCTCCTAAGCTTCAATTCAGCATCCATGTAGCTCCATTCTTCAGTTCCCAAGCAAAATTGAAGCTCAGCTGAATTGTTTTTATTTTAGAACTAACAATGCAGTAAACTTTCTAATTTTCGTGTGGGAGAAGCTCCCCCAAAATTGAAGTCTCAATTCAATATATTACATGCTTAATTTGTCTTCTATTGACTTATTCTGATTCCCACTAATAAAGTTTTAACCCACTAATCCCTCAAAATCTGGCATTGCATAATTTTCTGGTAGTGTTGCTTCGCTGGCTGGAACGTGTCTGCATGGCTGGCTGGCGACAGGCGCAGCTGCGCCGGCATCCTTTGCAAAAGGGGCTCAGCTGCGCAGGGGAGCTTCGGCAGGAACAGGAGGGGCGCAGCTGCGCCGGCCACAAGGCCAAGCTGGGCGCAGCTGCGCAGGCATCTTCTGGGCGCAGGGCGCAGCTGCGCCGGTTTCTAAGCTTACCAGGGTGCAGCTGCGCTGTGCACCAGTCTGCTGCTGCACTGCTGTACTCAACCTGATTTCTCGATTCTCGTGTCTTGAACAAGCAAATATTATTCATTCAGATCCCAAACAACAAATGCATAGATATTCATCAAACTTATCCAAAAACTGTGCAAAAGCCGTAGAATGCAAATAGTAAAGCAATACCGAAAGGAAGGGAAAAATGCATGAAAACATACTATGGAGCTACAAGTTAAGCAACAAATGAAGCAAAATAGTATCCAATAAGTAGGTATGAAACCTACTTATCACATACCTCCCAGGTATCTTCGGTACTCTTCCAGATTTACGATTCGGTTGTGGTACAATAGGTCTATCTACAGGTTCCTCGGTTCGACTTAAAGTGCTTTGTGGCTCTTGAAATCCTTCAAGATTTATTACCCTCCCACTAGCTCCTTCAATGATAAACACCTTTATCCAAGAAGGCAGCGTGTAGGATTATAGTAATAATACCCTAAACTTTCTTTAGGATATCCCACAAATCTGCACTTGTCAGATTTTGTCCCAAACTTATCTTTGAAACCTTTTCACATAAGCTGGACAACCCCTTATCTTAACATACTTAAGAGTAGGAATCCTTCCTATCCATAACCTTTATGGAGTCTTGGGCTCGGATTTTTGAGGTTACCTTATTTTGTAGATATGCAGCCGTTTCTAGGGCATAACCCCAGATGGATACTAGAATGTCGGTAAAAATCATTATAGACTACACCATGTCCAACAAGGTACAATTTCTCCTTTTAGATACACCAATTAATTATTGCGTATCAGGAGGTGTCCATTATCAGAAAATACCATTTTGAGATGATCTAGAAACTCATTGCACAAGTATTTTTTCCTCAATCTGATCAAAGAATCTTAATACTTTGTCAATATATTTCACTTCTAAATTCTTTGAACCTTTCATGAATTCTTTGAACCTTTTAAATGATTCAGACTTGTATTTCATCAAATACACATATTCAACTCTTTGAATGATCATCTCCTTTTTCTTTTACTAGTTTGTTCAATTTGCAAAAATTATTTTTTTATGTAAGTCAAGTTTACAAAGTCCATCAAGTGATCTTCCAGTTTCAAACAAAACATTATCATTATAAATAGAACAACAATTGTTCTTAAATATAATATCAGAACCTTCCTTGTCAAATAACGGAAGTAATAATGTTTCTAAAGAGAACTGGAATATAATAACAACTTATTAACTTAATAAACTTGCCCGTAGGCAATGCTAAACTATAAGTTCCTACGGCTAATGTAGCAACCATTACTCCATTCTCCGCACGTAAGATTACTTACTCTTTGTTTAGCTTTCTACTTCTGCTTAGTCTCTGTATTGGATTGCATACGTGAGAACTATAGCCGGTATCCAATACCCAAGTAGAACCTTGACTTACAGAAAGATTTATTTTTAATCATGAACAAACTTGTATCTATAACCGAAGCTTCACTAAGCTTCTTCTGGTTAGCCTCTATAAGATTCTCCTTATAGTTTCCTTGCTAGTATCCAGGCTTATTGTAGTGGAAGCAAACTCCTTTGCTATCTGCATTAGTCTTGTTCTTATTGTCCTTTGTTTTTGCCTTTCCATTTACCTTCTTTGAATTGTTCTTCTTTTAAGAAGATCCTTTGGCCCTCTTCCGCTTCCTGGAAGAATCATCTACCAGTAAGACTTGGTCTTTCTTGGTTGAAAAGTGACTCTTTATAGTTTTCAACATGTTTAAGCAACTCAGGCAGGCTGACATATAGCTTGTTCATGTGGAAATTCACAACAATTTGTGAGAAAGAGTCTAAAAGTGATTGTAAGATCAAATCTTGGATCAACTCTCCATCCATTAAAACCCAGTTATCCCAATTGTTCAATCAGATTGATTATTTTTAGGACATATGTCTGTACTGTAGTGCCATCAGTCATTCTAGATCGGAAGGGCTCCTTAGATATCTGATATCTAATAGTCCTACTTTTCTCACCCTTCAACTCCTTGAAGGTGCCGGAGTACAGTAGGAGCATCCATAGTTTCATGCTAACGCTTAAGCTCGTTACTCATGAATGCGAGCATGATGCATTGAGCCAACTGTGCATCATCTTGCCACTTTCTAAAAGTAACAATCTCTTCCTCTGAGGCATCGTCTACAACTATTGCAGGGATAGGCATATTAAGGACATAAGATAGCTTTTCAGCCTTGAGAACTATTCTCAAATTCTTTAACGAGCCCTTTTAATTTGGTCCGACTAATTAGCATCTAATATGCTCCGTAGTGATAGTAAATTAGACATTGTAAAATTCTGTAAATAAATTTGTAATTTAACAACATTTTAGCATACATTCATTTCTTAATTAATTACCAAAATAAATTAGGTCTTTATTTTAAATTGGTACCTCATTATTTTCATCAAACCATATTACCCTCAATATATATAGTTCGGCAATTCTAATTAAAGATTTTCTAGTGAGAATAAGGATCCCATTTCAAATGTATATAGCCTTGTGGTGACACAACAAACGATATATAAATAAATAGGTAGACAACTATTGTCAATTACATCACTATGTAACTACTTTTATTTTGCCTCTTAGATTATTTTGATCAAGTGGTGACACATCCGAATCAAAATTATCCAAGTTAAGTCCAACCTAGCACTTCCATATATACGAAAGAAAAACACTGTCCTTGTGATGACACAATAAAATAGCATCGTTCAGTTTATTTATAAGCATCAAATGTGATAATGCAACATCTTAAATATTTAATACTTGCCTTGTGGTGACACAACAAACTCATATTAAATATTTAATACTCTATTGCTTTATCATGCTAGAAGGCGACGTTCGATATTTCAAATATCTTTGAATGCTTAGGACTTAATATAATTTCTTTGAGGGGTTTGTTATTATTTGTCTCATCTTGTTTAGCGCGCATGCACATATATATATAAAATACGCGTCATATTATTTAACATGCGAAGCATATTGTATAATATATAATATATACATAGTAATCATGCACATATAGAATACTATTTTCTACCCGGATTGATTATGGACTTTTATTCTAGTTTGGTTCACTAGAGCCACCAAATGAACCAAAAGATCAAACCTAGGGTGCAAGAACAAAATTTAAATATAACTATTATATTTAAACCCGGGTTCCATTACAAACGGGTCTTCAAGCGCTCCTTGCTCCTTTATCTCCAATTCTTCAAGTAATTCTAAGTAAACCTATTACATAAACTATTTACAATAAATAGAAACCTTGATCAGCAGTCAAGGGGAAGTACATGGGAGGGAGATAGAATTTACATTAAGAAAAATTAGAGAAGACGAGGTACGCAGACCCCATTTATAAAAACCCATTCATTCAAGCATCCACTAAAATAAATCCAATCACACATTGGTCAGTAGTCCATAATCAATCTCAATTTATTATCATACATATCTACATATGTATCAATAAATAACATTCATCTCATGAATAATAAAACCATTCCATATATACATTGATATCAATTAATGGGCAATTAAAAGTTTACTAGAAATCCGATTTTGAAACAAAAATAAACTCCTTTATTTTAATCAAAATTTAAATCATAATAAACTTATTTATTTTATTTTATCCAATTTTGAATAAAAATAAACTCCTTTATTTTTAATCAAATTCTAAATTAAAATAAACTCCTTTATTTTAATTAACATGGAAACCAATTTCAAGTTCAAAATAAACTATTTTATTTTAACTTAAAATTGTTGGAAAATAAAATATGTTGAATCCTATTCCTTATCAAAATAAACATCTTTATTTTTAAGGAAACATAGAATCCTATTCCATATGTGAATAAACTCCTTTATTCTAGGAAACATGGAATCCTATTCCATATGTGAATAAACTCCTTTATTCTAAACTTATATCAATTAAATAAACCATTTATTTTAATTGAAGGAAAAAAAAAATTCGGACTCTGCTGCCCGGCGCAGCTGCGCCCAGAATGAACTGGGACACGGCGCAGCTGCGCTGAACCCCAGAAACGATTTTCTAGGTTTGGGCGCAGCTACGCTCCAGAATGAACTGGAGCCGGCGCAGCTGCGCTGCGTAACAGATTCAGTAAAAACATGTTCTGCCCAAAAATTTCGATCCAATCGCATACATACATACATAGAATCATCATAATCGATAATTAGCACAAAGTTAGGCTCTGATACCACTGTTAGGTTTGTATATAACGCGAACATGCAATCAAATTACATAAATAGTGCGGAAGCGCGATAAAACGGATTTTAAAATTTTTCATACAAACCATCACCATGATCATCCTTGTGCTCAATTATCAATTAAACGAAAGAGATAAAGTATGAGAATCATACCTTGTAGAACTATGCTTCCACAGGTACGAGTTCACCTCTAAATCCTTCGCGTTCTCCTTGAATTCCACGGATTAAATTTCTTCCTTTGATCAACGTTAGCCACCCAAGTGTTTGGCCTCTAGAGGTGATCCACCAAGAAATAATAGTTGTTCAAGAAGATGGGTGTTGGCAAAACCCTAGTTTCTATCTCTATAGAAATTGTAAGTCCTCTCTCTCTTCAATTCTTATGGAAGAGTGTGTAACTGTCTAACAGTCTAACTGTCTAACACTAAATCATGATAAGACTCCTCTTATTTATAGATATAGGGAACCCTCCTAAACTATTTAGGATTAGGGTTTTTATTTTAATTAAACTCCTTTAATTAATTAAACTCCTAATCCAATTAGGAATTTATGAGAGAGTACTTCTATTAATTAATTCCCAATCCCTATTAGGAATTAAATAATAGTAATAGTAATAATAATAATAAGACTCCTCTTATTAATTTATATTTAATATTTTCAAAATATTAAATAATAAATATTAGGCTATTTAATTTATTCTATCTCCATAGATTAAATTAAATACACTCAACTTATTATTACAATTATGCCATTTACTTCTTAAATAAATATTTTCTTTTTGTGGTGTGACCCTTTAGGTTCTCCATATTAAACCGGTTGTGAATAAATCAATTATAACAATTCTAATCTTATTTAAATAAATAAATTAAACTATTTAATTCATTTAAATAAATAATATTTATTCTACAATAAGGGTAAGCCCCCTTAGCGATCAACGACTTTCCAGATAATATAGATTTCAACATCAATCACAAAAGAACCTTTCAGTGAATAGTTACCGTACAATTCAATCCTTCTACCATACAATGTCCCAATTAAATATAAGACATGGAATTACTGTCAAGTCTTATTTTATTTAATTATATGTATTTCGATTCTCAAATGCACAACTCTGATAATGTAAATTAGAAACCCTTTCTAATTTTATTCTGCTTTGGCCAAAGACTTCTGAGTCGTCACTTATCGAATCACATAGGACATTCTTTCCTTTTACTAGAAGTGGTAGATTCTTTGTTGATCATTCACCTATCTCCATGTATAACTTATTATACCCAATCATACCCTTTGATATACCCTAAAGGTCTTAAGGGACATGACAAAGTATAACTCATCATACACAAGATACTATGATGATCTCAAGTCCAAGGATCACTTGTACTACTATCACTAGAGGAATTCCTATTGACAGGCGAGCAAAACTCCATTAGATATTCCTTAGCGAGCCACATTCAGTGTACTTATTCTCCAATAAGCACCTACATACTTGCTTTAGTGTCTCCACACAAATGATTATGAGATCAATCATCCTCTTCCAAAGAGCAAGCAACGTATGTACTAATTTATCCGGATTCACTAATCCCCTTTTTAGTAATCCAACGATTAGGAACGATTTTAGTTTGTGAGCTATCTAGAATTTAGATCTCATTAGCATGATCCCCATCATGATTCTAAAAGCATTGCTCAAAACTATGGGTTTATCACATTTAATATAACAGCACCATGTAGATAATGTAAAATGCCTTTAATAACCGAATAAGATTACAGAGTATATGCTACATCATATCAAATATGATTGGCTTGTGTGCATACTACTTTCAATAATAACTTGTGATTAGTAATTCTTTTCAATAATAATGATTGTTGTTGGAATACTCATTTTATGGACGGGATAGGAATATACCCGAATACCGCAAGCAACTGTTAGAAAATGAATCTTAATGAATTTATTATTATTATTTCTCATAGAAATATAGGGAAATTTATAATAATAGATATACTTTATAATTATTCGAAAGGGTGGTTATAAAAATTATTAGTGATTTTCTGTTGACAATTCTGATTAGTCAATTTAATAGAAGAATAGTAGTATTACTTAAATAATTCATCGGGGGAAATTGACTCCTTAACCTCTTTATTTATTGATTTAATATTTTAGTAGTGATTATTTAATTAAGTTACTTATTTGATATCATAATAATCTACATTAGATTAATTAATGAAAAATTAGTGTTTAGAATTATTTAGGTTGTAATTCGCTCTTCGTGGGATCGACAACTTTAGTTACATTTTATTACTTGATTGATCGTGTATACTTGCACCTAAATTACCAGTATAGATTTAGCCCATCAAAATTCCATTAAATACTTAAATAAAAACCTTATTTATAGCAGATAAAATTATAATCCATAAAATTTTCATCATCAATGAAAGATAAAGATAAATAATAGTTTAGAGAAGAAAAATTGTTCCCACATGTCTTCTAACTCCAAGCTTCATCAATCCATGGCCTCCATCTTTGATGATATTCTGCTTCCTCTTGAACTAGAAAGAGAGTTAGCCTAATATGGCGTTTCTTGGCCTTTTTCTCCACACCTTTACAATCCCTAAATCAAACTATTTATAGGAGTTATTCCATCTAACCCTAATAGAATTACAATTACATTTATAACCCTAAGTGGAAATATTTGTATTGAAGTCAACCTTGTAGTCTTTGTAACTCCATAGGCTTCAATTAGCAAGTATCCTCAATAACCATGAAGTAAATAATCCAATTAGCCCTTCAAATCTGTCGCACCACGTGCTCTACGTGCGTGGAAAACTGATCACGCGTTGGGGCCGACAAGCCATGTCGTGGCTTGCACAATTGAGCGTCGCGGCCCATAAGTTCTATCTGTTTCCTTGTTTTTCTTCCTTGCTCGCCCAATTGCTTCAAATATTATGATTTTTCCACTTAACTCCTTTATTCCTACAAAATAAATAAAAACAATAAAATAAATACAAACTCTATAAAATAACATAAATTACTTAAAAACACACAAATTATTGAGCCTAAAAGTACCCAAATAATAGGTATAAAATCCACTCATCAAATACGCCCAAACTTAAATATTTGCTTGTCCTCAAGCAAAACACAAACAAAAACTATAAAAATAAAATTAACAACTAAATATACAACAAGCAATGAACCAATTTGAAATTGAATATGGCCTCAAAGATTTCTTCAAATAAACTTCTAGAAAATTTCAAAAATGTGCAAAGCCTAAAATTTCAACATCTATTAGTCATTATTTATTCAAGTCCCTCCGTGCGTGTGTGAATCTAAATGTATCAAACTAATCAAAACTCGAATCAGTTCATGAATTTCAATGCTCATAAAAGATATCTGCATATGAAGAATTACAAAGCCCTCCTATTTATACTTACCTTCACACATTTTATTGTTATTTATTTTCTTTTTATATATTACAAGTGCGTTTTACGCTCCATCTCTTATGTATTTTGATTTTGGCATGTGCAATGTTTATTTTTCTTAGGCTTTTAAAAAATTATTCATGTACCGAACTTTTCACCAATGAATCCCAAACCAGATGGCTTTAAGTCACTAAGTGTGGAGACACTCCTAAGGGCATACTTGTTCGAGTAACTAAGGCCACAAAAATAAACTAGCCAAACTTTGCTTATATCCATCACTTTTATACAGATTTTTCTCTTCATTTCTTTTCTTGATAGACATTGAAGATAGTAACATGATCAAGTAAATAATAGAGGTTTTCTTCTATCTTTCATTAGCATCTAACACATAAATTTTCTCAAAGTTAAAACTAGTTCAACCAAATGGATATGTGCATAATAGAATTAAAGGGTCTCAAACAAAATAAAAACTAACAAGAAGCCAAAATTCAGATTAAGCAATATTTATCCCTTTTCTAAAAATTACAAAATCAAAATCATAATTCTATCATTGACCAAAAAATTTCAATGTAATTAATTCATTGCCCAAAAAACACTACCTAACAACAGTACAACACCATTTTCGTAGGAAACATGATTGCACTTAGCATGTGCAACAAGTCTTTAAACCCCAAGGTTACCCCAAGTGGACGAGTTGTGTCTCGCGAGGCTTTACAGTGAATATACCCACAAAATTCAAAATTTTTTAAAAAAATTAGGCCAACGCATCGAAACAAAATATAAGAAGACCCCCAAACTTGAAGCTGACATTATTCTTAAAGTTACAATAAAATGAAATTAACATACGAACTTCCCTGAAAAGAGGTCAGTTGTTGCTCTCCTCAACTGTCTTTTATTATCTGCTGAGATGCATGATCTAAAAAACACAAAAATCAAAATAAATTAATTACAACAAAAATACAAGTTTAAATTAAGATCAACTTGATTGAAATCAATATTGGAAAAAACATTAGAAAATAATTCTCCGACAACAGCGTCAAAAACTTGTTGAGCTAAATCTATACTAGCAATTTACGTGCAAGTATACACGGTCAATCAAGTAATAAAGTAAAAGTAGAGTTGTCGATCCCACGAGGAATAGTAATAATTAATTACTCCAATTATTAATTCGTAATCAATTCGATTCTATTTAAACGATTGAAATCTTAAGTGAATTAATTAATAAAGAAATAACTAAAACAAGGTGAATTCAATAAATAAAAGAAAATATTAAGAACTCAATTTCTCCAGATAAATCATTTAAATAACACTATCATTCTTTTATTAAATTGACTAATCAGAATTGTCAACGAAAAATCACTAATAATTAATATAACCATCTTCCAAATAATTATATAACATATCTATTATTATTAATTTCCCTATATTCTTATGAGAAACAATAATAATAAATTCATTAAGAATTATTTTCCACCTGTTGCTTACGGTTTACAGGTATATTCCTATCCCCTCTATAAATTAGCATTCAACCATAAGAAGAATTACTAATCACAAGTTAATATATCCAGATCTTAATTTAGACTTCATCGCCAAAATCCATTTAAATCCATCTAATAATTGTTGCGCCGTCAATTATAACCTTAAACACAAGATGTAATAAACAAATCAACTCATACCCAATTTAAATCAAAGAGAGAATAAATATTAAATTAAACTATTATCGGGTTCCATTGAATTCTTAATAAAAAGACTAATTCATATTAAATAATAAAATAAACAATATAATATATTCGGAAAACAACATTAAAGTACAAGATATAAAAGTTCAGAGTAAAGAATGAACTCTGTCAGAGTTAATCTTTGCTCCTTCCTTCAATCCTTGAAATCTTCAAGTGCCTCCTGAAACCCTAACTACTTTTTTTTCTCCCTTTATTTTCTACGTACTGAATGATAATGAATATTGAATACCCTCTTAATGAATAAAATAAACCTAAATATATTAGTCTATCCTTGACTACTGATAAGTTCCAACCCATACACGATAAGTGTAAAATAAATCAAATCTTACACCAGTTTTCACGTTCAAGCGCCGCGGCTCTCGCCCTTTATATTTCCTGCACCGCGACTTGCGTTTCTGAGCGCCGCGGCCCTTCCCTGACCATTCTTCAATTCCTCTTTTATGCTCCTGTTTTGGCCAATCTTCCACATGAATCCCGGCTACATATATTTGTTTAATGTTTAACTTTCGCCAAACAATCATTTTTACCTGTAACAACAAATTAAGGCTAAACTTGCAATAATTTTCACTGTTTACACCAACATAGGTTGAAATCAATTATTCACAAAAATTACTAAAATGCACTAAAATAATACTAAAAATACTTAAGAATAAACAAAATAGTTAGGCTAAGAATATCAAATTAGTAGATATAAAATATACTCATCAAATATCCCCAAACTTAACTCTTTACTTGCCCTCAAGCAAAACTAAAAATAAACTAAAACCTAAATGCAATTTACAAAAGAAATAAGTGTAAATCAGAATATAGCCTCCAAGATCATACAACCATCACTTTACAACAGATAAACCATGTATAAGCTCATCAATCCCTTAGTCATCAATTTTCAATAATTACAATCTCATAATGTGTGTGTGCAATCTCCACCAAATCAATCAGACCTTAAAAAGACTATATCACGAACACATGGTATAAAGAAGTCATCAACCCCTAGGACATATAACAACAATAATCTCAGCCAGGGTAATCATCGATCAAGTCAAGAGAATACAGTTCTTTCTAATGTTCTACTATTCCTCCTAGATGCATTTTCATTCTTATTCCTTAAGGTGAATGTGTTTTACGCTCCTTCTCACATGCATGACGAGTACGTTTTATGCTCCATCTCGTCTTATTTTATTTCCAAGGAGTGCTATTTTAAGCTCAATCCACTTCACCATATAACTCAACTCTAGGAAGCATAGCAAATTTTTTTTTCTTTTCTCTTTCTTTTCAAATGAACTATAATCATCCCCCAAACTTAAACAATTCACTACCCCTTCTTCAATTAAGGTCCGCAATATAATCCTAACTCGTGACAATATCTCATACCAAGGTTTCGAATTATAATTGCCTAAAAATACAATTACCCTCGGTGGGATATAAGTGCTCAGAATATTAGAGATCACAACTACGCAAAATCGACTTCTAATATGATATACAAGCTTAACACAAGGCATATAAGTTTTCTAACTTGCTAACACATTTAATCATATCTTATCATCGACTATTCTAAAGATTCACTACTTATTTTTTTATTTTTTTAAATATGAAAACTACTAATATGTAACAAACTACTAATATGCAACTAGCTATGCAAACTACTAATATGCAACTAGCTAAATTACCAATGCATAAAATAAAACAAACTAACACAAGCTAAATTGCATAAATAATTAACTTCCAAGTACCAAATATCAAATAAGCACAATACCCCCAAACTTAAATTACACATTGTCCTCAATGTTAGAATAAATAGAAAAAATTAAGACAGAAAGACTTCCCTAGGGTAATCAAACATCTGCATCCGGACTAGCTCATGGCTACACTTACGGTGTTTGTTTGCTTGTTAGTCACTACATGGTACCTGAAATAATTAAACTATCATGCAATTAAATTTTTATTTTTATTTTTTTATATTTTTTTATTATATTTTTTTATGCAGTCTAAGACAAAAAATTTAAAATGTGACGACCCGAAAATGTAAGGACCGAGAATTTGATATGAATTGTATAAAGTGATTATATGAATGTGTAATAGCTTATCAAGCCAATTAGGGCTACTTAAGTTAATATATTAATGGAACAAAAAGGAAAGCCAAGAAATAAGTTTATTAAATTATTTCTCACCGTTATTGAAAATTTTTGTGACATAGTGAATGATAGAAGAATAAGAATTGAGAAATAAATTTGTATGTTACTATATGTGATAAATATATGTATGTATATTTATTGTGTGTGCATAAATTGTTATGAAACGATTTATATTACGAAGCGAACTCATTAGTTTAAGTATACAAAAGTATTGTATACTTTAAATAAAGGATATTAAAATAAATTCTAGCATTGAATTATTTTAATAAAGAGAGAATATTATTTTAATTGAAATATCTGATTTAGTGAATAATTTCCATCGGTATGGGAATATGAGTGAATATGTGAGTAAATGAATATGAATATTATGTGTTGGATTATATTTGTTTATTATATAAACAAATAAAAGAAGGTCTTGTAACCTAATTATATATTAGGTATGAAAATTTAATAACTTAAGGGTTATGGTATGTGAAAATAATAGTATTTAAAATATATACTAACCCTAAGAGATTTATTTTATATATCTCAATTAATTAATTTTATAACCTAATTAAAGCAAGTCTAATTAGGTTATAAAAATTAAATGTACATGAGTAAGGAATTAAATTCTAAAGGAGTGAGATGTATACCCTAAATAAATAATTAGGGCAGGATAAAAATTAAAAGTGGTGGACTATGCTAATTTATATGGCCCAAATAATTGTTATGGAAGCCCAAGTTCATTTTAATTAGTAGCCCAAACTAATTAATTTATTAACCAAGTCCACTCATTTAATTAATCATGGATTTGGATAATTAATGGGTAGACTAATTAAATTAGCCCAACCTCTAATAAACTAGTAGCCAAACATGGGATAATAATATTTGAAAACTAGTGGCCCAAACTAGTTAAAGTGAGCCCAAAAAGAGTTTAATTAAAGTCTAATTGTTAGCCCAATTGGGGAATACTCCTAAAAACTTAATTAATATAATAAAGCAATAAAAGAAAAGCAAAAAATGGAGCAATCATGGAGGGGACAGCCGGCAAGGGAGGCCCACTATGGGTGAGTTATTGATTTTGTTTTTTAGCTTGCTTGTAAGTGATGGAAAAAGGAAGTACACTTAATAATTATGGCACATCACCTACTTTTCAATATGTGTAAGAAAGTATACTTTCTAATTATGATATAATATATAGATATAATTTATATATCTATAGGGTTGTAAGTAATTAGTCCTTTTATAAAACAAAGGCTAGTTATTTGTTCATCTTCTTTTCCTAGCTTAGAGAGAGAAAATAAAGAGCAAAAATAATATCAAGAAGAGGTATAGAGAGAGGAAGGTGTCCAGCTGTGAGATAAAGAGGGAGGAAGAGAAAGAGTTTTGTAAAGCTCCAAAGCCATCTTGGAAAGGAAGAGAAGGATAGCACATAAAAGGTATAAAACCCTAACTCTAAGTTATGTAATTTATTTTGATTACTTTCAATCAAAACTTGGATCTTTGATTTTAAACTTAAAAACTCTTGATCTATATGTTAATAAGTGTATTATGCATAGATCTTATAAGTTTGGGTGTTGATTTGTTAAATAGAAAAGAAAAGAAAACTTAGTTCGTTTTAAAATAAGTTAGAAAACCCTAGCTTTAGGCTACTTTATATGAGTACCATTTAAAATCTATACACTCTTTTTGTGATCCGTCAAAGAAAGGTGTTATATATATAAGTTAAGTGTTAAATCCAAGTGGTAGAACTCAAAAATAATGAGTACAAAATTCGTAGGGACTGTTTTGGTAAAATTAGTCCAGATTGTTCAAAAAGGGAAAAGGAAACTACTACATGTTAGTCCCTTCCAGGGCCACGTTTGTCATTTTTCTGTACTCTAAAAATTCTATGAAAATTAGAAGTGATAATATGGGAAGTTATGTGAGTCCAGTAAAAATTAGAGAAGTTTTGGTCAAGTACAATGACAGTTATGGATTTGATGGTAAAGGACTACTGTCAAACATATACCCGAATAACTCTTTATGGATAATTCCAAAAATTATAAAATTTTAACTGAACGTATCTATATATGTCAGGGTCATACTCTAAACATATCAGAATTTTATGGAAATTTTCGACTTATGATAAATGTAGCAAGATTTGACTATTTTGGACTATTTAAATATAGTAAATGAATTTTAAAAATTTCAGAAATAATATATGTTTATAAGGGTAACATATTCTGTCAAATTTCAGAAAAGAAATATTTTTGGTGATGATTTAGTAGTTTTCATGGAAATGGTTTAGTTATGAATAAATGGATTAAATTAGTTATGTGATGTTGAAAATTTGGAAAATAGGATTTTATGGCTTGAAAACCCTAGATATGTTATATGAAGATTTTTGAAGGGTATTTTATTCGATGTTGATGAGATATTATGGTTGTGACATTTTAAGTTGAATTGGAAATTCAAAACATTTAAATAGGAATTATAGTTTGAATCCAGCATGTTGGATTGTGGTATTCGGCTTGCTGAATTGTTGAATCCGGCTTGTTGAATTAGTGAATATAGTTTGCTGAATTAATGAATCCGGTTTGCTGAATTAGTGAATCCAGCTTGCTGGATTGTAGGATAGTTTGAATCCAGGTTGTTGGATTGGATGTCAGTTTGGATCCAGTTTGTTGGATTAGTATGTTTGGATAATCTAACTTGCTGGATTAGGTATTCAGGCTTAATGGATTATAAAAAAAACTTATAAAATGAAAGACTTAGTGTTAAATCATAAGGTTTATGATAAAGTAGTAGTACAATCGTGCTTTTTAATAGTTGATGTATAGTAGTTGGGCTAAACGATGCCTTCAGGGAGCGGAAGTATATACGAACTAGCAACCGATCTATCTCACTGTGAAAATAGTGTAGACGAGACAAAAACTAGTTTGTTGGTTGTTTGTGAAAAATCACTCAGCATACTATATTGAACACTGTTAAAGACTCGATGTATGCTACTTTTAGAATTATGAATGCGTATGGTGCTAAGGTATTATCTAATATTTGATTATGTGGTTAAATGTTAGATAATTTACTTATAAAGAAGTGATATTATAAGGTGATATATGTGAGGCTAATTGAAAGATCAATCTTATAACTGATAGGTCTTTCATAAGAGATTAAGTTAGATTGCGTAGCAGTAATCAACGGTACAGGCAAGTTTCTTTAACCTTATTCAAGTTTATATTAAGCAAGTTTCTCACCCCTAAACTTCTTACGTTATTGCAAGTTCCTCTTAACTCAAACTTGAGTTGTTATGTTTCAAGCATGCTAGTGGTTTAATTCTTTATAATTATTCCACCTCCTTAAATTATTGATTCGCACATAGTGCATGTTGCATATGTCCATCAGGCATGAAAGGCTGATCACCTTCATTACCATAAGGTTCAGTCAAATTTGTTCATGGTCATTATTGACACCCTGTATTATTGAATTCAGTCATTCAATCATTGAAATTTTGATTCATACTCTTTCACAATTATTATATTGTTGAAAAATTCTAAAGCTTATTCAGTCCTTCAATCATGATATATCTTTATTGTATTTAAACTTGCTGAGCAAAGTAGTTGATCACCTTTGCTATATCATGATAACAAATTTCAGATTAATATGAATGTTCGAGGAAAGATAGAGACAGAAGCAAAGGCCAAGATTATAGTGTTATGCATGATAACTAAATTAGTTATTTGATGTAAGTTAATTGTGTAAACCTTTTTGTGAATCTAAAGGTAAATATGTATTAAAATAAAGGTTATAGACCTTGGGATATGTAGCAGAGTTTATTGTATAAACAATTTATGTTTATATCTTCCGCAATAGTTATAAATATGATGTATCATGACGCACCAAGTCTGAGGTTCAAGGGACCCGGGTTTGGGGGCGTTACAGGTTGGTATCAGAGCTGTAGGTTATAAACCTTAGGTAGGGGTAACTTACGCTATAACCGCAGGGATGAAGATATGGAATAAACTCAAATAGAGTTTAAGTGCTAAGAGATGAATTTAGGAAATTCATTATTAAGATTAGAAGAAGATAAAGAAGATTCAAAGAAGAATTTTAAAAAATTATAAAGATAAGAATCTGGAGTTACCTGACTCTGATAATAAAGAGGACGAGTAATGATGAATAAACAAAGTCTATAAGACTAAAAGCATAAAAGAAATCATAATATAATATGATTAAAGGGAAAGTTAAGAAGATCGTAAAATAAAACGATAATGAGATAGAAAAGAATCATAATATAATACGATTATAAGAAAAGGTCACAACGTGATCTGGTGAGGTCATAAAAAGGCCAGAGGATCAATCTATTGATTGGAAATATTATAGCAGAATTGTGGTATGAAAGTTGTACTATGAAATTGTACTATGTAAACTCGTGAAAGAGTGATTAATGTTAATATACGAATTAAATGAAATTCGTATTGAGTAAAGGAAAAGTTAGAATTAGGTAGGATTTCAATGGAGGACTCATGTTAGTGGCAAAGTTGTACAATTTCTTGTATGGGCGGAGAATTTGTGCTTGGTTTGACAACCACTTAGCTTCCTATATTGATAGTCATTGAAATATTGGTGTCGCGCTATCGATATACGTATGACGAGAAGGTGATTTTTTTCTCATATTTATATTTGATAGTTAGAGAGTATTAAGATTAAGCGCGAGTTCTTTAAACTCATACGTATGGTAAGTTCATGACTCATAATCGTATGGTAGAACCCCTCGGCGAATGGACGATTTTGGTCTGACTAGGATAAGTTCCTAAACTCATATAATTGTGGTAAGTTCCTAAACTCATAACGTGTGGTATGTTTGATGAACTATACTAGAGTATAGAAAGGTTGTGGATGAAGAATTGAGGATTTCTAGTATAGTAAGCTTTAAGGATGATAGAAATAGATAGAATTATTAAGTAATGGATCATGGAGAAAATTGGAATTTATGGAGAAAGCATAGGTATTCCAAATCTTCTAGCTATGCTAGATTTCGAATTTATTGACATCGTGCTGATAAAAGTATTTTTTTGAAAAATATTGGGTCATATTATTGAACTAATAAGTTTTAAAAAGTTCTATTATTTATATGTCTATGCTAATTATTTCAGCTAAGACAAACATGATTTGAAATATATCAAAATGTATTTGTAAATAGTCATCAATGCATCATGGAACCTGGTGTAGAATGACAGATGATGGAGTCATCAATGCAGATTAACTTAGTATTGCATGTGATCTAAGGATCGTCAGCTCACTATGGTACGATGTAGTATAACAAAGTCACAAAATGACGGAATCCTCAAACGGGCTGTATATACAGTGCAGTATCATGACGTCATAAAATGATTTTCAGAATTTTAAAGATAATGCATTGCCAATTGAATTTGGCCAGACACATATTTCGATTGATATTCGAATTATTGGTATATGTTTAAGCTATTTGACTCGGCTAGACAAATATTGTAATGATTTATTAAATCGATATAATGGATGTCAAAATAAGAACATAGACATTGGTGTTGTGTCATAAATTAATAGACACTGGTATTGTGTCATAAATTAATAGACATTGGTGATATGTCATAAAAAGTCAGACACTAGTGATGTGTCATAACAAAACAGACTTTGGTATTGCGTCATAATAAAATAGACACTGGTGTTGTGTCATAGAAAGATAGACAATGGTGATGTGTCATAATGGAACAGACACTGGTGTTGTCATACATATTGGTGATATGTCATAAGAAGCCAGACACTGGTGATGTATCATTAAAGCAAACACTGGTGATGTGTCATAAAATGAACATTGGTTATATGTCATAAGAAGCTAGTTATGGGTGGGACTAGAGTAAAGTAGATAATGGTGATGTCAAGACAAGATAAACATAGATGATGATAAAATAAACACATGTGGTATTATGATAGTAAAAATAGGCATAGGGGATATCGAAAGTAAGATATAGGTGATATCAAAGATGGATAGATACAAATAGTAAAGAAATTAGACTCCAGAGAGGGTCAAAAGCATAAAAAGATTGAGTCCGAAAATTTTAGGACCTTTTACAATAGTAGAAGTATAAATGGCAAGAGGTTATCAAGTATTCGGAAATGCATGAATACGTGTACATTGAGATGTGCTAAGTGGAAATCAAGATTTAGTATGTATAATAAAATATTTTATAATAAAAACATGAGAAAATAACATATATTTTTTTATATATATACAAAACAATGCCGCCAAGAAGGAATCAGCATAATCAAGAAGAGTCAGAAGGTGAGACTAGAGATCAGGTGAATCCTATATAGCACTTTGTGAATCTTCTTATAGAAGCGATAAATAGAAACCTTGTTCAAGAAGAAGCAAATCCTAAAACATTGCATGAGGCATGTTTCAAGGATTTCAAGAATGTGGGACCGCCAGAATTTAAAGGAACCACTGAGCCTATTGAGGCTCAAGCATGGATTAAGGAAATAGATAAGGCATTTAATATTGCCAGGTTAGGTGAGGAGTAGAAGACTTCTTTTGCTACTTATATGCTTAAGGGTGCAGTAAATTTTTGGTGGGAAGCGAATAAGAATAGAGCTGGGGAAGGAATAATTAGTTGGGAAAAGTTCAAAGAAATTTTTTTCGAAAACTATTTTCCTCCCAGTTCACAAAGACGAATGGAGATAAAATTTCTAGAGCTAAAACAAGAAGATATGTCAGTGTCCCAGTATGCAACCAAGTCCAACGAACTAGCAAGGTTCACTCCACATCAAGTGGATACTGAAGAGAGGAAGGCACATAGGTTTGAGTAAGGTTTAAAACCTTCACTATACGATAAGCTATCAGTGTTACAAATCAACTCATTTGGAGCACTTTTAGAAAAAGCTATAATAGCAGAGGGAGGAGATAAGACGTCAAGTCAATATAATCAGGAGAATTATAATAAGAAAAAGAAGGGAAAAGATAAGATCGAAGAAAACAAGAAGCGAACAAGGAATGATCATTTTGAAGAAAAGCAAGACGAGTTAAAGAAAAAGATTGGTGGTTGCCAGAATTGTGGGAAGAATCATATGGGGATATGTAGGAAAGCTAAGAGGATATGCTTTAATTGTGGGCAAGAAGGACACATCTCTCCTGATTGCCCCAATCCAAAACAAAACAGGTGCTATAGTTCTGGATCAATGGATCACCAGGCAAAGAGTTGTCCAAATAAAAGGACCGGTGGGAAAAGCAGTGGCAAATCGACACTTGCCAAGTATGTAAATATGTAAGATTATACCTTTGGCGAAGGTACTAATGAAAATTTATATATACTTTTGGTATAATAGTGATTCCGGGGACGGAATCCTTATAAGGGGGGAAGAATGTGACGACCCGAAAATGTAAGGACCGAGAATTTGATATGAATTATATAAAGTGATTATATGAATGTGTAATAGCTTATCAAGCCAATTAGGGCTACTTAAGTTAATATATTAATGGAACAAAAAGGAAAGCCAAGAAATAAGTTTATTAAATTATTTCTCAACGTTATTGAAAATTTTTGTGACATATAGTGAATGATAGAAGAATGAGAATTGAGAAATAAATTTGTATTTTATTATATGTGATAAATAATTGTATGCATATTTATTGTGCGTGCATAAATTGTTATGAAACGATTTATATTATGAAGCGAAATCATTAGTTTAAGTATACAAAAGTATTGTATACTTTAAATAAAGGATATTAAAATAAATTCTAGCATTGAATTATTTTAATAAAGAGAGAATATTATTTTAATTGAAATATCTTATTTAGTGAATAATTTTCATCAGTATGGGAATATGAGTGAATATGTGAGTAAATGAATATGAATATTATGTGTTGGTTTATATTTGTTTATTATATAAACAAATAAAAGAAGGTCTTATAACCTAATTATATATTAGGTATGAAAATTTAATAACTTAAGGGTTATGGTATGTGAAAATAATAGTATTTAAAATATATACTAACCCTAAGAGATTTATTTTATATATCTCAATTAATTAATTTTATAACCTAATTAAAGCAAGTCTAATTGGGTTATAGAAATTAAATGTAAATGAGTATGGAATTAAATTCTAAAGGAGTGAGATTTATACCCTAAATAAATAATTAAGGTAGGATAAAAATTAAAAGTGGTGGACCATGCTAATTTATATGGCCCAAATAATTGTTATGGAAGCCCAAGTTCATTTTAATTAGTAGCTCAAACTAATTAATTTATTAACCAAGTCCACTCATTTAATTAATCATGTACTTGGATAATTAATGGGTAGACTAATTAAATTAGCCCAACCTCTAATATACTAGTAGCCAAACATGGGATGATAATATTAGGAAACTAGTGGCCCAAACTAGTTAAAATGAGCCCAAAAAGAGTTTAAATTCTAATTGTTAGCCCAATTGGGGAATACTCCTAACAACTTAATTAATATAATAAAGCAATAAAAGAAAAGCAAAAAGTGGAGCAATCTTGGAGGGGACAGCCGACAAGGGAGGCCCACTATGGGTGAGGTATTGATTTTTTTTTTTTTTGAGCTTGTTTGTAAGTGATGGAAAAAGGAAGTACACTTAATAATGATGGCACATCACCAACTTGTCAATATGTATAAGAAAGCATATTTCCTAATTATGATAAAATATATAGATATAATTTATATATCTATAGGGTTGTAAGTAATTAGTCCTTTTGTAAAACAAAGGCTAGTTATTTGTTCATCTTCTTTTTCTAGCTTAGAGAGAGAAAATAAAGAGCAAAAATAATATCAAGAAGAGGTATAGAGAGAGGAAGGTGTCCAGCGGTGAGATAAAGAGGGAGGAAGAGAAAGAGTTTTGTAAAGCTCCATAGCCATCTTGGAAAGGAGGAGAAGGATAGCACATAAAAGGTATAAAACCCTAACTCTAAGTTATGTAATTTATTTTGATTACTTTCAATCAAAACTTGGATCTTTGATTTTAAACTTAAAAATTCTTGATCTATATGTTAATAAGTGTATTATGCATAGATCTTATAAGTTTGGGTGTTGATTTGTTAAATAGAAAAGAAAAGAAAGCGTAGTTCGTTTTAAAATAAGTTAGAAAACCCTAGCTTTGGGCTATTTTATATGAGTACCATTTGAAATCTATACACTCTTTGTAACGACCCCAAATTCTAAACAAACCCACTCTTCACTTCAGTCGTTAACAATACATCAAACTTCTGCTAATATATCACCAGTTGATGACATAATCATAAAAATACGGAATAATTTTAGACTTTTCAGTTTCTTTCTTTGCTTTCCTTGAATCATAATCTTTAAACGTTTACAAATTCTAGAATCATATTTGATTCACTTCATTAGAGTTATAATAAAATAAAACTTATTTCTAGATTCAATACCCTTTATACATCGGATAAAATTAAATTATAAGTCAACACAAATTTTCACAACTCAATCTCTGATACATTTAATACATCATTAATTACATCAACCGGAACCTTTAACATGGTTCAAAAACATAATTTAAGCTAAAATAATAAATCTTCATGCATAACATTTGAATCATGTCATTCAAGCAGCATAAAACGTTACCTTGAATCTTTAACCTGCAAAAGTGATTATTTGCAAGAATGAGATCGACAGCTCAGCAAAATCTAACAGTTTACATGCATCACATAGCATATAGATAATATGCTCATCATCTAAATCATAAACATTTGGCTAAACATGCCCTACATAATGATTAACACATAACGAATAGAGATTGAGTTCCATAACTCAATAAACAATCTTTATTCAACGAACGTAGTCATAATTTGACTTTGTCGTCTCATACTTGTAACATATATAAAATGCATCATGCTTTTACATCAAAGATTTAAAACAATTAATCATTTAGTTCATATAACAAATAGAAACTGAAAGACTTGCCTGGTTTGAAGATTACCAATTACCATAACCAGCTTATATCTATCTGCACTTCACATATCCTATACGATATATATAATCATGTACATCATTTATTAGCCACATATCAACACTTGGAATTAATTCTACTTAACATTTCATAATCCGTTATTTAATACGTACCACTTTAATCGACACTTAACCTATGGTTAAGTCTTGAACTTTGCATTATATTAGATGTATAATGGTTATAAGTAAACCTCGTACAGGGTAACATAACATAACCAAAAAGAAAAGAATTAAAAACAAGAAAAATTTACATTTCTGCAATTCCCGCCGGGACGAGAAAATTAGAACATAAAACTCTCGCCGGGGCGAGGAAAATGGCCTATTGAGCTCGCCGGGGCGAGCTTCATGAATTCCAGATTCTGCAGTTCGCGAACTGCAGAATTTCCAACCCAAAAACACGAAATTTCTTCACCCAAATCACTAAATTAGCAATCACATATAATATATACATAGAATAACCAAATCCCAACACGTTTACAACAATTCTAACAACCTAAATCAACCAAATTAACAAAACCCAAAGGATTTAAATCAATTTTTTCTTAATTTTTCCAAAACTCAAATTCTTTATTTTAAAACACATTCTCATGGATTTGATAACGCAAAATCGTTCATATATAACATGAAATCAGATTATTACAACCCAACAACACATATATAACCAATTTCTCAACAAAGTGATCATCGAAACCAATTACAGAGAACTAGTTTTAGAAAAATAAAAACTAGCAAATTTTAGAATTTACCTTTGATTTCTTCTAAGCTTAGTTACACAATTAGGAGGGCTTGATTATCCTCCTTCTTCCTTCTTTGATTTCCAAACCTTCACTCTCAATTCATAGAGAATTCTCCCATTCTCTCTTTCTCTCTTTTCTCAGCCAAATCAAAAATAAACTGACAAATACGTATATCAGTTTCTTAGCAGTTAGGAAAGTCAAGGGTTTAGGCCATGTTTGGCCACACCCAATTAATCTCCATTTTAATTTATTTTAATCATTCACTTATTATATAGTTTACAATTGTCACATCTAATTTAATTAAATCATATTTAATTAAATTTTATAACAAATATAACTTCAATTTTATTTAACAAATCATTATATTTCTAATTTAATTATTTAATTAAATTAGTATCTTATCATCACTTTAGCATACTAAAATACACACAAATTATAAATTTATTTATCATCAATTTGTTTAATATCATCATACTTAAACAAATTATTCTATAATAATTTCCATCGAATATTTATTCCATAAATATTCCAAATTAAATATTTATACAAATCCATAAATATTTTAAACTATAAACAAAACTCACAATCTTATTACATTTACATACATATTAAACTCCAATTTATTAAAACAAATATATTCACATTGATTCACTATTTTAATTAAGTGAATCGTTCACATTATTCATGGAGCTTAATTCACAATAACTTCCGCTGTCCACAAGACATAACAAGCAAATTATATTATTTTCCAATATAATTTTAACTCAATTAACTTAACTAATATTACTCAACTAATTTCCTTCTCATGGAAATTTCATTTAATCTTTTCAATGGTTTAATTTGAAAGTAGTATGCACACAAGCCAATCATATTTGATATGATGTAGCATATACTTTGTAATCTTATTCATTTATTAATAAAAGAATTGAGTTTCTTAAAAGGCATTTTATATTATCTACATGGTGTTGTTATATTAAATGTGATAAACTCATAGTTTTGAGCAATGCTTTTAGAATCATGATGGTGATCATGCTAATGAGATCTAAATTCAAGATAGCTCACAAACTAAAATTGTTCCTAATCGTTGGATTACTAAATTGGGTATTAGTGAATTCGGATAGATTAGTACATACGTTGCTTGCTCTTAGGAAGATGATGATTGATCTCATAATCATTTGTGTGGAGACACTAAAGCAAGTATGTAGGTGCTTATTAGAGAATAAGTTCACTGAACGTGACTCGCTAAGGAATACCTAATGGAGTTTTACTCACCTGTCAATAGGAATTCCTCAAGTGATAGTAGTACAAGTGATCCTTGGACTTGAGATCATCATAGTATCTTGTGTATGATGAGTTATACTTTGACATGTCCCTTAAGACCTTTGGGGTATATCAAAGGGTATGATTGGGTATAATAAGTTGTACATGGAGATAGATGAATGATCAACAAAGAATCTACCACGTCTAGTAAAAGATGTGAATGTCCTATGTGATTCGATAAATGACAACTCAGTAGTCCTTGGCCAAGGCAGAATGAAATTAAAAAGGAGTTTCAAATTTGCATTATTTAGAGTTGTGCATTTGGGAATCGAAATACATATAATTAAATAAAATAAGACTTGACAGTAAGTCCATGTCTTATATTTAATTGGGACATTGTATGGTAGAAGGATTGAATTGTACGGTAACTATTCACTGAAAGGTTCTTTTGTGATTAATGTTGAAATCTATATCATCTGGAAAATCGTTGATCGCTAAGGAGGCTTACCCTTATTGTAGAATAAATATTATTTATTTAAATGAATTAAATAGTTTGATTTATTTATTTAAATAAGATTAGAATTGTTCTAATTGATTTATTTACAACCGGTTTAATACGGAGAACCTAAAGGGTCACACCGTAAAAAGAAAAATATTTATTTAAGAAGTAAATGGCATAATTGTAATAATAAATTAAGTGTATTTAATTTAGTCTATGGAGATAGAATAAATTAAATAGCTTAATATTTATTATTTAATATTTTGGAAATATTAAATATAAATTAATAAGAGGAGTCTTATTATTATTATTACTATTACTATTATTTAATTCCTAATAGGGATTGGGAATTAATTAATAGAACTATTATTTATTTCCTAATAGGGATTGGGAATTAATTAATAGAAGTACTCTCTCACGAATTCCTAATTGGATTAGGAGCATAATTAATTAAAGGAGTTTAATTAGAATATAAACCCTAATTCTAAATAGTTTAGGGAAGGGTTATTCCTACATCTATAAATAAGAAGAGTCTTATCATAGATTAGGGTTACACACTCTTGCATTAGATTGTGGAGAGTACTTGCAATTTCTATAGAGATAGAATCTAGGGTTTTTGCCAAACACCCAACTTCTTGAATACTTGTTCTTCCTTGGTGGATCACCTCTAGAGGCCAAACACTTGGGTGGCTAACGTTAATCAAAGGAAGGAATCACACCGTAGCATTCGAGGAGAACACGAAGGACTAGGAGTTGAACTTGTACCCGAGGAAGCTTTGTTCTACAAGGGTATAATTCTTATTCTCTTTCTCTTTCGTTTATATCGTTAATTGAGCACATTGATCGATCATGGTGATGGTTTGTATAAAATTTTAAAATCCGTTTTATCACGCTTCCGCTCTATTTATGTAATTTGATTGCATGCTTGCGTAATATACAAACCTAACATAATTAACTATTAAACCTCGTTTCCCAAATACACGAATATATAATTATCTTCACATCAAATCACATACTTCACAATATATATAACACATATATACACATACTCAAACTCAAAACGTCACATAATAAGAATCTTATTTATTAAACTCTTATTTAATAATTTCTAAAAATCTAGGTTGTCACATCCTTCCTTCCTTATAAGGATTCCGTCCTCGGAATCAACGAAACCTCCCCTTACTCGGTTTTCACTAATTTTCTTTCACAATTATCGTTGAATAACTTCAACACATTACCTTAGTGTAGTTTTATTTCATCACCTTCACTTAAACTCGGAACACTTTGAGTATTATATATTCTTTCACCCTTTAACGCATTCACTTCCTTTCTCTAAGGATCATTGTATAACATACTCACTGTAATCATTTAATATCTTGATTTAGCATCGCATAAATATTCGGGATATCACATTCACCCCTTCTTCTAAGAATTTCGTCCTCGAAATTTAGATTTACTAATATTCGTTCCTTCCATTTATCAAAATGGACTCTACACTAATCTCTACTTATTCATTGGTTCTACAACTAAGTTCTTTTCTAGAGACCTTTCTAAGACCATCGCATTCTTCACATCTTTCTCTTCTAAAAATTTCTCATCATTAGTCATCATCAACTAAATTTATCCCTTCTCTTTCTGGAATTTCATTTCTTTCTTGGATTTATTATTATTTGTTTAACTTACTCATCACCACATATTGCATTCTACGTCTTACCCTTTCTTAAGGAATATTTTCTTTCCACTTCCACCTTTCAAAAGAATAAGAATCTTCCACAATTATTCAATAATTGGGAAGCAGTATGAATAACTCAGGAATTTAAAGATACATTCAAAATCTTTCAATATGTTGCTGAGGAGTCGTAAAGACTTGAACCTTGTCCTAGGTTAACAGATATTTCTACTGTAACCTTTAACAGTCAAAAGACTATGGACCATCTCATCTCGTACTCCAGGTGATCAGCCCTTCGTACTATGTATTGTGCACATACATATTAACGCTATTGTGTATCCCCCATTACAGGGTTAGTTCACCTCAGACTTAATACAAATTCTGCACTAGAGTTAACTGGTTTGGCATAAAATCTCAAAGAATTCTTGAACTTCATAAATATCTTTCAGCAGTCGTCTAACCGAATCAATTAGCATAGACCTTGAATAACAATTCAGATATTAGTCAAAATATTTTTAGCCAACTCAATTGGCATATCTTTTCATAACTTAACAGAAAAATAAAATTCTTTTTTTTTTGACGTCATGATACCGTACCGTATTAATAGTATGTTGAGGATGCCGTCATTTTAGGACTTTGTCATACTACATCATACCATAGTGGGCTGACGATCCTTCGATCACATCCAACACTAGGTTCAGTTGTATTGATGACTCCATCGTTCAAAATACATTTTGAAAATTTCAAATCATTTTTATCTAGTTGAAACAATTAGCATAGACATACGAATAATAGCACATTTTAAAACTTATTGGTTCAAACATTGACCCAATATATTTTTTGAGAACACAAAATTGCGAATATCAGCACGATGTCAATAAATTTCGAAAATCTAGCATAGCTAGAAGAATTAGAATCTCTATTTTCTCTCCATCAATTTCAATCTTGTACTTCATTGTCTCATTACTCAATCATTATATCATTCTTCAATATCATCAATGCTATCTATAGCATAACTTTTCTACACCCGATATAGTTCATCAAACTTACCACACTTTGGAAGTTCAGGAACTTACCACAATCATATGGGTTGAGGAACTTATCCTAGTCAGACCAAAATTGTCCATTCGCTGAGGGATTTCACCATACAATTATGAGTCACGAACTTACCATAAGTATGAGTTTTAAGAACCGCACATAATCTTAAATATTCTCTAACTATCAATTATAAATATGAGAAAAGAATCACCTTCTCGTCATATGTATATCGATAGTGCGACATCAATATTTCAATGATTATCAATATAAGAAACTAAGTGGTTTTCAAACCAACTCGACCACTAATCAATATAGGAAGCTGAGCGGTTATTAAACCATGGACAAATTCCGTCCCATACCAGGATTTATTCAACTCAACCACTAACATGAGTCCTCAATTGAAATCCCACCTAACTTCATCTTGTTCTTAACTTAACTCTTTGCTTGATACGAATTTCTCGTATTTCATCATCTATAACTCCTCGTGAGTTTACCTCGTACTATTTCATAGTACCATCTCTTTATAGCGTCATGTTACAACCGAATCATTTAAGATCTTCTGACATTTTACAACTTTAGTAGATCACGTTGTGATCTCGTTCTATCATCATCTCTTCTTACGATTCTTTCTTATCTCATGATCGTCTCATCTTACGATCTTCTTTGTTCTTCTCTGTAATCACGTTATCTTATGATTAATCAACTCAGGTGTTCGCTGTTCTTTTAGCTCTTCAGGTTCTTCTTTGAACCTAATCATTTTATCATAATCTTGTCTCACATGAATTTTCTAAACTCTATTTGAGTTCATTCTTATCATTATACCATTCTCATCTTATAAATATCGTCTATTTATTAACACCATCTTTATTACTGGAGTCAGGTAACTCCTAGTTCTCATCTTATAAAACTCCTCAAGATTCTTCTTTGAATCTTCTTGTTTGTATATAAATTCTTCCTTTAAGAATCTCTAACTTTATTCATATTATTCACTATTTTATTCGAGTTTACTACACGTCATTCACATCTTCTTCTTGTAACGTTTTTAGGTTTTAACTCATCTCATGCATCTACCTATATAAAAAGAATCACTTATTAATCATACGCATCCATAACTCTATACTCGGTACACATCGAGTCTCTAACAATGTTCAGTATAGCACCTGAGTGGTTTCCCACAAACAACCAACAAACTAGTTCCCGTCTCGTCTACACTGCCTTGCACAGCGAGTTAGATCGGTCGCTAGTACGTTGCAACCTCCGCTCTCTGAAGGAATTGTTTAGCCTAGATACCATACATCAACCATTAAAGAGTACGATTGTACCATAATCATACTTAACTTACTATTCTTTAAACTCTATCATCTTCACCTCTCTTCTCTAAGATTATAGTCTAAAGTACTCGTACCTAAGGTTTCTAACCTCTCAGCTCTGATACCAACTGTAACGACCTCAAATTCTAAACAAACCGACTTTTCACTTCGATCGTTAACAATACATCAAACTTCTGCTAATATATCACCAGTTGATGACATAATCATAAAAATGCGGAATAATTTTAAACTTTTCAGTTTCTTTCTTTGTTTTCCCTAAATCATAACCTTTAAACGTTTACAAATTCTAGAATCATATTTGATTCACTTCATTAGAGTTATAATAAAATAAAACTTATTTCTAGATTCAATACCCTTTATACATCGGATAAAATTAAATTATAAGTCAACACAAATTTTCACAACTCAATCTCTGATACATTTAATACATCATTAATTACATCAACCGGAACCTTTAACATGGTTCAAAAACATAATTTAAGCTAAAACAATAAATCTTCATGCATAACATTTGAATCATGCCATTCAAGCAGCATAAAACGTTACCTTGAATCTTTAACCTGCAAAAGTGATTATTTGCAAGAATGAGCTCGACAGCTCAGCAAAATCTAACAGTTTACATGCATCACATAGCATATAGATAATATGCTCATCATCTAAATCATAAACATTTGGCTAAACATGTCATACATAATGATTAACACATAACGAATAGAGATTCCATAACTCAATAAACAATCTTTATTCAACGAACGTAGTAATAATTTGACTTTATCGTCTCATACTTGTAACATATATAAAATGCATCATGCTTTTACATCAAAGATTTAAAAGAATTAATCATTTAGTTCATATAACAAATAGAAATTGAAAGACTTGCCTGGTTTGAAGATTACCAATTACCATAACCAGCTTATATCTATCTGCACTTCACATATCCTACACGATATATATAATCATGTACATCATTTATTAGCCACATATCAACACTTGGAATTAATTCTACTTAACATTTCATAATCCGTTATTTAATACGTACCACTTTAATCGACACTTAACCTTTGGTTAAGTCTTGAACTTTGCATTATATTAGATGTATAATGTTTATAAGTAAACCTTGTATAGGGTAACATAACATAACCAAAAAGAAAAGAATTAAAAACAAGAAAAATTTACATTTCTGCAATTCCCGCCGGGGCGAGAAAATTAGAACATAAAACTCTCGCCGGGGCGAGCTCTTCCCGGGGCGAGACTTCGTCGGGGCGAGGAAAATGGCCTATTGAGCTCGCCGGGGCGAGCTTCATGAATTCCAGATTCTGCAGTTCGCGAACTGCAGAATTTCCAACCCAAAAACACGAAATTTCTTCACCCAAATCACTAAATTAGCAATCACATATGATATATACATAGAATAACCAAATCCCAACACGTTTACAACAATTCTAACAACCTAAATCAACCAAATTAACAAAACCCAAAGGATTTAAATCAATTTTTTCTTAATTTTTCCAAAACTCAAATTCTTTATTTTAAAACACATTCTCATAGATTTGATCACGCAAAATCGTTCATATACAACATGAAATCAGATTATTACAACCCAACAACACATATATAACCAATTTCTCAACAAAGTAATCATCGAAACCAATTACAGAGAACTAGTTTTAGAAAAATAAAAACTAGCAAATTTTAGAATTTACCTTTGATTTCTTCTAAGCTTAGTTACACAATTAGGAGGGCTTGATTATCCTCCTTCTTCCTTCTTTGATTTCCAAACCTTCACTCTCAATTCATAGAGAATTCTCCCATTCTCTCTTTCTCTCTTTTCTCAGCCAAATCAAAAATAAACTGACAAATACGTATATCAGTTTCTTAGCAGTTAGGAAAGTCAAGGGTTTAGGCCATGTTTGGCCACACCCAATTAATCTCCATTTTAATTTATTTTAATCATTCACTTATTATATAGTTTACAATTATCACATCTAATTTAATTAAATCATATTTAATTAAATTTTATAACAAATATAACTTCAATTTTATTTAACAAATCATTATATTTCTAATTTAATTATTTAATTAAATTAGTATCTTATCATCACTTTAGCGTACTAAAATACACACAAATTATAAATTTATTTATCATCAATTTGTTTAATATCATCATACTTAAACAAATTATTCTATAATAATTTCCATCGAATATTTATTCCATAAATATTCCAAATTAAATATTTATACAAATCCATAAATATTTTAAACTATAAACAAAACTCATAATCTTATTACATTTACATACATATTAAACTCCAATTTATTAAAACAAATATATTCACATTGATTCACTATTTTAATTAAGTGAATCGTTCACATTATTCATGGAGCTTAATTCACAATAACTTTCGCTGTCCACAAGACATAACAAGCAAATTATATTATTTTCCAATATAATTTTAACTCAATTAACTTAACTAATATTACTCAACTAATTTCCTTCTCATGGAAATTTCATTTAATATTTTCAATGGTTTAATTAACTATTAAACTTCGTTTCCCAAATACACGAATATATAATTCTCTTCACATCAAATCACATACTTCATAATATATATAACACATATATACACATACTCAAACTCAAAACGTCACATAATAAGAATCTTATTTATTAAACTCTTATTTAATAATTTATAAAAATCTAGGTTGTCACACTCTTTTTGTGATCCGTCAAAGAAAGGTGTTATACATATAAGTTAAGTGTTAAACCCAAGTGGTAGAACTCAAAAATAATGACTACAAAATTCGTAGGGACTGTTTTGGTAAAATCAGTCAGATTGTTCAAAAAGGGAAAAGGAAACTGCTACAGGTCAGTCCCTTCTAGGGCCAGGTTTGTCATTTTTCTGTACTCTAAAAATTCTATGAAAATTAGGAGTGATAATATGGGAAATTATCTTAGTCTTGTAAAAATTGGAGAATTTGTGGTCAAGTAGAATGACAGTTATGGATTTGATGGTAAAGGACTACTGTAACGACCCCAAATTCTGAACATTCCAACTCTCCACATCGGTCGTTATCAATACATCCTCATTCTAACTTTACAACATTATTCAATGTTAAACTTAATAAAGTGCGGAATAATTTTTAAGCTTTTCAGTTTTCTTTCTTTGCTTTCCCTGAAGCATAACCTTTAATCATTTACATATTCTAAAATCATATTTGATTCGCTTCATCAGAGTTATAATAAAATAAAACTTATATCAGAGTTATAATAAAATAAAACTTACTTCTAGATTCAATACCCTCTATATATCGGATAAAATTAAATTATAAAATCAATACAAATTTTACAACTCAACGTCTGTTACATTTGAGTTTGATAGAAAGTACGAATGGTTTTTCAATGATCCAAGAAACATTCGTCTCAGCCTAGCCACGGACGGATTCAATCCATTTGGAAATATGAGTTGTTCATACAACATGTGGCCGGTAATACTCACTCCTTATAATTTGCCCCCATGGATGTGCATGATGTTAGGTTTGTATATAGCGCGAACATGCAATCAAATTACATAAATAGTGTGAAAGCGCGATAAAACGGATTTTAAAATTTTTCATACAAACCATCACCATGATCATCCATGTGCTCAATTATCAATTAAACGAAAGAGATAAAGTATGAGAATCATACCCTTGTAGAACCATGCTTCCACAGGTACGAGTTCATCTCCAAATCCTTCGCGTTCTCCTTGAATTCCACCGATTAAATTCAAGTAAAATAAATTTATTTGATATACCAAGCATTATTAATTGACTAAACTGTTATACTTGATAATTGTCATCACAAGTATTTTTGCACACAAACTTATCTACTCATAAAATACTTGTATCAGAAACTCAAAGTTATATCTGTTTAAACATAGAAACACATTCTTTATTTATAAAGAAAAAGAAAATCTTTATAACACTGCATTAATCTGTATATTTGCTTACACAGAAGCTTTTCACACAAATATAAAAGTCTTGAGCTTTTATTTAAATATCCAATCCTTAAACTGTTTATCTGCTTATCTAAGAAGCATCAAATATAAAAGTTATTTGAACTTTTATATATATATCTGTACTAAACCTTATTTGCTTACCTTAGAAGCAAATTCAAACCAAACTTTTGTAAAAAGGAAAAAATGGTTGAGTTAGTTTAGTTTATGTACTTGTGAGAAAGGCGAGTAATTCTTTGACCAAGACCAGAGTCTTAGAGAGGTCAGCTGGAAGTTGGGTCTCTAGTTTACTTGTGAGGTGAGGAAGAGACTATCGTTTCAAGACCAGATCATAAAATAGAACTAAACTCAAAGGAAATGTGCAACTAAGCTTAAGGAAGAAGCTGAGAGCTTGTTGTCTGAGATAGTTAGTTGTAGATAGTTGTAAGTTTATCTTTGAAACTTTGCAAAGGCTTCTCCGCCTATTGAAGGAGTATTTATTACTAGGAGTAATAAGATCTCAAGTCCTGGAGAGAATCTTGAGACTGGACGTAGCAACATACCCAAGCTATATGTTGTGAACCAGATAAATCTATGTGCATTGTGTGATTGAATTCTTACTATCTTGTTTATTAATTTCTGACACTGCAAATTAATCTATAAAAAAATTCAAAAAGACCTAAGATAAATTTTTAACAGTGATAATCTATTCAACCCCCTTCTAGATTATTATTGGACTTTCAATATTCGACTGCATTTCTAACTGAATATTCGTTGGAAATAAGCCTTTTTCTTGTAGTGTTCATCCTTGTTTGTATATTATATTGTAACTATATATAGAAAATGAAACCCCAGTAAAAAAATCGTCACTCATGTCAATATTAATATCGACGTATATGAATACATGAGGTATATATGATGTAATAAAAAAGAAATTAACACATTAATATATTATTATTTTATCTCTTAAAGTTCTCTATGTTATATTAATTATAATTCAAATTTATAATGAAATTAGTCGACATATAAATTATTTTTCTAATATCATTGCTACAAAATTCAAGCACAACCCCTTCCCATTATATTGAAAATTTGAGAGCCATACCTGAAGATCTGCATGGGCCATACATGTTAAAAGTGAGTACGAAACATCTCCACGACTACGCCACGAGAGTTGTGATAGATGGAAACCCTGAAACCTTAGCAACTAATCTCCATCACATGCCCTTCACAACTATTATATCCTTTTCCCACCTTATCTCTTTCTTAGTACATATATATATATATATATATATATATATATATGAACCCAAATCATTCTTTTATTACTTTAATTTATATTCCTTCGGTTCTAAAGGAAAGAGTTTTAATTTATTTTTATTTTTAATAATATTAAGGAGATTAATTCATTCAATTAAAAAGATATAAATTACATGTATGATATAGTTGAGGATAAACATCCAAAAACGAAATCTAAACTACAACTTTAATGATCTAAAGCAAAAAAATAAAATAATTAGGAAATAATTGTCGGAGACATACCGCATCACACATTAAATCAACATATCTGCAATCATTTATAATCGGAAACGAAAATAACTCTCTACATAGAGCGAATCCACACTGCTAAAAGGAAAAAATGGCTCTCACAAGAGTGAAGAGAACGAGAGATCTAACTCCAAACTAGGAGAAAACAAAATCCCACAAAGGAGAAAATAAACTCCACAAAGGATAACAGCCAAATAATAATTTTATGGGTCTCTTCGAAAGAGAAAAAAAGACCTCCCCAAATCTAAATATGAAGTTTTGGAGGTTAGGGTTTCTAGTTAGAGAAAAGAGAAAGTTATGTAGTGCAAGTCTAGAGTAAATAATGGGGAGGGTAAGCTGGAGAGACGAAAGATCCACAGAGGCTGGAATAGTCTGAATAAAGAGAACTAAGGGGAGAAAAACAGACGAGAATAGTAACGACGGTAGGTAGATTAATTCTCTCTCTAGGTAGGCTGTAATATCTTATCAAATGTCAAGTCATGACTCTTATTTATAATGAATGGGAGCCTAGATCCACGTGACGTGTTTGAGGCATGCCACATGGCATGATTTGTGCTTGAGTGGGGCCCAGTATACTATCAGAGTCATTCTCGGCTGAAAGGGCCTACGCCCGGCCCTCTCGGCAATTCCATTTTCCTAGCCACTAAGCTAGCCAAACCTTTAAATAGGTATCTCAATTGTGTCAAACTCAATCCCAAGGTCTTCTGCCAGGAACCCCATATAGGGCTTGATCGTCTGAAGGAGTGACCTAAGAAGGGTTGCATAAAGAGGTCTGAGAGGGTTAGTCTGAGAGGGACATAGGGCACCACGTGTCAAACCAGGATGGCGTCACGTGGTTGACTGCGAGAGGTCTAGGCGGGTGCCAGGGTATTAGCATTCTCGAACATGTGTCATTCAAGGTATAGCGCGTCGTTGTCACGTGTTGGGCTCTGTAAGGTCCACACACTTACACGACAACATGGGGCCCACATAGAGTAACGAGTTTTTCAAGTTTTAATTCATTTTTTCCTTGATTATTTTATAAAATTTTAATTTAGTTGATTTTAATTGATGCAGTAGTTTTTTTTTATAGGCAAAATAAAATTCATTAATACCCAACACATAAATACAAAAATAGCACATCTAAAAATTTTGGATTGGGCCACATGAATTACAATACACCAAAATCATGAAGAAGAAAATTCCAAACTAAGCATGAACACCTAATAACATATGTTTTACTATACATTAATAAGACCTTCCTAGCAGCTGCAAATATGTTCCTTAATCCATATGCAAACATTAATTAATGCAGTAGTTAATATTGTAAATTACTTAAAAAATATTATTAAGTATATAATTATTATTTTAAAATTAAAATAAACTTCACATCAAAGTTTGAATTTTAAAATTTTAAAATTAAATAGGATAAGAGCCAATTAGAACTATTTTTGTGAAATGGGAGTATCTTATGAATTCTATTATATACCATTTGCTCCAAAGTGAAAGTCCTAATTTTTTCAAAATTTATGTTATATAAGAATAAATTTCTACTAGTTTATTTATTTAGACACACAGCTAGATATAGTCTTACTTCCTGCGTTTCACAAAAAAATATCATTTTTAAATTTTGTAAATATTTATTAACATGTAATTTGGTTTTATGTTTATCCCGAAGAATAATAAATTAACAGTTTAATAGCAGTCACTACTACAAAACAGTAAAAAGATGACACTTAAACAATAATATTTTTATAAAAAAAACGTCGTGGTGTTTTTCTGCACGACATTTTTTGACAAAATGTTGTAGCTAGATATGCAAAAACATTGTGGGTCTATAAGGGGCAATTTTTTGGTTTTAAGGTTATAAAGAAAACGTTATGTATGTTAAAAAATACAGAAGGAAGCCTGCTTGAAAAACACCTGCGGAAGCTTTTCAGCTTGAAAACTTGAAAACATGGAGCAGAAGTTCTCTTTAATGAACTTGATTATTAAATGAAAAAATTTCATAACTAGTGAAAAGTTCCACCCGATACTCATCCAAAAGAAATCCCTCCCCACAACTGAAGTAGCTCTTTTTTGTCCCCGAACTCATCTACCTCTCATCCTTAACTTTAGCTCTCTCTCCTTCTCGCTCAATCTAGACTGGAAATCACGAAACTATGGGCAAGGGAATGCTAGTTGTTGCCTCTACCCCAGATTTTTCGCTCAGGTATGGAAATAAAAGTTAGGGTTTTAATTTTTCCATGACCCATTGTAATCATATTATAATCTTCTTCTTTTTCTTCCTCAGCTACTAATTTTGGCCATACTAATCGGCGTCGTCGGCATTGTGATTCTGGCCGAAACCCAACGGCGTAAACTGAAAACCAGAAAATTGGTTATTAGAGAAGATTTTGGTGCTTTTGTTGAACGATTTGAGTTGCTTCCATTTCCTCAGCCCCCTCCTCCCGCGACTCGATTATCCCTCTCTGGCTTAACTTTTGCCATCAAAGACGTGTTAGTGACTTTACTGTTTCTGTCTATGTGTGTATTTAGTTAAGTCTAAAGTAGCGGTGGGTTTTTGATTGCAGTTTTGATGTGAAGGGGTATGTGACTGGGTACGGGAACCTGGACTCGAAGAGGACTCATGAGGCTGCTGGGAAAACTGCAGTGGTGGTGTCGGCTATGTTGAAAAATGGGGCTACCTGTGTTGGCAAGACTGTCATGGATGAATTAGGTTTTAGGTATCTCTTCTCTCTCTTTCCCCCCTATATTTTGTAGTATTATGTATATTACTGAGTTGGTTGTTATACTAAGCATAAAGAAATGAAGTACAACCAGTGAAGGAACAAAATTTTCATTAATGAAATTGTAGGTTACTAGCTTAGAATTGGCTTTTGGGTTATCTCCTCTCACTCTTTGTCTCTGTATATATATATATATATGTGTGTGTGTGTGTGTGTGTGTGTGTGTGTGTGTGTGTGTGTGTATGCATATGTATGTATTCGATATTAGAAAAGATTGTAGATTTTTTAATTAACACAGAAGTGAAGCTTCAAACGCGTCATTGATGAAGTTATGAATTACTACTAACTTAAATTATAGAACTTTGTTGAGCATGCATTCTTTACACTGTTCAAATCCCAATCTAGATTAAAGATTCAATATATCAAATTATGGCTGATAATTTAGAAAGATTGGTTAATGAACTTTAACGGAGGACAATGAGTTTTCGTTTATTTATGGAGCTTCTTAACTTAATCTATTTCTCGGTCCTTGGATAGTGTATTCACTTCTCTTGTTATCTTTATTTATTTATTTATTTCTTGGCAATCGTTCGGTTCATCATTTTCCTCTAACCTATTATATTTGGAAGACAAAGGTTCCCTCAACTATTAATGCTTTTGTGTGGTCTTTGATCCTTGATCGACTTAACATTAATGATATGTATGATGTGTGTCATAGGCGCAGCTCTTACAAATCTTCATCTCTAGACGTGTGTGAAATGTGTATGCTGGAACGTGAGCCCCATTATCATTTGTTTGTTCACCATTCAATGACTTGGTGGTTGTGGTGTTTTTTTATGGTCTGTTGGATGAATGTTGGATTTCTCTTATGCAGATTTAGGGGTTTGGGCAGTGTAAATGATAGAAAACTATGTGGATATGGGCTTGTTTCGCTGTTTTTGGGTAATTTAGATAGAGAAATTGATATGAATTTTGTGATTGGGCAATAAATATTGATTTACTTTGGGATAGAGATGTCTATTTTTGTTTCTCTTTGGCTCATGCACTATTACTATACGAGCCACCTCTCTGTCGTGAAACTTTTTGGGTTGTTCCTTTGTCAGACCTTCATAGGGATTAGTTAGCGTAGGGATTTTATTCACTAGATTTGTTTGCTTTCTTTGATTTTCTCTTGGGAGGATATATCTTGTCCTCCATATGTATGGTAATTTATTCTCTCTTCATCAATTAAATCTTCTTCTTTTATTTGTTCCCCCAGCTACTTCAGAAAATTGAAGTTCAATAAATGTAAGTTATGAGCTGCTATCTTAGAACTATAGTGATTTGGTCTTGTTGTTATTGTTTGAAGATCCATTGCCTCGTTCCCTTCCTTTCCTTTTTAATTCTTTCTCCTGATTAAGAAATGAAAGTTCAGTATATGAACTGTTAACTTAGAATGATTAACATGGCCACATGGCCTTCAAATATCATGCATTATTAATAGTCTTTGCAGATTCATTAGTTTCCCCCTTTTTCCTCTCTCTATTTCTTGCTCCATATCAATGAAGTTCTAATATCTAAATGTTTTTGTTGGACTATGTTAGGATTACCAGAGAGAATGTGCATTACGGAAGCCCAACGAACCCACAAATGCCATCTTATATTCCTAGAGGATCATCTAGTGATTCGGCTGTGGCTGTTGCTGTTGCATCTGAACTTGTCGACTTTTCTCTTGGTATGGGTTTGCATTTTACTATTTTTTTAGTTCAAATACAAGTTTACATTTATTCTTGTAAGTTGAAGCTCAAGTGTATCCATAATCAAATTGAGATGGTAATGGCATTCACTTATATTTACTTATCCCTTTCTCGCTTTACCTTCTTCTAGTGCTGCATTTTCGGTTTAATTTTGTGCATGATCCCTTCATTTATTAGGTCCATTTGTTACTGGAGCATAAAGTAGTGTGTTAGTTCCTGTAACTTTGTTTAATCTTTCATTTCTTTGCTTTTGACATGATTTTAGCTGATTTTTACACTGGCTTGAATTTTATGGTTTGCAAGTGAGTTTGTGGGAATTTTTTTCTTTCAAATCTGCTTGTCTGGTCATCCACACATATGAGGGAGATATGTTACTTATCCATGCTCTAGCTAAAAGAATCAATATTGTTAAAGTGTTACTTATCCATCTACTTTTTTGTCAGAAAAAGTGAAGTCTTTCATGTAGAGTACAAATTGCTGCAGTTCACACTAGCTAGTAAAGTTTTAATGAAGTTTTACCAGTTACTTTTTAATGCTGATGTTATCTGGTGATTTTGGACTAGTGTTTGCGTTTTGATAATCCTTCACTTATTATTTGTAGGTGCGGATACAATTGGTTGTGTTACACTCCCTGCATCATTTTGCGGTGTCCTTGGATTTCACCTGTCTCATGGGGTTGTATCTACTAATGGGGTTCTTCAAAATGCACAAAGTTTAGACACTGTTGGTAGGTAATGATGGTACTGTACTATTTTTCTACAAAATGACCCTAGCTCATGTGTATGCCATATTGTATTGATTTATGTTACCTCATGCATTAAAGTTCTTTTGTAAACATGAATTCAGGATTTGAAAAATGAGTCTATTGCCAAGACTGAACCACGTAACTGAACTGAATTAACTGATATCAAACCAATTTTTAGAATATGTATAATTATTGACTTGTGGTGTCTTAAAGGGTTGGGGTGATGGGAAATTCATTATGAAATTTTCATTTCTATGACTTCGTTCTTGCATCAAATGATTATTTATGCATGACAATGGCAATCTTTCAGGATGCTTTGCATGCGATCCATCTGTTTTGCATCGTGTTGGACATGTTCTGCTTTAGTTAAACCAGGTGGAACCTCGAAGGACAAGACGATGTATTGTAGCTGACGACCTATTTCAACTTTCTAAAGTTCCGCTGCAAAAGACTATATCTGTTGTAAGCAGAGTAACTAAAAATTTGAAAGGTTGTAAGTTGCATCTTCAACTTTTTTTTCTATTCTGTTTTATCTTCATGTTGATCTTCATGGTCAAAGATTTCTAATAGATGTCATTGTTGTCCTTTAGGTTTATGGTCAAAGATTTCTACTAGATGTAACTGATGTCCAATTTGTGATCATAGTCACTGGTGTCTGGAACACAAAGTTTTCCCAATATATTGCTTCAAATGTGCCCAGCCTAAAAAATTTCTATGAACAAGCAACTAATTTGCAAAATGGAATATCTACTTTAAAAGCTCTCTACTCTGTGATGTTTTCATTACTGAGGTATTAAAGTTTTTTCTTTTAGTTTCAGGCATTTACTTTTTTTTTATTATGCGTCTCGAAAGAAATAAGTCATTAAACATAATGATTCTTGAGGTTTTTATCATAGAGATGAGCATCTTATCATAATTGATTACCTTATGTACTTAACTAATTGAAAACAAGGTTTTGTTATGTACTTTTTGTTATTTTATTTCAGTGGGATAAAGAAAATGGATTAACGTACACATGCACAAGAACAAATTGACGAAGTACGGGGTGAGTGGGCAGCTTATGTGAGCAGGTACATATAGAGTCTTGAGTTAACGGTGGATGTACAGGGTTACACTTGTATTTTGGGAGAAGGCTATTTTGCACATTAGGTAGTGCACCACAACTTAATTTTATGGATAATTTGGTATATTTTGTGGATGCAGTCAAATTAAAAATTCAATATAGTAGTAATTATATTGAAAAGGGAATTTGAAACTGTAAACGTATGGTATTATTGGGATGCATTTTGAAACTGAGAATGATTGATATATTTTGGCTTTAAATGAGAATTTAGAGCTTTTTTAGCTATATCATGGCATTAGCAGTCCTTGTAACACCTACACAACATTGTAGGTGCTTCTAAACCACTGTGTATGTATTTTCAAATATAGAAAGAATTTATAAACGTTGTTAACATTTACTAAAACCACAACTTTTTCTTCTTCTAAAAAATGTTGTATATGCATCACAGCTACAACGTTTTTGACAAAATAAACGTTATTGCTTGCTAAGGTAGAGATCCAAAAACGTTCGTTATATGTATGTATTACAATGTTTTTAAGTCAGAAACGTTATGGAATCATACTATCTATAACGTTTTCACGCATCCAACACCTTATGGAAAACAAATCTACAACGTTTTTTATAAAAAAAAAAATGTTGTGTGATGTGTCAAACTACAACGTTTTAAAATCGTTGTGTAAATATGTCTACTAGATGACACAGATAACCACGACGTTTCTGGGGGCCCAATTACAATGTTTTTTAGGCGTTATATATTTACTTTTTTCTACTAGTAAGTGACATGATAATTAAATTTTTTTATATAATGATGACAAACTTGAAACATTATGTTATATATATATATGAGGACTGATTCATTGACAACGTTGTCAATTTAAGGTTATCCTTACAACACATCGTGACCGTCCATCTGTAGATCGAACGGTTAATAGAGCCCCCGTCCACAGTTTAGTTTCCAATATTCCGCACTTTAATACTACGGACGGGACAAATGTCCAAAACACACCTCCTTATAAAAAGTCCATCGTCCACAGGATTAAATTGCGGACACTAGGTATGGCTGGCCAATTGGGAAACGACATCATTTTTAAATGTGTCGTCCGCAGTATTAAACTGCGGATGCTAATTTCAAATTTTTTTTAGTTTTCTAGACTCCGCAGTATTAAAACTGGGAAATTTATCATCGACGTTGAATTCCTTAATTTGAAGACTGCATCTCCAAACGTAAGCATCTGCAAAAGCCTTTTTTTTTCTTACACTTGAAGATTTAGCTCAATTTTGTTTATATACACTATCAGTGGATTAGACTGTAGCATACAATGAATTTAGGCTTGTCAATATTGAAAAGCTTGGTGATTTAGGAGTAAGAACAAAAGGTTCTTTCATCAATTTTTGTGTGCAAAATCTTTTCTTAGTGCTCTCAAAATGTATAAGCTACATAATCAATCCAGCGTTCACTAAATAGATTGGAAATTGAATAGGTTGTGAAGAAAAATTCCAATTTAATTACTATACCCTGTTCTTTGTTCTAAGAAATTATGTGTTATAGGGTGAGGAATCTTGCTCCATTTGGGCTGAAGGGATTACGCAAAAAGAATCGAATGCAACAGCACTAACAGCACTTGGTCGAATGTTGTCAGAAAGTATACACACCGATATTGTAATAAATGCTTCTAATGGAAGCATAGGAACTCATCGCGTTGTTCTTGCTGCAAGGTCCCTGTTTTCCGCAACATGTTCTCGCACGACTTTAAAGAGAAAGAACTGTCGACCGTAAACATCTCTGACATGCCAAGTGAGGCTTGTCAAGCTCTTCTAAGTTATATTTACGGAAATATACCAAACGAAGTATTTCTTACCCACCGTCTGGCTCTTCTCCGCCTAGAAAACTAGAAAAAATGGAATTTGGCATCCGCGGACGTCATTTATTTAAAAATGGTATCGTTTCCCAATTAGTCAGTCATACCTAACGTCCGCAGTTTAATACTGCGGACGATAGACTTTTACAGGGAGGGGTATTTTGGACATTTATCCCGTCCGCAGTATTAAACTGCGGAATACTGAAAATTAAACTGCGGACGAAGGTTCTATTAACCGTTCGATCTACGGATGGACGGTCACGATGTGTTGTAAGGATAACCTTAAATTGACAACGTTGTCAATGGATCAGTCCCTTATATATATTGAATGAGACTCTTTTTCTTAATCAGATAAAGTAATATTGATGCTGAAGGAAATTAAATTTAATTACTTTATATGAACAATAAATTTATAACATTATTTCACTTTTTATTCTTTATGTATTTTACTTTATGTATAAATGGAATCTTTAAAAAAATTATTTTGTCAAAGTAGGTGAGGGAAACTTAAAAGGTAAAAAGCCCATAGACTTCTGGACCTTCCTATTATAAAACATGTCATGCTACATATGACAATAAATTAATGTTGATGTTAAATGTTGACGTATGTATGTAGATACATGAGATAAGAAGTAATTAAGAAGATACATACAAATTATTATTTTATCTTCTTACTTAGGCTTACACGTTAATTGTAATCCAAATTTGTCATGAAATTTGTCAACATATATATTATTTTTCTTGTAAAATAGAGTCTTGTTTATGTATGACGACAAATTTATATCGATGTAATAACAACGTATGTAGATACATGAGATAAAAAGAAATTAAGGAGAGTTTTACACTAATTTATTTTATCTTATTGCTTAAAATTTCACGTTAATTAATCGTAATCCAACTTTGTCATCAAAATTATCAACATATACATTATTTTCTTAGAAAATAAATGGAATAATACTAGAGTTCAAGTTTCATTGTTATATAAACAGAAATCTCATTTTCTAAGGTGCAGATTTTAAAATGGAAACTCATTTTGGACGGAGGACTACTACATAGGATTAAATATCATAGATTTTGAAACAATCTTCTGGCTTATAAAGAACATACAATCAAAAAAATATATATTAAATTGTCTTGATCTATAGATGCCTACATGTGATTTAGTGGATGGTAAAGTGCCAAGACATAGCATCACAACCTAGTCTTTAGATTGCATTTGGGTGATACATACAAGTTAAAAGATTAGATATACATTTATTTTTATTAATTACATACTTTGATACTTTTATTTGATTTTTGTGGATTTTATAGCTTCTCGTGTCGCTGACCATTTTTTAAAGTCGTTAATAATATTAAAGCAATATTTATATTAACAGAGAAAAAATATTTTTAACAATATTTTATAATTATTTTAATATTTTTAACGATATTTATTGCTCTGATAATATAATTACTGCTATGACGTTTATTAATGTCTCTTTTTTTTAGATTAAAAGTTACGAAATAAGTAGGTTAATTAAACAATACTCACATAAATAAATAAAAAATTATTACCCCTCAATTGGAATTGATCTTTATCAGTATATGACTATTATATGAAGTAATCAAATTACTCTTACTTATTTATTTGAAAATTCTAATAATTTTCTCAAGACATAAAAGAAGAAGAGTGCCCCCATCTTAAACTCCAATTTCGATATCATGTTATTTGAGACAAAAAAATTTAAAACTCTTAATTTATCTTACTTTGATTGTGATTTTTGACTATTTCATAAAATATCATTTGTCTTATTTAATGATATATTATTTAAGAAAATATTGAAAAAAAATACTCCCTCATTCCATAATAATAGACTTTTTAGAGAAAAAATTGTTTCAACTTATTTGTCGTTTACAACTTTCTAGGAGAATAAATTATTTACTTTGTTATATTATCTCCAACCTTTCTCATTGTCCCAAGAGTTTCTCTCTCTCTCTCTCGCATGAGTAGTAGTTTTTAACTTCTCATAAAGGGATAGTGATGAAATTTCACACAAATTTTAATTATTAAATGATAGTATTAAATGACTTTCTTAATTCATGTGTATGATGCTAAAATGACTATTATTATGGAATGAATGAAGTAATTTAATATTACAATCATTATCCTATTTTGATTTTGATTTTGATTTTCTTAAGAATAATAATAGGGATTTCAAAATTTTGCCTTAAAAATAAAGCCTCAAATGATGGATATCATTATATTTGTTTGGGGTATATCTTACGTGATTAAGTATGTCATATATACCAATTGTTCATATATACCAATTGTTTTATTCACTAAGATTAACTATGTCATAAATACCAATTGTCTCATTCGTTATCGCATCAAATATTTGAGACAAATTTAATATTTTTAGTAGTATCACGTACCCTTTTAATTAACATTTTAAGAAAAAAAATATAAATTAAAAATATAATTAATGTGTGTAATTTATTAAATTAGCTGTAAAAATTTTAGTATTATTTTTATAAAATTTATTAAAAAGATAAAAAAAATACTTAATATTTAGGGATAACATGACGCTTTCTTAAAATATACAAATGAGAATAACTTTTTTATTTGTTATTCAAATAAAAATGTAAAAGGAATATATAAATATATAAGATTTGAATGAATAAAAAAGAGATTCACATTAATTTATTTTATTATTAAAAAATATTGAAAAATTATTTAAAATAATATAAATGTCCAATTTAGTTGCTAGATTTGTGGACATTTAAATTATTCTAAATAATTTTCCAATGTTAAATGAGATGTCCAAAGTTAGGGTGTGTATGGAATTATGGATAGAACGCGCATACCATCCGCCAATCAAAATACAGAAAATCCATAGCAAGACATTATTTACTGGTCCATCGTCTCTCTCCTACCACACTCCAAAAATACAGAACCCCAAAATCTAACCACCAGAACTCATTTTTTTTTTGTTGATAATTTTCCCCATAAACAACTTTATTCATTGACTTTAACGAACCCCATAAACCCCTTTTTCTCTCTGCTCCAAAAAATCCCCTCTTTTCTCTCTAAAATTTTTGGGCCTTGAATTTGTACGGAGCGAAGAGGGGCGGAATTGAGCAGCAGCAATGGCGGTTTCGAGCGCGTTTGCAGGGGCAAAGCTTGAGACTATTCTCCTCAGCAATGCTGCCGCCGCTGCCTCTTCATCGCCCTCTCAATTTCATCAAATTCGGGTTTTTTGCAAACCCAGAAAAACCCTAATTCAGAGGGGACTTAATAGTGTCCGGTGTGAGATTCAGACCACTGATACAGTTGATACTAACAGGGTGGCTTCTTCTTCGAGTCTCTCTGCTTTTGAGCAGCTCAAAACCTCCGCCGCTGACAGTAATTTCTCTCTCTTGGGATTCTGCTGAATTTGATTGTATAACATCAGTTTGATGTTTTGTTATGCGTTTCATGTGTATATTCTTTTGGAATGGAATGCATTTTTGGGTTCGGTTTATTTTTCATTTTGTTTTTGTTTCTAGTGATTCTTAGTAGTTCATTTTATGAATTTTTTTGGAATATATATAGAATAGTAGAAATAGAAAATTTGGACTAATTAAAGTTATAAATAATTAGCTAAGGAAATTAAAAACCAGCAAAATATTTGGTGGACAACTATATTTTTGCTACAATTTGCCTACTAAAAGTTTTGAATTCCAAGGGTAGCTCATTGTTCTTTGCAAAAGTGTTTTTTGCTTCATCTGAAATTCAAGGAAAATAGATATTTTGCCCTGATTGTGTTAAATGTGCAATCTCATAGAAGATTATGCTCCGCTCACTGTACCACCATCTTTGAATTAATTGAATTTTTGATTTGGAAAGTTCTTATTTGGAATATATTTTGACTTTCTCTTACCATCGATCGTCTATGTCTTATTACCATTTACATCCAGAATGGTCAAACATACCTTTGGACATCTTTATGTCATGACTTTTGTATGACAAGCTGTTGTTTTCTTGCACTTGTGTTTGCTTGTTTCTTGAGTTTTATTGCTATACGTTCCCCCCCCCCCCCCCACGCCACCCCAAAATCCTTGTAAGTAAGATTTGTCACTATTAGTGAGAGATGAAGTTATTTATATGGAAACTTAAAGTGGCGAGGAAGTGCAAATTATGATGCTTTGTTGGAGTAGGTTAATAATCTTACTTGGTGCATTCTGATATTTTAAACCAGCTGATTTATAGCTTAATACAGAGTTGTACTGTCATTTGGCTATTGAAGCATGAATCCTTCATTCAAAGCAATATGACGGCTCTTCCATGTTTGCTGATCATGTGGTCAAAAGATACATGTTCATTTTTTGTTTATGCGTTTGGAATTTTTGTGTGCATTGAATGATTTTTTTGTTTATTCTTCTGTATAACCCATGGAAATAATGACCAGTTTCAAACTCAGATATGAAAACATGAGCACTATGTTTTTTCATTCATTGATCACGGTTATTCTTTTAGGGGTCATTTTTTTTTTTAAAATTTATTTATTTTATTATCTATGATTATTCTTTTATTTTATCCTTTTATTTTCTCCGACCTTTCTACTTTTGCGCTTTTGTATGAGGTTCATTTTCGGTTTATCCCAATTAGTTTGTGATAAAAGGCGTCGTTGAGATGAGTTATGTAACTGGGAGACTTTTATTTCTCTTGGTAACATCACAAGAGGGTTCTGTCCATGACATGTGCACCACAAACACAGTTTTCCTAGCATGTTTCTAAAAAGCTTTATATCTGATGACATGACATCAGGGTATACAAAGGAGAGGAGCAGCATCGTAGTCATTGGGCTTAGTATCCACACTGCCCCTGTTGAAATGCGTGAAAAACTTGCCATTCCTGAAGCTGAATGGCCCCGAGCCATTAGTGAACTATGTAGTTTGAATCATATAGAAGAAGCTGCTGTCCTTAGTACCTGCAACAGGATGGAGATATATGTTGTAGCTCTGTCTCAGCATCGGGGAGTCAAAGAAGTGACTGAATGGATGTCAAAGGTACTTCCTTTTCTGTTGTAACCTTTTCGTTTCTACCTTAAGCTGAACCCTTATAGTCTGACAAATTTAATACCATATCTAAATGAACTTTTCTTAAATCATTTATTTGATATATTCAAACCAGTGAAAACAAGGTCTGTCTCTCTGCTGACTTCACGGCTTGTATCCTCTTATAATCTTCATATGCACCATTAGCATCAAGAGTTTTTATTTCTAAAAGTGAATAACACCTTAGAGCATGTTTTTTCCTTGGCAGACAAGTGGGATCCCTGCTTCAGAACTTTGTGAGCACCGATTTTTGCTGTATAACAATGATGCTACACAGCACATCTTCGAAGTATCTGCAGGGCTTGATTCGCTGGTGTTAGGAGAAGGCCAAATTCTAGCTCAGGTGAAACAAGTTGTCAAAGTTGGGCAAGGAGTAGTAGGGTTTGGTAGGAACATCAGTGGGCTGTTCAAGCATGCCATCACTGTCGGAAAGCGGGTTAGAAGTGAGCTAAACATTGCATCGGGGGCAGTTTCGGTCAGCTCAGCTGCTGTGGAACTGGCATTAATGAAGCTTCCTGAATCCTCCCACACTACTGCTAGAATGTTGGTGATTGGAGCAGGCAAGATGGGAAGGCTTGTAATCAAACATTTGGTAGCGAAAGGATGCACAAAGATGGTGGTTGTAAACAGAAGTGAGGAGAGAGTCGCTGCCATCCGTGAAGAGCTGAATGACGTTAAGATAATCTATAAACCCCTTACAGAAATGCTAACCTGTGCTGCTGAGGCAGATGTAGTCTTCACCAGCACTGCTTCAGAAACTCCATTATTTTTGAAAGAGAATGTAGCGGATCTTCCTCTTGTTGGTTCAAATGTTGGTGGTTCGAGATTTTTCATTGATATCTCGGTTCCTAGAAATGTTGGCTCTTGCATCAAGGACCTTGAGGGCGCACGAGTTTACAATGTGGATGACCTTAAGGAGGTTGTGGCTGCTAATAAGGAGGATCGGCTTCGGAAAGCAATGGAAGCTCAGGCTATTATTGCTGAAGAGTCGAAACAATTTGAAGCCTGGAGGGATTCACTAGAGACTGTTCCGACAATCAAGAAATTGAGATCCTATGCTGAAAGAATCAGACTTGCAGAGCTGGATAAATGCATGTCAAAAATGGGCGACGATATCTCAAAAAAAACAAGGAGGGCAGTTGATGATCTTAGCCGGGGTATAGTTAACAAGCTCCTACACGGTCCCATGCAGCACCTGAGATGTGATGGGAGCGACAGCCGAACTTTGAGCGAGACACTTGAGAATATGCATGCCCTTAACAGAATGTTTAGCCTCGAGACTGAGATTTCTGTGTTGGAACAAAAGATTCGAGCTAAGGTGGAGCAAACCCAAAAGTAAGCTCCCTTCTCAATTTTGTTTTAACAACACTGATTTATCATTTTTTTGGAGTCCAAATAAGAGGAGAAAATCCCCATCTTGTCATTACTGTTTGAGCTGTTGTAATCTTCATTTGGATATACATAAACAAATGGATCCCTGCGGGGGAATAACTCCTCTGCATTCATTAATTTCAGTGAAAAGTTTCTGCTGTGAAACTTTCCCTCGGGTTCTTTCAAATATCTACAGTGTCTGAGTAATTGAAAGCTTCGTCTTTGTTCAGATCAATGAGTTGATCTTGATATATGTAATGAATGATCAGTCCTACTTTTCAGTGGGAAATTTCTGAAACATTGGTGGTTCTTGTAATTAATATGCTGATTGGTTCAATATTGACAACGGCTTCACCTTTTGTGTCCTTGGAACTTTTTTGGTCCGAATTTAGAATTATGCTTGTGAAACTTTTATTGTCAAGATGTTTGCAAATAAAGAGCTTGATATAATTTGGCTAGATTTTGAGAATTATGATTTTCTTGATATAGGAAAAGCTAGTATTTGAAGTCGGTCTTCATGAAATAGTAAACTTTTTAGCTTTCTTTTTGGTAGAATGGAGCTATCAGAGGGAGTAAACAATTCGGTTTCCATCATCAGCTCCAAATTATAATTGGTACAGAAACAGTTACAATCTGCATTCACATTAATAATTCTCAACAAACTCTAGATCTAACCATTCACAATCATAATTAAGTGTTTGATAGTTTTCAGAAAGAAAATGTTGCTTTAGTCTGTCTTTGTCTAATTTGTCTATTTGAAGGGAGGCCCAGGCCGAGGCAGGCGGGAGAGATGGAAAATGTTGAACTACAAGGAAACAGCTAATAGACTTTTGCCTGATTAATTTGGTACACTACATGAAATTGCAAGAACATTGATACAACAGTGCATGCATCCAACAATGGAGATGGTGATTGATTGGACGATTAAGGAACGATCAACAGTTGCATGTGATGCGTTTGCAGATGAGCATCTTCTCGTGTTGGAGAAATTTGGTGTAGAATTTGATGTTGGTATAACGCAAAACACTTGAAGGCGACATCATGTACAAGACTTGCGTTGTGTTTGTGAGTTTCAAAAAGAAAGGAGAGAGAGGGGGAAACTAAAACTCTCTTATTTGTGAGTTTTTTAAGAGGAGAAAATAAAAGAGATGAGAGAAATTTGAAACTGTTATAATTTAAAGAATTAATCAGAAGATATATTTGACAATCAAAGTGATACAGAGATGAAGAACTTGAATGCAGAGATGATTATTCTAGAAATCTTACAAAACACACTTGCTTAATCCTAAAGCTACTGATATGTATTTATATTATAAGGTTAACCTAACCACACTAGTTAACTGTAGTTATTTACTAACTATGGTTCTAACAAATTACAACATAAAGTGACAGCTCATATGTATTTCCATAATACACTTGCTAATTTTATCCCCAACTGTGTTTCTTATTATCATCACCAGATGCTATCAGTTTAGTACACTGCCACCACTAATGCTTGAACTGTTGGTGTTGCTGATGTTGTTGAGTTGCTACATTTAGTGCATGAGCTGAACTAGCTGCTTTATTAGGCTTAATATTCCCCCCACAAGTTGTAGGGGTACAAGGATTGTGCAATTGCAATTTGGACAAGATAAACCGGTGAGGTTGTTTAGAGGCAATGTTGATGGCTGCATCATTATCACAGAAGATAGTAACAGGAAAATGAACATCAACCTGTAAGTTATGAAGTAAAGAGGAAAGCCACAGAAGCTCACAAAGTAGCAGTGGCTAAAGCTCGATACTCAGCCTCAGTTGTGCTACGGGAAACTACCGATTGTTTCTTAGAATGCCATGAGATCAAGGAAGAGCCAAGAAACATAAAATAGCTAGTGATAGATCGCTTTGTAAAGGAGCATGTTCCCTAGTCACTATCACAATAACCTGTTAGGGTCAAAGAAGAAGTATTGGAGAATAAAAGGCCCTGACCTGATGTTCCTTTCAAATATCTAAGAACTTTTAATGCAGCCTTTAAATGAGGAGTTCGAGGAAACTGCATAAATTGACTTAGAAGTTGTACTGAGAATGAAATATCATGCCTAAAAACTGTTAGATATAACAGTTTACCAACAATGCTCCTATATTGAGAAGGATTAGGAAGAGGTTCTCCATCTTTATCATTTAACCGAGCATGCGGATCAAGGGAATGGTTAAAGGCTTGGCATCAAGTAAATTTGCATTAGATAAAAGATCTAATGTATATTTTCTTTGACATAAGAACAAACCTTTATCTAATTTGGTGATCTCCAAACCCAAGTAGCATTTTACATGTCCCAAATTCTTAATACTGAATGTAGCATCAAGAAAGTGCTTAAGAGAAGTAATACCATCTTCATCATTACCAACAAGCAGGATGTCATCCACATAGATAAGCACAACAATGAATCTGGAAGTATGAACTAGTGTAAATAGTGTATAATCAACTAAAGACTATTTGTAACCCAGATGAAGTAAGACTGAAGTCAAGTTAGTAAACCATTGCCTAGAGGCCTACTTTAAACCATATAAGGATTTTTCTAGCTTGCAAACAATATTGGGATTATCTAGTTTCTCATATCCTGGAGGTAATGTCATGTAGACTTCTTCATCTAAGTCTCCATGTAGGAAGGCATTTTTGATATCTTGATGAATGGGCCATTATTTAGTAGCTGCTAGAGCAAGTAATGTTCTGACTGTTGTCATTTTAGCTACTGGAGCAAAGGTATCATAGAAATCAATACCTTCAGCCTGTGTGTAACCTTTTGCAACCAAACAAGCTTTATATCTCTCAATGAATTCATTAGCATTATATTTGATCTTATATACCCATTTACATCCAATATGCTTCTTATGTAACTGTAACTCTACCAAAGACCAAGTGTGGTTCTGTTCCAAGGCATCTAATTCTTTATTCATAGTAGTGATCCATTTAGGATCAGTAACAACTTGTTTGTAAGTGGTAGGTTTTTGGATAGAGTTGAGAGTGGAGATAAAAACTTGATGTGCATTAGTGAAATCCTTATAGGATATGAAGTTAACAAGAGGATATTTAGAAGGAATTACATGGGAGTTAACAACTGATTGTGATGTGGAAACAAGTTTCTTAATATGAACATCATAATCCTTCCACCATATAGGTTGTGTTTTTAGCCTTGTGGATTGTCTAAGAGCCTATGGTGGTGGTGATTGAGAGATGAAAATAGGGGGAAAACTAGAAGGAGAGCTAGGATTAGAAGTGAATGTAGTATCATAAGTATGATGAGATGGAAGAGAAACATATTAATTGGGAAATAGGATGTGTGAGTATTGTAGATAAATGACCATAAGAATCCCATGGCATGGAAAAATCAGTAGATTGTGAAACATGAGAAGAATCATATGATGAATTAGACAAATATGGAAAAACTGATTCATGAAAAATAACATCTCTAGAAACAAAAGTAGTCTTAGTATCAAGATTTAGAAGTTTATTTTTGTCCATGGGGATATCCTAAAAAAAAGACATTTAATAGCTCTTGGAATAAATTTATTTGTGTCATGAATGGATGTATAACATAAATAGCCAAAAGATCTCAAGTGAGCATAAGAAGGAGGTTTAGAATGTAGAACTTCAAAAGGAGATTTATTTTGTAAAAGAGGTGTAGGAAGTCTGTTAATCAAATATGTGGCTGTCAAAATGGATTCCCCCCAAAATTTAATTGGTAGTCTAGCTTGTAGTCTGAGAGCTCTAGCCATTTCTAATAAATGTCTATGTTTCCTCTCTATGACATCATTTTGTTGTGGTGTTTTAACACAGGAACTATGATATAAAATACCATGAGAATCAAGTAAGGCAGTCAATTTATCATTGAAAAACTTTGTACCATTGTCATTTCTAAGGATTTTTACATATTTGGAAAACTATTTGTTGGAATAGGTTAAGAATTTAGTAAGTAAAGAGATAACATAATGCTTAGTAGGCATGAGGAATGTCCATATTGCTCTACTAAAATCATCTACAATAGTTAAGAAGTACTTGCAACCTGTGTTTGTTTGAATTCTATATGGACTCCACAAGTCATAGTGTATTAAATCAAAAACAGAACTTGATTTATAATATGCTAACAGGAAAAGGTAACCTGTGTTGTTTAGCAAGAACACAAATTGTACATAGAGGAATACATGAATGAGGTACTGAAATACAAGACATTTTATTCAATGTATGATAGGAAACATGACCTAGTCTATGATGCCAAGTTTTAGCATCTATTTTATTTGTAACAAAGGAAGAAACAACACAACTCATGGTATTGTCTATGATGTGTGGAATATTGAAGTTCATATAAGCCATCTCTTTCCTCATCAACTGCCAGTGTTGTCCTCTTGGTCAGGTCCTGAAAAATATATTTTTGGGAAAAAAAATGAAACTCAACAATTAGATTCCTTTGTCAACTTACTAATTGAGAGTAGATTGAAGTGGAAGCTTGGTATATAGAATACATTGTGAAAAATGAGTGATAGTGTCAAAGAAACTGCACCTATTTGGGTAATTTTAATTTGGATGCTAGTTGGTAAGGAAACAAACAAAGGTTGGGAAACAGTTGTCAAGGAATGTAACATATTAATATTGCAACACATATAATCTGTAGCACCTGTATCTATGATCCAATGATGTGTATTTTGATTTGAAGATGTAAAAAATGAACTTATCATACCTGAAATGTGATGTTCAGGAGAAAAACCAAACTATGACTTAATCACCTTTGGATAAAAGTGCCATTGTAAGATCCCGACTTTATGAAATAAAAGTTTATTATTTTTTTTATGATTATTTTTCTAAATAGTGAAGTGCTTAATTGTTATAAATGATAGTTAATGGTGTTATATGCAAATTATCTGATAAACAGTATGTCGGAGAATATTCCTTTTGTCGGGGAATATTCTTTCTGTCGAGAATATTATATTTGGTACCGTACGACGGCGTCGAAATGACAATATTGTCAATGATAGTGGGCCCCATTGTCGGATACTGAAAACGACAGTATTTGTCAACAGTATTATCACCTGCAACTGTTGAAATACCCGGTAATAAAAAGAACAGTAAAACGCGTTATTCCACAGTAGTACGCGGTATTTCACAAGCACAAGGTATTGCACAGTATTTTATATTATTAATTCAATAATTGATAAAGTAGCTATTGCACAGTATTTCGATTCAATAATTGTTACAGTAGCATCTGCATAATACTTTTTACTATTTGTCATGACACTTTAACTCATATTATTTGATATGATATTTTAGCATTATTGACGATGTCTAGAAATTCTGTCAAGAAAAAAGGTTATTTAATTGCGCGCCGTTTATACGGAATGCCCCCTTTTTCTTGGGAATGATCTGGTTGTCAATATTATAAGTCTATAATATTAATGGTGAATAATTGTTGAAAGTTTAAAATAGTGTTGATTAAATATACGTGAAGCGTTTGTTGTAAGTTATCTTATATTTCTGTGGGACCTACACTTTATTTCGTGGGACCCACAACTATTTGATCGGTGGGACCCACAATTTATTTGTCTTGTACTAATTTCTTCAGATTTTATTTTTTCGTGGGACCCACATGTCATTGAATAGTAAATTACCGTCAGTAAATAGTTAATTCAGTTTTTATTTTACCTTAGGGTTAAAAATCTAAGTGAAAATATATTCTAAGAATATACTATGGTATAAAGTATATTAAAAGAATATGCCAAGGGTATAAGAGTAATAAACCAAGAAAAATTAGGAAAAAGACTAAAATGCCCTCAGCTTGATTTTCCTTTAAATAGGGAGGGTTCGCTTAAGAAATTTTCACACCTTCATTGCATATACTTCCTCTCTCTCTCTAAATTTCTTAAGTTCTCTTAGTGTGCTAGGCTATTGTGAGTATTTGTGAGAATACTAATATTACCCGAAGTTAGTAAACTTCATAGAAAATAACATCCAGTCACTTATTAACTAAGGTAGGGAATATCATTTCTTTCATACTCATATATAATATCATTTGCTTTCATGTTCGTAAGTGATATTAGACTCATAAAGGTTGTTATTCATTCCGTATAAATTTGTGGGGATAATCTGTCCGTACGGTATGACGCATGCCTGGTGAATATCCTTTTGTATTCATTTTTTATTATTCTGTGGGAATAACCTGTATGTACGGAGTACCGTACCTGATGAATAACCCTTTGTATTCATTCCTTATTAATCTGTGGGTATAACTTGTCCATGCAGATTGACGCATGCCTGGTGAATAACCCTTTGTATTCATTACTTATTAATCTTTTGTGGAAATAATCTGTCTACGCGGATTATCGCATAACGGGTGAAAATCTATTTGCAGTTTCATATATTCTGTTATACTCGTATAACATATCATTTCTTTTGTACTCTTTAAGGGATATCTTTTTCTTTCACATTTCTCCATTTATGATAAGAAATCTTTATTTGTTTCCAAAACCTTATTTTTAAATGGTGAAAATCCCTGAAAATTAGTAGAATATCCTTAATAGTTTGTGCTTTATCTAATATCTTTTCACTTGAATCTTTCTATTTCGTTTTATACGTTATAGTTGAATCATTAAATAATTTCTTGAATATCATTCTTGAATTTGACTCCACAATTTGGTCATCGTGTTGGCAATTTGGTCAATCTTCGTACTGATTAAATTATAAATCTTTTCTTATACTTAATCTCACTGTATCATTGTCATCATCCTCATCCTCATACTTAAATTGTGGTGATAGTTCTCTTTGGCCCGTAGTGTAAAGATGAACTGGCGTGACATGATTTTGACCAAACTGTGTATTGGTATAATCATGACTTTTGGTGTTACAAACAAAGGCGTATGGTGAAAGTTCTCTTTGGCCCGTAGTGCAAAGATGAACTAGCGTTTGGCATGATCATGACCGGTGATGTTACAAATAAATATCTTTGGCACGTAGTGCAAAGAGAGGTTGTTGAATATAAATTATTGATTTGGATGTTCATAAACATGAACTATTAATTGGTGTTACAAGGATAAAATATTGGTGGTGATCCTTTAACTTATAGAAGATGGTAGATATTATAATCTACTTGACTTTCCTAATGGATTGTTCGTTCCGCTGCAGTTGTTGTTGAACAATTATAATATTTTTAAATCTCTGATTTATTATTGTTGAAGACTAAAAATAATTTTTATTCTTCATTATCTTAGTCATGATATTTCTTATTGGGCTATTTGTGCTCACCCTTTTCTTTTTTGTTCCATTGTTCTCCTCAGGAAAAGAGAGTGTAGCGGGGACTAGCCGGGGAATGGAGTGATGGTCCGAGACAATAGAAATATCTCAATACATTATTATTAGTATGACAATAAGTGTATTGAGAATTTAAGATGTATTTATATTGTGTTGTCGTATTTTGCACAACACTTATTAGTTGCAAATGGAAAAATTCGTATTTGTATTTGTATTTTGTGGAATGTTATTGGCGACTCAAAATGGGCTGTATGGACCTATTTTGGGGGCGTCACAGTTGGTATCAGAGCTTAGGGATATGATCTCTGGTAGAGATCTGAGATTAAAATTAGGAGGGGAGAGACGAGTAAAATCCTTCGCTAGTGTATCCTACATAAGTTATTTTATTTTTTTTAGTAATTGATTTGGTTATAGGGACAAGATGTTGCATGTCTATTTCTTTAACTAATCTTTGTTTTGTGATCACATTTCAGAATGGCATCTGAAAGCCAAGAGATTCACTATGAGACCATTATGGCTGAAAATTAGGAAGCCACAAATAATACGGGTGCAAACTCAGAACATCATGATGCTAACAACAGGATGAATGATGAATTTTTTAGGAACTTCATGCAATACATGCAGAACCAGGCGAGAAGAGCTCATGTCTACAATACTGGCAGAAACGCTGATAATGTACGAATGGTTACTGCCAAGCAATTCAAAGAATTGGGACCACCTGAATTTTTCGACAAGCCAGATCCACTCAAGGCAGAGGTGTGGCTCAAACAATTAACAAAGATATTTGATGTACTGCGTTGCACGGACGACCAAAAGGTTCCTTTCGCCACATTTATACTGCGAGGAGAAGCGGATCATTGGTGGGAATCTGTGAAACGTACCCGTCACTCGGCACTCGAGATATATTGGGTTGAGTACCAGGAATTATTTAATGAAAAGTATTTCCCGGAAAGTATTCACCATATGAAGGAGGTGAAATTCATCAAACTGGAACAGAATAATATGACGGTGTCGCAGTACGAAGCCAAGTTTGCCGAGTTGTCGCGTTTTGCATCCCATTTGGTAGACACTGAAGAATGGATGACACGAATGTTTCTACGAGGTTTGAAACCAGAAATTCGTTAATATCTCGTTCCTCATAAAATTTGTCAATATTCAGATGTTGTGGATAGGGCTCAAGTAGTGGAGCAAGAGAGAAGAATATTACAACCAGGAAGCAACACCCAACAACGAGAGAAAAATTACGATAATAATCGTAATGGTGGCAACAATTATCGAAATAATGATAACCAGCAAGGAGGGAATCACAACACCGAAAATGGTAACCACTTCGGTGGTAATCCTGGCCCAGATAACAGAAGGAGAGAGTCAAGTGACAACAATTCCAAGAAGAGGAGATTCAACAACAACCATGGAAAGGCACCAACATCAGCACCAACACAAGTACCAATTTCGAAGGGAAGAGAATGACCACCAGTTAGATGTTTCAGGTGTGGGAAAGAAGGACACATCAGTCCAAATTGTACACAATCGCCATCCCAAGTGTGTTATAATTGTGAAAAAGAAGGCCATATAGCTCGCTTTTGTCATGCAGCGAAGTCAAGTCCAGCTGCAATGATGACACCAAAGGCGGTCACGGACAAGTCAAAGTCTGTGGTTCACGGGAGAGCTTTTGTCGTGACATCTCAAAAAGCGCAGAACCCGAATGAAGTTATTACGGGTAAACTACTTATTAACTCTTGTGAAGTCTATGCCTTATTAGATATTGGTTCTACTCATTCTTTTATTTCACCAACATGTGCTCAACGTCTGAACTTAACTCCTAAGAAATTAGATTTTGACTTATCTGTTGAAACACCATTAGCACAAACATTCGTTATATCTACAGTCTATAAATCTTGCTTTGTTCAAATTGGCACCCTCACATTGCCTATTGATCTTATCTCCTTGAACATGCATGAATTTGATGTGATTATAGGAATTAATTGGTTAACTACTCATCATGCTAAAATTGATTGCTTTCGTAAGGTCATTAGTTTTCATATTCCTAATCAACCTATTATGCGAATTCAAGCAACCAAACCATTGAATTCAATAACCGTCATTTCTAGTCACAAAGCCATTCGTTTATTGAAAAACGGATGCCAAACTTTCTTAGCCCATGTAATGGATTTAAACAAAAGTACGTCAAATTTGAATAATATTTCTGTTGTTAATGAGTTCCCTGATGTATTTCCTGAAGAACTTCCTGGCCTACCCCCATACCGTGAAATCGAATTTTGTATCGACCTTGAACCCGGTACGAAACCCATTTCCAAAACCCCATATCGAATGGCTCCTATTGAACTTCAAGAGTTAAAAGTCCAACTACAGGAGTTGTTAGACAGCGGTTTCATACGTCCGAGTACATCGCCTTGGGGTGCTCCTGTTTTATTCGTAAAGAAGAAAGACGGGAGTATGAGACTTTGCATTGACTATCGGGAGTTAAACCATGTCACCATCAGAAATAGGTACCCGTTACCTCGCACTGATGACCTATTCAACCAGTTACAAGGTGCTCAATTCTTTTCAAAGATCGATCTTCGTTCTGGGTATCATCAGTTGAAAGTTAAAGCTGATGACATTCCAAAGACTGCCTTCAGAACTCGGTACGGGCATTATGAATTCCTAGTCATGTCTTTTGGATTAACTAATGCTCCTGCTGCTTTCATGGATATGATGAACCAGATATTCAAGGAATATTTGGGTCATTATAGATAGATTGACCAAGTCTGCTCATTTCTTGCCTATACGAGAAAACTATTCACTTGAGCGTCTTGCTAGTATGTATATAAGCGAGATTATCAGATTGCATGGCATGCTAGTATCCATCGTTTCTGATCGAGATCCTAGGTTCACTTCACGATTTTGGGTCAGCTTGCAAAAAGCTATGGGCACTGAATTACGATTCAGTTCTGCATACCATCCCTAGACAGACGGGCAATCGGAAAGGACTATTCAAACCCTTGAAGATCTATTAAGACTCTGCGTACTAGACTTCAAAGGAAGTTGGGACAAATACTTGCCATTAGTGAAATTCTCTTACAATAACAGTTATCAAGCAAGTATAGGCATGGCTCCCTTCGAGGCATTGTATGGACGAAGGTGTCGATCTCCAGCATGTTGGGATGAAATAGGTGAGGCAAAATTGTTGGGACCCGAGTTAATACGTATGACTACAGAAAAGATCCAAATGATCCGGCAGCGTATACAAATAGCTCAAGATTGACAAAAGAGTTATGCCGATCTTCAGCGAAGAGACGAGGAATTCAATGTCGGGGATCATGTATTTTTACGTGTTGCTCCGTGGAAAGGAGTTACGAGATTCGAAAAGAGAGGAAAGCTTAACCCTTGATTTATCGGTCCATTTGAAATCCTTGACTGAGTAGGAACTGTGGCCTAAAGACTTGCCTTACCGCCAAACATGTTTCGTGTTCATAATGTTTTTCACATATCCATGCTACGTAAATATGTGAAAGATCCAAACCACGTTATTGAATTAGAACCAGACGAGATAACAGAGGATTTGACGTACGAAGAGATACTTGTCAAGGTCTTGGATAAGAAGGAACATATTCTACGGTCAAAGGTTATACCTCAAGTCAAAGTTTTATGGAGAAACCATGATATTGAGGAAATGACTTGGGAGTTAGAATCTGAAATGAGCAAGGTATCCTCACCTTTTCGAAATGCCAGGTACGTATGTCAATTTCGAGGACGAAATTTCATAAGGAGGGGAGATTGTAAGATCCCGACTTTATGAAATAAAAGTTTATTATTTTCTTTATGATTATTTTTCTAAATAGTGAAGTGCTTAATTGTTATAAATAATAGTTAAAGGTGTTATATGCAAATTATCTGATAAACATTATGTCGGGGAATATTTTTTTTGTCGGGGAATATTATATTCGATACCGTACGACGGTGCCGAAATGACAATATTGTTAACGATAGTGGGCCCCATTGTCGAATACTGAAAACGATAGTATTTGTCAACAATATTATCACTTGCATCTGTTGAAATACCTGGTAATAAAAAGAACAGTAAAACGCGTTATTCCACAGTAGTACGCGGTATTTCACAAGCACACGGTATTGCACAGTATTTCGATTCAATAATTGTTACAGTAGCATCTGCATAATACTTTTTACTATTTATCATGACACTGTAACTCATATTATTTGATATGATATTTTAGTATCACTGACGATGTCTAGAAATTCTGTCAAGGAAAAAGATTATTTAATTGCGCGCCGTTTATACGGAAGGCCCCCTTTTTCCTGAAAATGATCTGGTTGTCAATATTATAAGTCTATAATATTAATGGTGAATAATTGTTGAAAGTTTAAAATAGTGTTGATTAAATATACGTGAAGCGTTTGTTGTAAGTTATATTATATTTCTGTGGGACCCACACTTTATTCCGTGGGACCCACAACTATTTGATCGGTGGGACCCACAATTTATTTTTTTTGTACTAATTTCTTCAGATTTTATTTTTTTCGTGGGACCCATATGTCATTGAATAGTAAATTACCGTCAATAAATAGTTAATTCAATTTTTATTTTACCTTAGGGTTAAAAACCTAAGTGAAAATATATTCTAAGAATATACTATGGTATAAAGTATATTAAAAGAATATGTCAAGGGTATAAGAGTAATAAAGCAAGAAAAATTAGAGAAAATACTAAAATGCCCTCACCTTGATTTTCCTATAAATAGGGAGGGTTCGCTTAAGAAATTTTCACACCTTATACTTCCTCTCTCTCTCTCTAAATTTCTTAAGTTCTCTTAGTGTGCTAGGCTATTGTGAGTATTTGTGAGAATACTAGTATTACTCGAAGTTAGTAAACTTCATAGAAAGTAACATCCAGTCACTTGTTAACTAAGGTAGGGAATATCATTTCTTTCATACTCATATATAATATCATTTGCTTTCATATTCGTAAGTGATATTAGACTCATAAAGGTTGTTATTCATTCCGTATAAATTTGTGGGGATAACCTGTCTGTGTGGTATGACGCATGCCTGGTGAATATCCTTTTGTATTCATTTCTTATTATTCTGTGGGAATAACCTGTATGTACGGAGTGCCGTACCTGGTGAATAACCCTTTATATTCATTCCTTATTAATCTATGGGTATAACCTGTCCGTGCGGATTGACGCATGCCTGGAGAATAACCCTTTATATTCATTACTTATTAATCTTTTGTGAAAATAATCTTTCTACGCGGATTATCGCATGACGGGTGAAAATCCATTTGCAGTTTCATATATTCTGTTATACTCGTATAACAAATCATTTCTTTTGTACTCTTTAAGGGATATCTTTTTCTTTCACATTTCTCAATTTATGATAAGAAATCTTTGTTTGTTTCCAAAACCTTATTTTTAAATGGTGAAAATCCCTGAAAATTAGTAGAATATCCTTAATAGTTTGTGTTTCATCTAATATCTTTTCACTTGAATCTTCCTATTTCGTTTTATACGTTATAGTTGAATCATTAAATAATTTCTTGAATATCATTCTTGAATTTGACTCCACAATTTGGTCATCGTGTTGGCAATTTGGTTAATCTTCGATATTGATTAAATTATAAATCTTTTCTTATCCTTAATCTCACTGTATCATTGTCATCATCCTCATCCTCATACTTAAATTGTGGTGATAGTTCTCTTTGGCCCGTAGTGTAAAGATGAACTGGCGTGACATGATTTTGACCAAACTGTGTATTGGTATAATCATGACTTTTGGTGTTACAAACAAAGGCGTATGGTGAAAGTTCTCTTTGGCCCGTAGTGCAAAGATGAACTAGCGTTTGGCATGATCATGACCGGTGATGTTACAAATAAATATCTTTGGCACGTAGTGCAAAGAGAGGCTGTTGAATATAAACTGTTGATTTGGATGTTCGTAAACATGAAGTATTGATTGGTGTTACAAGGATAAAATATTGGTGGTGATCCTTTAACTTATAGAAGATAGTAGATATTATAATCTACTTGACTTTCCTAATGGATTGTTCGTTCCGCTGCAGTTGTTGTTGTTGAACAATTATAATATCTTTAAATCTTTGATTTATTATTGTTGAAGACTAAAGATAATTTTTATTCTTCATTATCTTAGTCATGATATTTCTTACTGGGCTATTTGTACTCACCCTTTTCTTTTTTGTTCTATTGTTCTCCTCAGGAAAAGAGAGTGTAGCGGGGACTAGCCGGGGAATGGAGTGATGGTCCGAGATAATAGAAATATCTCAATACATTATTATTAGTGTGGCAATAAGTGTATTGAGAATTTAAGATGTATTTGTATATTGTTGTCGTATTTTGCACAACACTTATTAGTTGTAAATGAAAAAATTAGTATTTGTATTTGTATTTTGTGGAATGTTATTGGCGACTCAAAATGGGTTGTATGGACCTATTTTGGGGGCGTCACAACCATCATCTGATCAATTTGATATTTTAGCTGCTGAAATTGCTCAATAGTAGGTGCTTGAGTCAACACATCTTGTTCTGTATCATCTTTTGGTATTACAGAGAAATTTTCCTTTGCTCATGTATAGTTTGGTTTCCTGAAGCCTATAGTACTTTTGTTAAGCTCATATTTGTTTTGGTGATACTGTTGTGGAACAGGCTTAGAACCAGAAATGTTACCAGGTTTACCAAAACTCATGTTGGTTGGGTATCTAACACTTTGATCAAAAAACTTTTGTTTATTTCTATTTGTAGGATTGGCAGGATAGTCAGGAGGAAATCCAATGATCTGAAAGTATTTTTCCACAGTATGATTTGTTCTGCTACACTGTGTACATTTGAGTTCATTCCCAAAAGATTTAGAAAACCGAGGTGGTGGTTGTTACCCAGAGGTACCATATCCATAGCTAGGAACATATGTTTTGTTGACCAGATGTGCACCACTATTGCTCACATAAAAACTGCTACTATTATTTTCAGTAAGATAACCTTGTTTTTGCCTTTCATCCTGCTTAATAAGTGAATATACATGATTAACATCAGGTAAAGGGTGCATCATGAGTATTTGTCCTCTAGCATTTGTAAAACTGTCATGAAGACCTAATAGAAACTGCAACAATTTCCTTCTTCCTTCTCTTTCTTCCATGATTTGATGAGCCCCACATGCACATTCAACTAGTGGCTCTAAAGTAGAAAATTCATCCCAATAACATTTCAATTTATGGAAATATAACTCAACTGATTTGTCATCTTGTTCCAGTGAATGTAGGTTTTTCTGTAATTGATAAATTCTATGGCCATCTACACTAGAAAACCTATCTTCCAATTCTTTCCACATTTGGAAAGCTAAACTAACATACCTCATACTATCACTTACCTCTGGAGACATAATATTGAGTATCCATGAAATCACCATATCATTTACCCTAGCCCAATGTGGATACAGAGTGGATTATTATCTGGTTTCACATACGTTCTATTGACAGTTATAAGCTTATTTTTAGCTGAAAAAGCAATCTGTATGGACCTTTTCCATGAAGCAAAATTTTCAGTTCCAAGTAATTTCTTAGAAATTAACACTAATCCAGGATTATCATTGCTATGAAGATACATTGTGAAATTCTGTACCATCCAGGAAAAGCAATTGTTATGGCTGATGCCTTGAGCAGAAAAGGCAGGGAGAAGTTACTAATGCTAACAACTCAAGAGGAGTTGATAATAGAGTTCGAAAGATTAGAATTGGAAGTAAAATATCCGACGGAGTCAAACGAGAAACTGTACGCAGTGGAGGCGAGTCCGACTTTACTAGATAAAATAAAGGAGGCTCAAGAGAAGGATGAAGAATGTGGTGGCTTAAGGAAGCAAATTTTCGAAGGTGAAGAGTTGAAGTATAAGGTTGATAGCACCGGACTGCTAAGGTTTGAAGGGAGGATCTGGATACTAATGGTTCAGGAATTGAGAGAGGAGATTCTATAAGAAGCTCACAGTACAAGGTATTTTGTTCATCCCGGGAGTACTAAAATATATCAAAACTTGCGGCAACATTTCTGGTGGTCGAACATGAAGAGAGAGGTAGCTGAATGTGTCAGCTGATGTTTGACATGTCAACGGGTTAAGGCAGAACACCAGCGATCAAGTGGACTGCTACAACCACTGGAGATTCCTGAGTGGAAGTGGGAGCACATCACGATGGATTTTGTGGTAGGACTACCACCAACTTAGAAGGGTTTAGACGCGATCTGGGTGATCGTGGATCGTTTGACTAAATTTGTACATTTTCTACCGATTAAGATCAGGTACAATCTGGAGCAGTTAGCGAAGCTTTATGTGAAGGAGACTGTGTCGCAACATGGGGTGCCGGTATCTATTGTGTCTGACAGAGATCCGTATTTCACGTCAAATTTTTGGAGGAGTTGTGAACAGCGCCGATATCTAAGGCACTATACCGAATTGCTCCGGTAGAGATAAAGGAACTGATGGTTCAACTGCATGAGCTGTTAGATAAGGATTATATTCGACCAAGCGTGTCACCTTGGGGAGCACCAGTTCTGTTCGTGAAGAAGAAGGATGGATTGTTAAGGTTTTGTATCGACTACCGGGAGTTGAACAAAATTACTATTAAGAACAAGTATTTGTTGCCCAGAATTGACGATTTGTTTGATCAATTGTAGGGAGCGAAATACTTTTTGAAGATCGACTTGAGGACTGGCTATCATCAACTGAAAGTGAGTGTAGACACCCAAATTTTGCACTTCGTATACTAACCTTGACAGGAGGGCAAATTCGTCAAATGGATCGGCCTGCGAGAGCAAAAGATGGAAAAGTACGGACACTCGACGCCACCATGATAATTTACAGCCGAAATCGACATGATAGCAGGGCTATCCGAATTTGGCATTCCCGGAAGGTGTGGCGCGCTTCTCAATGATTCCCGGACTGTAAAATACGAGCCTGTCAGCGAAGACTGACGTTGCGGCACGAAAATCGGGGCGTGGCACGAAAATCGAGAAAGTCAAGCCCGCCAGCCGCGGATAGATCTGCGGCCAAGTGAATGCGCCAGCACGGAAACCAGCAAATCAGCACTACCAGCTGAGTGCGATGGGAGGTGGGCCAGCCAGCCGCAGATCTATCTGCGGCCAGCCGCAGATAGATCTGCGGCTGGCTTTGGCCAGCCTATTTAAACTCAGCTTCGGACAGCATACAGAGAGTTGGAGAAATTTTGAGGAAGAAGAAGAATTCAGCAGCAGCCAAGCACGGAAATAGAGAGAAAAATAGCTAGATTTTTGCATATAAAAATAGGAAGAAAAGAGAGAAAAAAAGAGAAATTTTACTCCTTTGATTTTGATTGTATCAAATATATTTCTTATCCTATTCAAGTATCCAAATTTACCTTCATTTGAGATCATTTTGGCAAGGTAAAACTTCCTTTTGTTGTAAGCAATTTATATCATATTACTTGGTTAGATTAGATGTAGTTTTCATACATATTGTTGAACACTCTTGGATTAGGGATTATTAGTGAAGGTTCCGTTGGAATAAAATTCTTCCTGATAACCCGAGGATATCCAATCGACGAAATTTCTAGTTTGTTTATGGTGATTCATTGAGTGTAATTTATTTAGATCATCATTTCCGGATGTTATGGTGTATTAGATAAATCCGGGTGGGTTAGTTACGTAGTATTCATTTTGTGGGCATGTATTAATCTCGTGTGAGCCTAGGAACGCGACCTCGTGGTCCAAATCCGATGATGGACATCTTTTGATATATGTAATAAATTCGATGTACCTTTCATTGTAAATATGTAATCGTCGGGCCTTAAAACGACGCCAAGGCGAGAATCGTGTTTAAGGCCCCGAAATAGTGAAACTTGTGATTGTAGGCGTTTGGGGTTATTTTGATGGCTTACATGCCCATGAATAGCCCCGACGCGTGTTTATGCTTGATTAGATCTTGTGACACAAAAAATGATTTCAAAGATTAAACAATGAAGACTTGCATAAAATCAATCAAATTAGGTTATTAGCTTCACGAGGATAAGAGATTGAAGTGCTAACGAATGTCGATTCCTATTTAACGAGAAAGCTAAAGAAAATTATTTTTTCCAAAATATCACACAAAATGATTTTACAAATAAGTAACGTTTTATTAAATCTTCGTGCATAGGGTGAAAGAGATTCTAGAAATTGCCCGATCGTTTCACGAAAGCAACGTATAGATCTCGATTCCTATTTTGACGAAGGTTTAAAATTCTTGTTTTGCCAAAACGACACTTAATGAAAATCTCATAGTTTTGGACAATTAAAATCAAATCTTTTTCATAAAAAATAAAGCTTTCTCGTGTATACCGAAAAGACATTCCGAAGCATGCTCAAATTAAAACACGATTTTTCCTAAAATCCAAATGATTCTTTCATACAAATTCACCACAACATTCACATAGGTACACACACACACACGCGCACCTACACACATACATTCATGAATTAAAGGATAGAAAAGCATCAAGATTGCGGTAACCGTGTTTCACGGAAGTCGAGGGGTGCCTAACACCTTCCCCTCACTTAAACAAGCCCCCGAACTCTATGAATCTCAATTCGCAAACCAATTAATTCGGAGTCACATATGAGCCAGCGATTTATAAAAAAACGAAAACTCGGATGAGTTGGTACATCCATTTCAAATATACCAACTGGCGACTCTGGTTAATTAGCTCATCATAAAAACGATATTTCAAAACCCCGTCGACATTCAAGCCGACCTTTTCCAAAAAATCATCTAATCAAAAGGCTAAAATTGGAAAAGACCAAATATCGCATAAGACGAAAAACCCGGCGTCGACAGCTGGCGACTCTGCTGGGGAACATTAGAGGGCTTAAGCCGCTTTCAAATCTTGATGCTATCCTATCCTTAAAAAAATTATGAATATGTATGTGCGTGCAACATTTTGACCTATTTTACTTATTGTTGTGTGAATGTATGCTTTTGTCCAATGAATGAATGATTGAATGGAGTTGATTTTACTTTAAAGAAATCATTTGCATACGGTGAGGACGATGAATGTGAATGTATGTTGAGAGAGTACCTCCTCCTGAGGCGAACCTGTCGGTTGCTTATTACTGGACTCGATGGGGCTGCTCCCCGGAGATGGCTCAGGAAACGCACCACTCAAATCCGCTCCAATCGAAAGGGCTCAAACGAGTAGATTGCGAAGATTTGGGAACCTTCATGCCGAAAAAGCCCGTGAGAGTAACCCTAGGGATAGGTCATCCTCAGAATAACCCAACGCAGGAAAAGTCTCTTCATGCCTTTTTACGTTTATATGTCTAAATGTCATGATCTCATTCAATATTCATACATCCCTTTTCTATGTCAAAAGAAAATACTAACCTTTGTGTTTTGCAGGGAACGACACGGGAAGCATAAATCATATCTAGCATGTATTATTTCAATAAAGAACCGCTAACGAGTTGTTTTGCAGAAAAAGATTAAAAAACCCAAAAACACACAAAAAAGTTATAGCTTTAGCATGCATCCATTCTTTCATTTCCCCAAGACTAAACTTCGAACCATTTGTCTCTGTAGGATTGCTCCTCAAACCCGTTCGCAGTCTAAGAAAGCCCAGGCCTCTACCTCTGAAATGGCTGATCTTCCCAATCATAGTTCCATATCTCGGGAAGAGTTTGATGATTTTAAAAAGCAGATGATGGAAATGGCCACAATGCTAAAGGAACAGTTCTTGATCAGACAGGATCCGTCAAACCAAGGATCGCATAATATTCCACCACCAGGGGATGACCAGAATCCTCCTAAAAATGGTGCAAACCTGCTTAAAGATGACCAACCCCGACTCAAGGACGAGCCAGTCATCCCAAAGGCCGTTCCCATATCTAACAGGACCGTGATTGCTATCCCGGAAGAAGGAGACACGGACGACCTTCGGAAAAAAATGAAACACATGGAGGAGACCATCCAATCTCTAAGAGGCATAGGCTCCCTGGGTAGGGTTAATTACTCAGATCTGTGTGTCTTCCCCGGAACCCCCAGATATATCCAGAGAAGTTCAAGGTCCCCGAGTTCGAAAAATACAATGGAAAGGGAGACCCCTACACGCACTTGAAAATATACATTGGAGAACTCGGGTCTTATGCCGAGGACGAGGGGCTGAGGATGCAGCTATTCCAGAAAAGCTTAACAGGGGAGGCAAGGATCTGGTATGCCCGCCTTGACAATGCCCGAATCCACAACTGGGAGGAGTTGGCCCATACCTTCTTAACTCAATACAGCTTTCAGGCCCAGATGGCCCCTGATAGATATCAAATGACAAAAATCAAGAAGCAACCAAAAGAATCTTTCAGGGACTATGCACAACGATGGAGGGTATATGGCTGCACAGGTAAATCCCCCAATGAACGAGGCGGAAAATGGTAATGACCTTTGTGGACATTCAGGAGGCGCCCTATTATGAGCGGGTGATATCGGGGGATTGGGAGACCTTTTGCCGAGATGATAAAAACACGGAGAAATGGTGGACATGGGGTTAAAGTCTGGTAAGATCCGGGACCTCACAGCTCTGGAAGTGGTTGCAGAAGCAAATCCAGAGTGGAAACTATGGCAGCACTTCCTGTAGGATCCAACAGAAAAAGGAGGAAGATGTTTCCCTCATCCTGCAGGGATCATCTAGAAACGTATAGAGAACAATCCTCCAGTGCAAATACAGAAAATCGTGCCACCCCGACAACCTAATTTCAATTATCAAAGGTCAGATGAACAAAGAAGATTTGAGACAGCAAGAGATCGGGTTATTCACCCCGCTTGGGGAGCCTCTCGAGCAGATTTTGGCGGTATTAATAGCACAGGGAAGGATACGCGATTTGGCACCCCCAATTGACCCGAAAGGGAGAGGATTTGATCCAAGTAAGAAGTGTGCGTACCATTCAGTTTCTCCTGGTCATGATACTCAGGAATGCTGGGCGCTGAAGCACAAAATTCAGAACATGATCGATAGCGGGAAGATCGTGGTGGTATAGAACAGCCAGAGGTTATGAAGAAGGACCATGAGTAGATGCCAGTTGTTGTTCCTTATTTTAAAATTGTGCATGATTATGTTATTTTGTCATGTTATCTTAAAGATGATCATTGCGAGAAAATGCCTTATATATGACAAATATTTTGTTTCATGCCAGGTGTACCGATTTGAGTGTCTCTTGCCTAACAAACGATTCTTCAAATTCGAAAGTTGACTACGATTTTGATATTGAGCTGGATTTCGATTTAATGGGCATTGAGCAGGATGAGACAGATAATGACGGCACACCTGACGAGATCAAAGGATGGGTCGAAGACAAACCCCAAACCCAACTCAAACCAAACCATCACTGTAGACACCCGATTTTTGCATTTCCTATACTAACCCTGACAGGAGGGCAAAATCGTCAATTGACCCAGCACACGAGAATAAAAGGTGGACATAAAGACGAACCCTCAAAACCACCACGACGGGATGATATTGAAGCCGACACGACAACAAGCGAATGTCGAGAGTCAGTTACTGATCACTGTGCTTACCCGGATGACGTGGCACGTTTCCCGACGGTTTCCGGACTGCCGAGCGCAAACCCGTCAGCGGGAAACAACGGTACGACACGAAAATCGAGATGAGGCACGGAAAACGAGAAAATCAGCACAGTTAGCCGCAGATCAATTCGCGGCCAAGGACGGAACTCGAGGCAGCACGGGACTCGAAGCGCACGGGACTCGAGCGCGGCTGGGGGGAGAACCAAGGGCCAGCCGCAGATATATCTGCGGCCAGCCGCAGATAGATCTGCGGCTGCCCTTGGCAGTGCTATATTAGGCCAGTTCGCATACAGGAAGAAAAAAAGGAGGAATTCAGCAGCAGCAGCAGCTCAGAAATAAGGAGAAAACAGCAGCAAAACAAGAGCCATTAGGAGAGAAAAAGAGTGAAAAGAGTGAGGAATTGTACCAATTTTGTGAGATTATATCTCATATTTTCTACTCTACTCAATACACAAATTCATACATATTGTGGGGATTAATTGCAAGGTGAAAAACCCTTTGTTCTTAGCATTTTGTTATACCATTTTGTTAATCTTTTGGTCATCCGAATTACCTTAAATATAGTTTTTCTTATATGTTATCGTGAAGCCATGGGCTAGGGACTATTAGTGAGGGTCTCATCGGAATGAAATTCCCCCTAATAGCCCGATGATGTCCATTTGGTGCAAATCTTAGCTATTATGATATGGTATCATTCATAGTGTATTTCGATCATCATTGTAAGATATCCTAGAGTGTTAGGCATCCCGTTGTTGTTTATTTTCGTTATATCCATTTGGTGGTTGTGCAATAAGTTCGGATGTGAGCCTAGGAATGCGACCCCGTGGTCCAAATCCGATGATGGACATTTTTGAATGTATGTAATCGGGTGAATGTATCCGTTATTGTAAATATGTAATCGTCGGGCCTTAAAACGACGCCAAGGCGATAATCGTGTTTAAGGCCCCGAAATAGTGAAACTTGTGATTGTGGGCGTTTGGGGTTATTTTGATGGTTTACATGCCCATGAATAGCCCCGACGCGTGTTTATGCTTGATTGGATTTTGTGACACGAAAAATGATTTCAAAAATTAAACGATGAAGGTTTTTCCTTAAAATCAAGCAAACTAGGAGGTTAGCATCACGTAGCTAAAATTTGGAGGTGTTAATGAATGTCGATTTCTATTAAACGAGAAGGCTAAAGAAAGTCGTTTTCGAATGTCACAAAAAATTTGGTTTTATAAAATGAAACAACGTTTTATTAAATCTTGGTGCGTAGGGTGAAAGATATCCTAGAAGTTGCCCATCATTTTATGAAAGCAACGTATAGATCTCGATTCCTATTTAGACGAAGATTTAAAACTCTCGTTTTGCCAAAACAACACTCAATGAAAATCTCATAGTTTTGGACAATTAAAATCAAACCTTTCTCATAAAGAATAAAGCTTTCTCGTGTATACCGAAAAGACATTCCGAAGCGTTCTCAAATTAAAGCACGATTTTCCCTAAAAATCCAAATGATTCTTTCATACAAACCCACAACGACATTCACATAGGCACACACACACACGCACACACACACACACACACACATTCATGAATTAAAGGATAGGAAAGTATCAAGATTGCGGTAACCGTGTTTCACGGAAGTCGAGGGGTGCCTAACACCTTCCCCTCACTTAAGCAAGCCCCCGAACTCTATGAATCTCGATTCGCAGACCAATTAATTCGGAGTCACACATGAGCCAGCGATTTATAAAAAACGAAAACTCGGATGAGTTGGTACATCCATTTCAAATATACCAACTGGCGACTCTGGTTAATTGGCTCATCATAAAAACAATCTTTAAAAACCCCGTCAACATTAATGCCGACCTTTTCCAAAAAATCATCTAAATGAAAAGGCTAAAAATCGGAAAAGGGTAATAATCACCGCGTTAAGCGATTCCTCCCGGCGTCGACAGCTGGCGACTCTGCTGGGGATATTAGAGGGCTTAAGCCGCATTCGAATCTTGATGCTATCCTATCCTTTAAAATTTATAATTGTGTATGTGCGTATGACATTTTGACGTCTTTTATTGTTGTGCAAATGTGTGTTGTTGTCCAATGAATGAATGTTTGAATGGGTTTCTCTTTACTTCAAAGTAATCATTTGCATGCGGTGAGGACGATGAATGTGAATGTATGTTGAGAGAGTACCTCCTCCTGAGGCGAACCTGTCGGTTGCTTATTACTGGACTCGATGGGGCTGCTCCCCGGAGATGGCTCAGGAAACGCACCACTCAAATCCGCTCCAATCGAAAGGGCTCAAACGAGTAGATTGCGAAGATTTGGGAACCTTCATGCCGAAAAGCCCGTGAGAGTAACCCTAGGGTAGGTCAGCCTCTGATAAACCCAACGCAGGAAAAGTCTCTTCATGCCCTTTTACGTTTACGCGTATTAAATGTCATGATCCAATGCAATATCATTTACATCCCCTGTTGTCAAAAGAGAATACTGACCTCCATGTTTTACAGGAAACAGCTGGGGAAGCATAATAAAGTCATGTTTAGCATTTGTTATTGCACTAAAAGACTACTAACTTTCTCTTTTGCAGGGAAAGATTAAAAAAAAAAAAAAAACCAAAACACAAAATTTACAGCTTTAGCATGCATCCGCATCCTTTCATTGCCCAAGACTGAAACTTCGAACCGTTTGCCTGCAGGATTGCTCCTCAAACCCGTTCGCAGTCTAAGAAAGCCCAGGTCTCTAACTCTGAAATGGCTGATCTTCCCAATCATAGTTCCATCTCTCGGGAAGAGTTTGATGATTTTAAAAAGCAGATGATGGAAATGGCCACCATGCTAAAAGAACAGTTCCTAATCAGACAGGATTCGTCAAACCAGGGACCGCATAATGTACCACCGCCAGGGGGTGACCAGAATCCTCCTAAGGATGATGCAATCCCATTTAAAAATAACCAACATCAGCTTAAGGACGAGCCGGTCCTCCCAAAGGTCATTCCTGCCCTCAACAAAACAGTAATCACGATTCCAGAGGAGGGAGATACTGATGACCTTCGCAGAAAAATGAAGCAGATGGAGGAGACCATCCAATCTCTAAAAGGCATAGGCTCCTTGGGTAGGGTTAATTATGCAGATTTGTGTGTCTTCCCCGGAACCAGATATCCAGAGAAATTTAAGATCCCCGAATTCGAGAAATACAATGGGAAAGGGGATCCTTACACTCACCTGAAAATATATATTGGAGAACTGGGGTCCTATGCAGAAGACGAAGGATTAAGGATGCAATTATTCCAGAAAAGCTTGACGGGGGAGGCGAGGATCTGGTATGCCCGTCTCGATAATGCCCGGATTCATAATTGGGAGGGGTTGGCCCATACCTTTCTGACACAATATAGCTTTCAGGCACAGATGGCCCCGGATAGATATCAAATGACAAAAATCAAGAAGCAACCAAGGGAAACCTTCAGGGACTATGCCCAACGATGGAGGGGTATGGCCGCACAAGTGAATCCTCCAATGAGTGAGTCAGAGATGGTGATGACCTTTGTGGATATACAAGAAGCACCTTATTATGAGCGGGTCATATCAGGGGTTGGAAGACCTTTCGCCGAGATGATAAAACACGGTGAAATGGTGGACATGGGGTTGAAATCGGGTAAAATCCGGGACTTCACAGCTCTTGAAACGGCTGCGGAACAAATCCAAAGTGGGAATTATGGCAATACTTCCCGCAGGCCCCAAAAGCGAAAAGAGGAAGATGTCTCTCTCGTGCTGCAGGGATCATCCAGGAAAGTGGAGAATAGCCCTCCTGTACAAGTACAGAGATTCGGGCCGCCCCGGCAACCCAATTTTGATAATCCCAGAACAGACGGACGAAGGAGGTTTGAGACCACACAGAGGCGGGTATTCACCCCGCTTGGGGATCCTCTTGAGCAGATTTTGGCAATATTGATATCACAGAGGAAGATTGTCGATTTGGCACCTCCATGTGACCCGAAAGGAAGAAAATTTGACCCCAGTAAAAAGTGTGCATATCATTCGGGTTCCCCGGGTCATGACACTCAGGAATGTTGGACGCTGAAACACATAATTCAAAACATGATTGATAGCGGGGAGATCGTGGTGGAACAACCCGAGCCGCCAAATGTTAAAATCAATCCCCTGCCGAAGCATGATGGGGGAGGGGTCAATATGGTGGAAGCCATCGAAACCGAAGGACCGCCAAGGCGAAATTATATGACAAGGATTGATGAGATGGTTGGCATGACGGGTACTCAGGAGAATATGCAAGGGGCACCGGTTAGGTTGACGGGTGCAAGCCGGAGTATCACAGGGGGGCCTATCAAGTTAGCGGCTCCAAAACCTCTCATCATCGCAGCAAGACCACAGATCCCTATTTGCAATCTAAGAACAGTACGTGGAACTACGGGGGTGTATTAGAGGAGGCGGCCAGTTGTGCTTCCGTAACATCAAAGGGGAATCCCTTGTACCTTCCAGGAAGAGTCCTCAAGAGTAAGAGAAAAGAGAACGAGAGGATATCCGAGGAAAAAGCCGTGGAGTTCTTGGAAAAGATGGACCATCCGGAAGTAAGGGGGATCAGGACGGTGAGCGAGGAATCGACTCTAACGTCGATCATGGATTTGGTGTTATCGTCCAGCGACCACTGCAGAATCTTGGCCAAAATCCTGGGGGAGGCTCACATTCCCAAGACAATTAGCCAAGAAAGTTTCGGCCGCCTAGTGGACCATCTGCTGGAGAACAATGTGCTATCATTCACAGATGATGATATCCCGAAAGAGGGAAGGGGGCATCGGAGACCGCTGCACATCGCAGTGATCTCATCAGGGTATGTCATGAATGGGGTGCTGATTGATGGGGGATCAGCACTGAATATTTGTTCCCCTCAGTACACTGAGGAAAATGAACATTAATCCCAAGCGCTTGCGGGCCAGTCACGTGGTGGTGCGAGCCTTCGATGGATCCCGGAAGGATACATTGGGAGAAATAGAGTTGCCCGTGGAGATAGGGCCGTGTACTTTTGATATTTCCTTTCAGGTCCTGGATATCTCCGCCAGTTATAACATGTTGTTGGGAAGACCATGGATACATATGGCCGGGGCAGTTCCCTCTACACTACACCAACAAATCAAGTTCATCGTCAGCGGGAATCTGGTAACAATCTACGCAGAGCGTAATGATCCTTTTCCCTCCAAGAGGGGTCTGCCAGTAATCAATGTGGACGAATCCGCGGCGCCTGCCAGTTTTCAAGCACTGGAGATCAGCTCCCCCCACTATAGAGGTCTGGGAGCCCCAGCCATAAAATCCAAAGCCTCCCCTGAGCTCACCTTCGTTGCTAGAGAAATGATGAAGATGAAGTTTCAACCTGGGCAGGGGTTGGGAAAAGACAGCCAAGGAATTTCCACGCCTATTCAACTGCCCAACCAGACAGGCAGGGCAGGGTTGGGATATCATGGAGGCATAGAGCGGAACCACTCTCAAAGGGAAATCCCATTTCGATCGACCGGAATCCTAATGCCGAAGGTCCACAATGAACAAGGGACAGACAAGCCCGTGTCCGAATTAGAAGGTAAAGAATTAACTCCTGCGGATGATGAGTCAGTCAAAAGGAAGAGTTTCTTGCGGGGAGGTCAATGCAGCAGTTCGAAACCAAATGCTATATCTGTGGGACCATCAATAAACATTGGAGTGGGGAAGGATACGGGGGGGGGGCCACAACGTCGGGAGCCCTACAGAGTGTGCCTGTCATCGATTGGGCAGGGTTAGTTATCCCTAATAAGGCTGTGAGGGAGGACGGATACGATGTGGCGGTAGTCGTCAAGGAAGTCCCTGGAACACAGCCGTCTGTCATATGTCGCATCCCGACTGATCTGGACCACCGATAACTGGACGGTGGAGCCAATAATATCCAGACAAGGGTTAAAACATGGTGTCGGGGTGGTAGACCCCGGAGAGTGGGGGATGAATGTCTACCAGTTTTGGTTCTTTATTTTATATTTTGCATAACTATGTTAGTTTGTCATGTTATTTTTAAGAGGCAACCATTGTGGAAAGATGAATTATATATATGACAGTATTTTGTTTCAATGTCAGGTGTACCAATTTGAGTATTCCTTGCTTAACAAGCGATCCCTCAAATTTGAATGATGACTATGAATTTTGATATCGAGCTGGATTTCGATTTAATGGGTATTGAGCAGGACGAGACAGATTACGATGACGCGCCTGACGAGATCAAAGGGTGGGTCGAGGATAAACCCAAACCCAACTTAGACCAAACCGTCACCATAAATATCGGAACCCCTGACCAACCCAAAGAGCTCAAAATCGGGACATACCTGACCCTTAACCAGAAAGTAGAAATGACCATAATTGCTACGCCAGTATGAGGATGTGTTCGCCTGGTCTCATGAGGACATGATCGGATTATCCACCGACATTGTGGTACACCAGCTGCCCAATCAAGGAGGGTTTTCAAAGCCCGTCAAGCAAAAAACTAAGAAAGCTAAAACCGGAGTGGAGCTTGAAGGTAAAGGAGGAGATCATCAAAACAGTTCAGGGCTGGAATCATCATGGTGTCCACCTACCCAGAATGGTTGTCCAATGTGGGTCCCAGTGGCTAAGCCTGGAGGAAAGGTGAGGGTATGTGTTGACTATAGAGATCTGAACAAGGCCAGTCTCAAGGATAATTTCCCTAGTACCTTTTATACACATATTGGTGGATAACACAGCCCAATACGGAGATGTATCTCTTTCGTTGATTGCTTTGCGGGGTATCATCAGATAATGGTGGCAGAGGAGGGACCGGGAGAGAAAACAGCCTTCATCACCCCTTGGGGCACTTTTCTGCTATAGACGGTTGGCTTTCGGTCTCACAAATGCAGGGGCTACTTATCAAAGAGCTATGATGGCCCTGTTCCACGATATGATGCACAAGGAGATAGAGGTCTACGTGGATGACATTATCGTGAAGTCAAAGATAGAATCTGATCATGTGACCCATCTCCAAAAGCTATTTGACCGGCTCAGAAAATATAATTTAAGGCTCAATCCGGCAAAGTGTGCTTTCGGAGTGCAAATCGGGCAAACTCTTGGGATTCCTTGGTTAGTGATCGTTGGCATCGAGTTGGATCCGGCCAAGATTAAGGCCATTGTGGATATGCCGGCACCCCGCACTGAATAAGGAAATAAGAGGATTTCTGGGAAGAATAAATTTCATCAGCCGCTTCATATCCCATTTGACAACCACGTGCGAGCCGATTTTCAAGCTGTTAAGAAAAGATGGTCTCCCAAGAATGGAATGATGATGAGCAATGCCAGGAAGCCTTTTCAGATCATTAAGAAGCAGCTGACGGAAGCACCCGTGCTAGTACCCCGAAGGATGAGATCCCTCTATTCATGTATATATATCAGTCAATGACATTGCGATGGGCTGTATGCTGGGGCAGAAGAATGAATTCAGGCAAAGAGCAGGCCATTTACTACCTCAGCAAGAGATTTAGCCGATTGTGAACAGAATTTACACCCCTATCGAAAGGACCTGTTGTGCCTTGGCTTGGGCTGCAATGAGATTCTACAGCATTATCTCCATGGGCACACCACGTACCTGATATCAAGGATGGATCCCCTGAAATATATCTTTGAAAGGCCCATGCTGAACTGTCGACTTTTCAAGATGGCAGTTAATCCTTGCAGCAGTTCGACATTTGTATACGTAACTCAGAAAGCCTATGAAGGGGCAGGGAATTGCAGATCAATTGGCAGAGGCGCCATCAGGGGGGATGGAGCCTTTAGACGCTCCTCTGCCGGGCGAAGATGTATTCTGGATCTTGCACGCGAGAGGAGATGACGAGGGGCAGTTCTGGAAATTGTATTTTGATGGTGCTATGAATGCGAAATGGGGCAGGAGCCGGAGCAGTCCTGGTTCTCTATCACAGGAGAGCAATACCCCGTAGCCACTAAATTGCAGTTCAGTAACTCAAACAACACAGCTGAGTATGAGGGATGTATATTGGGACTTCCGTTTGGCTCGCGATATGGGGGTAAAAAGGTTAGCAGTGTTCGGGGATTCGGAGGCTGGTTAATCAGGACAATGCGATCGGGATGTACAAACACTAAAGAGCTCCGGTTGCTTCCATACCACCGTTGTGTTATCCAACTGATGCAAGAGTTCGAAGATATCGCTTTCTGACATATCCCCCGGGGACGAAATGATTTCGCCGATGCTATTGGCGACTTTAGCTTCCCTAATCCACACAATCAAGAGCAGGGACGTTCCACAGATTGAGATAGCAGTGCAGAACGCCCCGGCATTACGAGGAGCATGTGGGCAGGTACTATCGGACGAGGGGTTTCTCCCAAAGCAGCCTTGGTATCACGACATAAAGGGAATATCTGAGGGGATAGATCACATTCCCGATCAAGCCAGCCGAGCGGAGAGGGTTGAGAATTCAAAAGATGGCAAATGAAATTTTATCTGAGCGGAGATTTCACTGTACAAGAGGGATGCCAATTTGGGATTGCTACGATGTGTAAATGAAACACAGGCCCAAAAGATTATGGACGAAATACATGGTGGGGTGTGTGGGCCACACATGAGTGGGCCGATGCTGGCCAAGAAGATTTTGAGAAACGGGGCATTACTGGTTGACGCTGAAAGCCGACTGTGATGATCACGTCAAACGGTGTTACCAATGCCAGGCGCACGGTAATGTTATCCATGCGCCCCCCAATGAACTGCACTGTATGACCTCCCCTTGGCCATTCTCAATGTGGGGTATGGATGTGATCGGACCCATAGAGCCCAAAGCAAGCAACGGCCACCGATTCATCTTCGTCATGATCGATTACTTCACTAAATGGGTAGAAGCAGCTTCCTTCCCCAAAGTAACTCAGGAGATCATCGTCGGTTTCATCAGGAATAATGTCATTTGCCGATACGGGCAACCTGAGGTTTTAGTCTCCGACAATGCCAAGAATTTGAACAATGCCCTCATGAAGGGATTATGCGACCAGTTTAAGATCAAGCACCTCAATTCTGTCATTTACCGTCCTAAGATGAATGGGGCAGTGGAGGCTGCAAATAAGAATATCAAGAAGATCATGGCGAAAATGTCCGCTAATCATCGGGGATGGCCGGATCTGCTACCTCTCACCTTGCTGGCGTACAGAACGTCGGTACGTACTTCTACAGGGGCAACCCCGTACGCTCTGGTATACGGAATGGAGGCAGTTCTGCCAGTTGAGGTTGAGATGGCGTCCCTCAGAATCTTGATTGATGCTCAGATAAACGAGGAGGATTGGATGCAAAGTCGGTACGACCAATTGGCCCTAATTGATGAAAGGAGGGTGGCCGCTGTGTTGCACGGTCAGTTATATCAGCAAAGGATCTCTCGATCATATGACAAGAAGATAAGACCTCGAAAATTCAAAGAAAATGACCTAGTGTTAAAGAGAGTAATGCCTTGTCAAGACGAAGCCAAAGGGAAGTTTGCCCCGAACTGGGAGGGGCCTTTTGTGATTAAGAAAGTGCTGTCCGGAGGAGCCCTCATACTGCAAGAAATGGATGGGGAGGTGTTTCCACAACCCCTCAATTCCGACTCGGTGAAGCGGTTCTATGCATAAAAAAAAAAAAAAAAAAAAAAAAAAAATTTATATCCCTCATCATTTTTCTCCTCGTTCTTTGAAGGAACGAACTACGTAGGACCTGATCTCCCGACTTGTGGGGGTACGTAGGCAGCCATCATGGCACGGTCCCATTCCTTACAAATAACCCTTTCTTCTATTAAAAACCGATTCCCAACAGCCAGAAAACCTTCCTACACCCTCGAAACTCTCCCGAAACCAGCCACCCGATCAGTTTCATCTCAAATAACCTAACCCTAACCACAACCAAGCAGTTAGCCCGAATCTAAGACTTAGCCGATGAAATCGAAAGGATATGCGGCAATATCTGACAAGTCCCCATCAAGACTTGAGAAGAGAAAGAAGGCGAAATATCAAAATCATGGTTAGCTGGATAAAATGAGGGTCCAATGAAAGGCAACGATACGACAAAAGGGGAAAACGACTAAATCTAAATAACTTGTCTATATAAATAGGTCATTTTGTTACAAGGTTTCTCTTTTTGATAACCGATGAAACTGACACAGTCTATGCAGGGAAATAAAATGATCTACCAATCTGAAACTAATCAAAGCAGGATGGATTAAGTGGTGGATAGATCTGAGGCATCGGCATTCCCTGCAATCTGTTGCCCCATCATGTCGACGCGATCCAATAAGCAATGGCTCGACTAACGGTCCTCAGAGGACCTAATGGCTCAGAATGCCCTCCGCAAAGCCCGCCGACACCGGAAAGAATAATAAGGATCAGGAACGTTCCGGAAGATCATCTGCCATATCTCTGTCACCGGCGACAAACCGTCCAATCAGCGGAGAAGCCACCGACCAATCCTGTGGGAGGATCGACATCCAAGCATATCACGGCATCTGGCGACGACAGCTGTGGAAAATAGTATCAAAAAGACTGTACAGGGGTCATTCTCTATCCATGAATGAAAAGCATGCATCATACATGACTCGTTATGTGAAAATAAAATACAAATTCTGAATAAGTCGAACGTCGAACACGACGAATCAAGGCAAGACCCGACTGAAACCTGGGAAGGCATCCAAGCAAACCGCGACAGAGTGATGAGCAAACCCTGGGAAGGGCTGAGATCCACGCGAACCACATCAAGATGGTGAGCAACCCTGGGAAGGGCTGATATCCACAAAAAGAAAAAAAAAGACAAAAAACAACAAACCCTGGGAAGGGCTGAGATCCAAGCAAACCGCGACAGAGTGGTGAGCAAACCTGGGAAGGCATCCAAGCAAACCGCGACATTGTGCTTAGCAAACCCTGGGAAGGGCTGAGATCCACGCTAACCACAACAAGATGGTGAGCAACCCTGGGAAGGGCTGATATCCACAAGAAGAAAAAAAAAGACAAAAAACAACAAACCCTGGGAAGGGCTGAGATCCAAGCAAACCGCGACAGAGTGGTGAGCAAACCTGGGAAGGCATCCAAGCAAACCGCGACAGAGTGGTGAGCAAACCCTGGGAAGGGCTGAGATCCACGCGAACCACAACAAGATGGTGAGCAACCCTGGGAAGGGCTGATATCCACAAAAGAAAAAAGACAAAAAACAACAAACCCTGGGAAGGGCTGAGATCCAAGCAAACCGCGACAGAGTGGTGAGCAAACCTGGGAAGGCATCCAACCAAAACAAAAACCCTGGGAAGGGCTGAGATCCAAACTAACACCCTGGGAAGGGCTGAGATCCAAACTAACACCCTGGGAAGGGCTAAGATCCAAACAAACCACAACCCTGGGAAGGGCTAAGATCCAAACCAACAACAACCCTGGGAAGGGCTGAGATCCAAGCAAATCACGTATGTATTGTCATTCTTGTGCACTGTCATTCATGCATCGAGTGTCTATTCTTTATCCTGTTCATTTCATTTATCATTTCATAAACATGATAAAGAGGGGCAGCTGTAGACACCCGATTTTTGCATTTCCTATACTAACCCTGACAGGAGGGCAAAATCGTCAATTGACCCAGCACACGAGAATAAAAGGTGGACATAAAGACGAACCCTCAAAACCACCACGACGGGATGATATTGAAGCCGACACGACAACAAGCGAATGTCGAGAGTCAGTTACTGATCACTGTGCTTACCCGGATGACGTGGCACGTTTCCCGACGGTTTCTGGACTGCCGAGCGCAAACCCGTCAGCGGGAAACAACGGTACGACACGAAAATCGAGATGAGGCACGGAAAACGAGAAAATCAGCACAGTTAGCCGCAGATCAATTCGCGGCCAAGGACGGAACTCGAGGCAGCACGGGACTCGAAGCGCACGGGACTCGAGCGCGGCTGGGGGGAGAACCAAGGGCCAGCCGCAGATATATCTGCGGCCAGCCGCAGATAGATCTGCGGCTGCCCTTGGCAGTGCTATATTAGGCCAGTTCGCATACAGGAAGAAAAAAAGGAGGAATTCAGCAGCAGCAGCTCGGAAATAAGGAGAAAACAGCAGCAAAACAAGAGCCATTAGGAGAGAAAAAGAGTGAAAAGAGTGAGGAATTGTACCAATTTTGTGAGATTATATCTCATATTTTCTACTCTACTCAATACACAAATTCATACATATTGTGGGGATTAATTGCAAGGTGAAAAACCCTTTGTTCTTAGCATTTTGTTATACCATTTTGTTAATCTTTTGGTCATCCGAATTACCTTAAATATAGTTTTTCTTATATGTTATCGTGAAGCCATGGGCTAGGGACTATTAGTGAGGGTCTCATCGGAATGAAATTCCCCCTAATAGCCCGATGATGTCCATTTGGTTGCAAAATCTTAGCTATTATGATATGGTATCATTCATAGTGTATTTCGATCATCATTGTAAGATATCCTAGAGTGTTAGGCATCCCGTTGTTGTTTATTTTCGTTATATCCATTTGGTGGTTGTGCAATAAGTTCGGATGTGAGCCTAGGAATGCGACCCCGTGGTCCAAATCCGATGATGGACATTTTTGAATGTATGTAATCGGGTGAATGTATCCGTTATTGTAAATATGTAATCGTCGGGCCTTAAAACGACGCCAAGGCGATAATCGTGTTTAAGGCCCCGAAATAGTGAAACTTGTGATTGTGGGCGTTTGGGGTTATTTTGATGGTTTACATGCCCATGAATAGCCCCGACGCGTGTTTATGCTTGATTGGATTTTGTGACACGAAAAATGATTTCAAAAATTAAACGATGGAAGGTTTTTCCTTAAAATCAAGCAAACTAGGAGGTTAGCATCACGTAGCTAAAATTTGGAGGTGTTAATGAATGTCGATTTCTATTAAACGAGAAGGCTAAAGAAAGTCGTTTTCGAATGTCACAAAAAATTTGGTTTTATAAAATGAAACAACGTTTTATTAAATCTTGGTGCGTAGGGTGAAAGATATCCTAGAAGTTGCCCATCATTTTATGAAAGCAACGTATAGATCTCGATTCCTATTTAGACGAAGATTTAAAACTCTCGTTTTGCCAAAACAACACTCAATGAAAATCTCATAGTTTTGGACAATTAAAATCAAACCTTTCTCATAAAGAATAAAGCTTTCTCGTGTATACCGAAAAGACATTCCGAAGCGTTCTCAAATTAAAGCACGATTTTCCCTAAAAATCCAAATGATTCTTTCATACAAACCCACAACGACATTCACATAGGCACACACACACACACGCACACACACACACACACATTCATGAATTAAAGGATAGGAAAGTATCAAGATTGCGGTAACCGTGTTTCACGGAAGTCGAGGGGTGCCTAACACCTTCCCCTCACTTAAGCAAGCCCCCGAACTCTATGAATCTCGATTCGCAGACCAATTAATTCGGAGTCACACATGAGCCAACGATTTATAAAAAACGAAAACTCGGATGAGTTGGTACATCCATTTCAAATATACCAACTGGCGACTCTGGTTAATTGGCTCATCATAAAAACAATCTTTAAAAACCCCGTCGACATTAATGCCGACCTTTTCCAAAAAATCATCTAAATGAAAAGGCTAAAAATCGGAAAAGGGTAATAATCACCGCGTTAAGCGATTCCTCCCGGCGTCGACAATCACCATAAAAAATTGGAACCCCTGACAAACCCAGAGAGCTCAAAATAGGAACAGATCTGACCCCCTAGCCAGAAAACAGAGATGTTAGGCCAGTATGGAGATATCATTTGCCGAATGGGCAACCTGAGGCCTTAGTCTCCGACAATGCCAAAAATTTGAGCAGTACCCTTATGAAGGAATTATATGACCAGTTCAAGATCAAACACCTCAATGCTATCATTTGCCATCCTAAGATGAATGGGGCAGTGGAGGCTGCGAATAAAAATATCAAGAAGATCATGGCGAGAATGTCTGCTAAACATCGGGGATGGCCGGATCTGCTACCTTTCACCCTGCTGGCGTACCGAAAATCAATGCGTATTTCTACAGGGGCAACCCCTTACACTCTGGTATACGGAATAGAGGTAGTTCTGCCATTTGAGGTTGAGATGCTCAGATAAACGAGGAGGGTTGAATGCAAGGTCGATACGACCAATTGGCCCTAATTGATGAGAAAAGGGTGGCTGCTATTTCACGCGGCCAGTTGTATCAGCAAAGAATCTCTCGATCTTACGACAAAAGATAAGACCTCAGAAGTTCAAAGAAAATGACCTAGTGCTAAAGAAAGGCATGCCTTCTCTAAAAAAAAAAAGAAAGAAAAAAAAAAAAACAAAAAAAAAAAAAAAAAAAAAAAAAAAAAGCGAAGCCAAAGGGAAGCTTGCCCCGAACTGAGGGGGGCCTTTCGTGATTAAGAAGGTGATATCCGAAGGAGCCCTCATATTGCAAGAGAGGGATGGAGAGGTGTTTCCATAACCCCTCAATTCCGACTCGGTGAAGCGGCTCCATAAAAAAAAAAAAAAAAAAAAAAAAAAAAAAAACCAATTCCCAACAACCAGAAAAGCCTTTGAAAGAACCCATCATCATCATCATCATTTTCTCGTCGTTCTTTGAAAGAACGAACTACGTAGGACCTGATCTCCCGACTTGTGGGGGTACGTAGGCAGCCATCGTGGCACGGTCCCATTCCTTACAAAATAATACTTTCTTCTGTCAGAACCAATTCCCAACAACCAGAAAAGTCTTCCTATACCCTCAAAACCTTCCCGAAGTCAGCCACCTGATCAGCTTCATCTCAAGTGACATAACCCGGACCCAACCAAACACTTAGTCAAAAAAAATCTAAGACTCAGTCCGATGAAATCAACAGGGTGTGCGGTAGTATCTGTCAAATTTCCATCAAGACTTGAGAAGAAAAAGAGGGCAAGATATCAAAATCGTGGTTGACTGGATAAAATGAGGATCCGATGAAAGGCAACGATACGAAAAAAAGGGGAAAATGACTGAATATAAATGCATGTCTATATATATAAGTCATTTCGTTACAAGATTTCCTTTTCGATAACAGATGAAACTGACATAATCTATGCAGGAGATAAAATGATCTACAGATCTGAAACTAACTTAAGCAGGATGGATAAAGTGGTGGATAGGTCTGAAGCATCGGCGTCCCCTGCAATCTACTGCCCCATCATGTCGATACGATCCAATAAAGAAATGGCTCGGCTAACGGTAGTAATCAAGGCCAGTCTGATCCGGCCATCCTCAGCGACCCGACTAGGGGCAAAATCAGCTGAGATGGAATCATATCTGGGGGAATAAATACCTCTGGGGCGGTGTCATCAGTGAAAATCACTCAAGAGTCATCAAATACTCCAAACTGACTCAAACCAACCATGGCAAAGTCTCGGTGCAACCATTGCACATAAGCAGATGTCCGAATGGGGCAAATCTCACTTCGCCCGACTATGAACTGAACAAGGCAGCGGAAAAGCCTGCCAAATGACCCTGGGAAGGGCTGATATCCAAGCAAACCACGACAAGATGGTGAGCACCCTGGGAAGGGCTGATATCCAAGCAAACCACGACAAGATGGTGAGCACCCTGGGAAGGGCTGATATCCAAGCAAACCACGATAAGTTGGTGAGCAACCTGGGAAGGCATCCAAGCAAAACCACGACAAGATGGTGAGCACCCTGGGAAGGGCTGATATCCAAGCAAACCACGACAAGTTGGTGAGCAACCTGGGAAGGCATCCAAGCAAACCACGACAAGATGGTGAGCACCCTGGGAAGGGCTGATATCCAAGCAAACCACGACAAGATGGTGAGCACCCTGGGAAGGGCTGATATCCAAGCAAACCACGACAAGTTGGTGAGCAACCTGGGAAGGCATCCAAGCAAAACCACGACAAGATGGTGAGCACCCTGGGAAGGGCTGATATCCAAGCAAACCACGACAAGTTGGTGAGCAACCTGGGAAGGCATCCAAGCAAACCACGACAAGATGGTGAGCACCCTGGGAAGGGCTGATATCCAAGCAAACCATGACAAGATGGTGAGCACCCTGGGAAGGGCTGACATCCAAGCAAACCACGACAAGATGGTGAGCACCCTGGGAAGGGCTGATATCCAAGCAAACCATGACAAGTTGGTGAGCAACCTGGGAAGGCATCCAAGCAAACCACGACAAGTTGGTGAGCAACCTGGGAAGGCATCCAAGCAAACCACGACAGAGTGGTGAGCACCCTGGGAAGGCATCCAAGCAAACCACGACAGAGTGGTGAGCAACCTGAGAAGGCATCCAAGCAAACCACGACAAGATGGTGAGCACCCTTGGAAGGGCTGAGATCCAAACAAACCACCACAAGGTGGTGAGCAACCTGGGAAGGCATCCAAGCGAACCACTACAAGTGATGACATCTGTAGAACAGTATCAAAAGACTGTGCAGTAGTCATTTTTTCTCAATTTACATGTTGGGTCACATGCATGAATAGATGATAATTCTGTCTGTGATCCATGAAATGAAAAAAAATCGAGCAGGTTAGGTGTCAAAGTCCTAGCCTATCAGAGTCAAAAGCGATGGCGGCCAAGAACGATGTACAAGGACGAACTCCAAGGATGCCTCTCAAACTAGTCAGGAGGATAACGTCCTTTGATAACAATGCGATGGGATAAGGTAATCGCGAGACGAGCGACCGGAGACGAAACCCGGCATTCGCAGGACAATCGACCGGAGATGAGACCCGGCGATTACAAGACGAGCGACCGGAGACGAGACCCGGCACTCGCAAGATAACCAACCGGCGACGATAACCGGGGGTTACGCGATAGGTGACCGGCGATGATACCCGGCCCCGAACAGGACGATAGATTGGAAGAAGTAAACCCAACGACTAACAAATACGGTCAAAGGGTTAAAGCATCGACACTCTTGCGGATGTTTTTGCATGCGTTACATCTTGTGTTGCATCATAAATCATATGTGTTGCATCATGTATGTATTGTCAATTCTTATGCACTGCCATTCATGCATCGGGTGTCTGTTTCTTTATCCTGTTCATTTCATTTAACATTTCATAAACATGATAAAGAGGGGCAGCTGTAGACACCCAAATTTTGCACTTCGTATACTAACCTTGACAGGAGGGCAAATTCGTCAAATGGATCGGCCTGCGAGAGCAAAAGATGGAAAAGTACGGACACTCGACGCCACCATGATAATTTACAGCCGAAATCGACATGATAGCAGGGCTATCCGAATTTGGCATTCCCGGAAGGTGTGGCGCGCTTCTCAATGATTCCCGGACTGTAAAATACGAGCCTGTCAGCGAAGACTGACGTTGCGGCACGAAAATCGGGGCGTGGCACGAAAATCGAGAAAGTCAAGCCCGCCAGCCGCGGATAGATCTGCGGCCAAGTGAATGCGCCAGCACGGAAACCAGCAAATCAGCACTACCAGCTGAGTGCGATGGGAGGTGGGCCAGCCAGCCGCAGATCTATCTGCGGCCAGCCGCAGATAGATCTGCGGCTGGCTTTGGCCAGCCTATTTAAACTCAGCTTCGGACAGCATACAGAGAGTTGGAGAAATTTTGAGGAAGAAGAAGAATTCAGCAGCAGCCAAGCACGGAAATAGAGAGAAAATAGCTAGATTTTGCATATAAAAATAGGAAGAAAAGAGAGAAAAAAAAGAGAAATTTTACTCCTTTGATTTTGATTGTATCAAATATATTTCTTATCCTATTCAAGTATCCAAATTTACCTTCATTTGAGATCATTTTGCAAGGTAAAACTTCCTTTTGTTGTAGCAATTTATATCATATTACTTGGTTAGATTAGATGTAGTTTTCATACATATTGTTGAACACTCTTGGATTAGGGATTATTAGTGAAGGTTCCGTTGGAATAAAATTCTTCCTGATAACCCGAGGATATCCAATCGACGAAATTTCTAGTTTGTTTATGGTGATTCATTGAGTGTAATTTATTTAGATCATCATTTCCGGATGTTATGGTGTATTAGATAAATCCGGGTGGGTTAGTTACGTAGTATTCATTTTGTGGGCATATATTAATCTCGTGTGAGCCTAGGAACGCGACCTCGTGGTCCAAATCCGATGATGGACATCTTTTGATATATGTAATAAATTCGATGTACCTTTCATTGTAAATATGTAATCGTCGGGCCTTAAAACGACGCCAAGGCGAGAATCGTGTTTAAGGCCCCGAAATAGTGAAACTTGTGATTGTAGGCGTTTGGGGTTATTTTGATGGCTTACATGCCCATGAATAGCCCCGACGCGTTGTTTATGCTTGATTATATCTTGTGACAAAAAAATGATTTCAAAGATTAAACAATGAAGACTTGCATAAAATCAATCAAATTAGGTTATTAGCTTCACGAGGATAAGAGATTGAAGTGCTAACGAATGTCGATTCCTATTTAACGAGAAAGCTAAAGAAAATTATTTTTTCCAAAATATCACACAAAATGATTTTACAAATAAGTAACGTTTTATTAAATCTTCGTGCATAGGGTGAAAGAGATTCTAGAAATTGCCCGATCGTTTCACGAAAGCAACGTATAGATCTCGATTCCTATTTTGACGAAGGTTTAAAATTCTTGTTTTGCCAAAACGACACTTAATGAAAATCTCATAGTTTTGGACAATTAAAATCAAATCTTTTTCATAAAAAATAAAGCTTTCTCGTGTATACCGAAAAGACATTCCGAAGCATGCTCAAATTAAAACACGATTTTTCCTAAAATCCAAATGATTCTTTCATACAAATTCACCACAACATTCACATAGGAACACACACACACACACGCGCACCCTACACACATACATTCATTAATTAAAGGATAGAAAAGCATCAAGATTGCGGTAACCGTGTTTCACGGAAGTCGAGGGGTGCCTAACACCTTCCCCTCACTTAAACAAGCCCCCGAACTCTATGAATCTCAATTCGCAGACCAATTAATTCGGAGTCACATATGAGCCAGCGATTTATAAAAAAACGAAAACTCGGATGAGTTGGTACATCCATTTCAAATATACCAACTGGCGACTCTGGTTAATTAGCTCATCATAAAAACGATATTTCAAAACCCCGTCGACATTCAAGCCGACCTTTTCCAAAAAATCATCTAATCAAAAGGCTAAAATTGGAAAAGACCAAATATCGCATAAGACGATAAACCCGGCGTCGACAGTGAGGCAGGAGGATATTCCAAAAACAGCATTCAAAACTCGATATGGACATTTTGAGTTTTTGGTGATGTCGTTTGGGTTGACGAATGCGCCAGAAACTTTCATGGACATGAAGAATAGAGTGTTTAACAATACTTGGACAAATTTGTTGTCGTGTTCATTGATGACATTCTGGTGTACTCGAAGACGGAGGAGGAACACGTTGAACATCTGAGAATAGTACTAGAAACTTTGAGAAGGGAGAAGCTGTATGCGAAGTTCTCGCAGTGTGAATTTTGGTTGCAAAAAGTGCAGTTTTTGGGGCATGTCATCGACAAGGATGGTGTTTCAGTGGATCCAATAAAGGTAAAGGCGGTTATCAACTGGGAGCAGCCGAAGACGCCGACGGAGATCAGAAGTTTATTGGGATTAGCGGGAAACTATCAGAGATTCATTCAAGATTTTTCGAAGATAGCATCGCCGTTAACTAATCTGACCAGAAAGACGGTTAGGTTCATTTGGACGGATAAATGTGAGGAGAGTTTCATGGAGCTAAAGAAGAAGCTTAGTGAAGCACCTATGTTATCTTTACCCGATGATACAGGGGGATTTATGGTGTATAGTGATGAAAGTAATATGCCCTCAAGCCAATTATATTTGATGTAATAAGCATTTACTTTGTAATCTTATTCAAATATTAATAATAGAACAAAAGGCATATTTTATCTATGTTAATGAGTTGACTTAATAAATGTGATGAACTCATAGTTTTCGAGCAATGCTTTTAGAATCATGATGAGATCATGCTAATGAGATCTAAATTCAAGAAAGCTCAAAACTAAAATGTTCCTAATCGTTGGATCATTAATATTGGGATTACTGATCCGGATAGATTAGTACATACTATGCTTGATCTTTAGAAGATGATGATTGATCTCATAATCATTTGTGTGGAGACACTAAAGCAAGTATGTAGGTGCTTATTGGAGAATAAGTTCACTGAACGTGACTCGTTTAAAGAACCCTAATGGAGTTTTATTCACCTGTCAATAGGAAAGTCCTTAAGTGATAGTTGTACAAGTGATCCTTGGACTTGAGATCATCATAGTACCTTGTGTATATTAAGTTATACTTTGTCATATTCCTTAATACCTTAGGGTATGTCATAGGGTATGTACGGGTATAATAAAGTATACACGGAGGTAGGTGAATGATCGACAAAGGATATACCACTTCTAATAAAGGGAGAGAATGTCCTATGCAATTTGATAAATGACAACTCAGAAATCCCTGGCCAGGGTTGAATGAAAATTAGAAAGGAGTTTCTAATTTACATTAATCGGAGTTGTGCATTCTTAAATCGAAATGCATATGATTAAATAAAATAAGACTTGTCAGTAAATCCATGTCTTATATTTAACCGGGACATTGTATGGTAGAAGGATTGAATTGTACAGTAACTACTGCTGAATAGGTTCTATGTGATTAAACGTTGATTTCATATTATACGGATAGTCATGATACATTATCGTAAGGTGTCCCTCATGATGTAGAATAAATATTATTTATTTATATATGAATTAAAGGAGTTTAATTCATTGTAAATAATATTAAAATAGTTCTAATTTATTTATTCTACGACCGGCATAATATTGAACCTAAAGGGTCACACCGCAAAAAAATAATTTTGTATTGGAAACAATTGGCTAAATAATAATAAATTAAGTATTTAATTTATTAGTTGAATAAATTGAAATGCTTAATATTTATAATGATATATTTGGAGAAATATTGAATTATAAATTAATGAGAGAAATCTTATTATTATTATTATTATTTAATTCTTAATTAGATTGAGAATTAAATTAAATGAAAATGCAAATTAAATAAAATGGTAGTATACTTGCTTAATGTTGATTAAGCAAGTAACACATGTTAATTGCTTAAATGAATAACATGTGGGTTAGGAGCAAATGTATACTTACATTTTGTGTAAGTATTATTTTTGTAAGTATCCTAATAAGATTAGGGTTTCCTAATTAACCTAGCATATTCATTAGCCTCCATCTTAAGAGAGAATATTAAAAAGAAGTGTTCTTGTTATTCTTAATAGTTAGAAATAAAATTAATGGGATTAGCAATCCAAGATTTGTAGGAAATCAAAATATTATTTCTTGTATAATTGTTCTTGGTGGATTACCTCTAGAGTGCTACATACACTTTAGAGCTAGTGTTTAATCCAAGGAACAAAGATTGGAAGAGCTTGAAGAAATCAAGAGAGGAGTAGATCTTGTAGCGGTTCAAGAGTTGAATCATCAAAGGTATTATCTCTTGTTATTCCTCTTTAATTAATAGCTATGCATAAGGTGATTCATGGATAAGTTGCAAAAATTTTAATTTCCATTTTCCGTTGCATATCTCAATATGATTGTGATTTTGCAAACTTACAGTGGTATCTCCTTTATTTTAAACCAATTCCAAATCCAAAATAAATATCTTTATTTTTTACCATTGAAATTTTAAAATTGGAAAATCAATTTTTAACAAAGATTCTAAATTTGTATAAAGGAGTTTATATTAATTTGGAATGGATTAAAATAAAGGAGTTTATTTTAATTGGATTTTGGATTTCTACTAGTCAATTGCCCATTAAATGATATCATTATATATTGAATGGTTTATTATTCATGAGATGAATGATATTTATATATGTTGATATATATATAGGGGATGATTAAGGACTATTGACCAATGTGATTGGATTTAATTTGAATGGATGCTTGAATGAATAGTTTTATTCATAATGGGGTCTGCGTACCTTGCCTATCTAAATTTCTAAATGTAATTTCTATCTCTCTCCTATGTACTTCCCCTTGACTGTTGATCAAGGTTTCTATTTTGTTAAAATGAATGTAATATGATTTAATAGAGTTACTAGAGAAATTGGAACCGAAGAGCAGGAGCATTGAAGACCCATTTGTAATGAAGCCTGGGTTGAATGTAATAGTTATATTCAAATTTATTCTTGCACCCTAGGTTTGACCTATTGATTTACTCGGTGGCTCGAGTGAATCAAATTAGATTAAGTCCATAATCATCCCATATAGAATATAGTATTCTATGAATGCATGCTTATAATATATATATTAAATATATTATTATTCATGTTGATGAATGTTTAATATGACGCATATTTATATATATACTTGCATGCGCGCTAAGCAAGATGAAACCATTAATAACAAAACCCTCATTTCAAAATATTAAGTTGAATACGTTTAAAGGTATTTCAAAAATATCAAATGTAGCCTTCTAGCATGATAAAGTAATAGGGTATTAATTATTTAATATTAGTTTGTTGTGCACACACAAGACTCATATTAAATTTTTAAGATGTTGGCTTTATTACATTAAAAATGTTTTATAAGGAATTGAACAATACTAGTTTTGTTGTGCACACACAAGGACTTTATTTTTCTATTCGCTTATATGGAAATGCTAGGTGAAACTTAACTTGGATTATTTTAGTTCGGATGTGCACACACTTGACTATTATAATCTAAGAGGCAAAATACAAGGAGTTACATAGTTGATGTAATTGACAAGAGTTGTCTACCCTTTGAATAAATATATGGTTTGTTGTGCACACACAAGGCTGTATATTTATGTCAATAAGATCCTTACTCACTAAATAGATTTTTTGAAACTTTATCGAACTATATATGGAGGGTTATATAGTTTGTATAAAATAGTGGGAGATACCCTTTTAATAAAGTCCTATATTAAATTGGTGATTAATAAAATGAATATATGCTAATGTTGTTTAAATAAAATTCATTTACAGATTTTTACAAATGGCCCATTCACTATCACTGCGGAGCATATTGGATGCTAATAAATTAACCGAACCGAACTACACGGATTGGTTAAGAAATTTGAGAATTGTTCTCACCGCTGAAAAATTATCTTATGTCCTTAATTCGCCTGTTCCTGCAACTGTTGCAGAAACTGCCTCTGAAGAAGAGATTGCTACTTTTAAAAAGTGGCAAGATGATGCTATGGTAGCTCAATGCATCATGCTCGCATCCATGAGTAACGAGTTACAACGTCAATATGAAAAAATAGATGCACCTGCTATATTGCTTCACCTGCAAGAGTTGTATGGTGAACAAAGTAGGTCTGCTAGATATGAGATATCTAAGGAGCTCTTCCGATCTAGAATGACCGATGGCACTACAGTACAGACACATGTCCTTCAAATGATCAATTTGATTAAACAATTGGGACAACTAGGTTTTGTAATGGATGGAGAGTTGAGCCAAGATTTGATCTTGCAGTCACTCCCGGACTCCTACTCACAATTTGTTGTGAATTTTCACATGAACAAGCTTGATGTCAGCTTGCCTGAATTGCTTAACATGCTGAAAACTGCAGAGAGTCATTTTCCATCCAAGAAAGACCAAGTCTTACTGATAGGTGACGCTTCCAAGAAAAGGAAGTGGCCCAAAGGAGCTTCTGCTAAGAAGAAAAATTCTAAGAAGGCAAAAGGAAAGACAGTTGATAAAAGTAATAAGAATAAAACAAATACGGATAGCAAAGGAGTTTGCTTCCACTGCAATAAGCCTGGACATTGAAAGAGAAACTGCAAGGATTACCTTGCAGAGGCAAAGCAGAAAAAGCTTGTTGAAGCTTCAGCTACGGATACAGGTTTATTCATGATTAAAATAAATCTTTCTATAAGTCAAAATTCTACTTGGGTATTAGATACCGGTTGTGGTTCTCACATATGCAATTCATTGCAGGGAATAAGCAGAAGTAGAAGGCTAAATAAGGGAGAAGTAACTCTACGAGTGGGAAATGGAGCAAAGGTTGTTGCATTAGCTGTGGGGACTTATTGTTTAGCACTGCCTACGGGAAAATCTATCAATTTAATAAATTGTTATTATGTACCTGTTCTCATTAAAAACATTATATCTATTTCTATGTTGGACAAAGAAGGATTCGATGTTATATTTAAGAACAATGGTTGTTCTATTTATAATAATAATGTTTTGTTTGGAACTGGTAGATTAATTGATGGACTTTACTTACTTGACTTACATGAAAATATTTTTCAAATTGAACAAACTTGTAAAAGAAAAAGAGATAAAGTAAATCATACTTTCATTTGGCACTGTAGACTCGGTCACATCAATGAAACAAGATTAAACAAGTTGCATATTGATGGTCTTTTAGAACCATTCGATTTTGAATCATATCCAATTTGTGAATCATGTCTCATGGGTAAAATGACTAAATCTCCATTTAGTAGACATGGAGAGAGAGTTACAGGGTTGTTAGAGTTGGTACACACAGATGTATGTGGACCTATGACAACAGATGCTAGAGGAGGGTATTCGTATTTCATTACATTCACTGATGATCATTCAAGATTTGGATATGTGTATTTAATGAAATACAAATTCGAATCATTGGAAAAGTTCAAAGAATTCAGAAGTGAAGTAGAGAAACAAACTGGCAAAAGTGTTAAGATTCTTCGATCAGATCGAGGAGGAGAATACTTGAGCAATGAGTTTCTTAATCATCTCAAAGAAAATGGTATTCTCTCTCAATGGACGCCTCCTGGTACGCCACAATTAAATGATGTTTCTGAAAGGAGGAATCGTACCTTGTTAGACATGGTGCGGTCCATGATGAGTTTCACCGATCTTCTAATATCATTCTGGGGTCATGCCCTAGAAACGGCTGCATATCTACTAAACAAGATTCCCTCAAAAGCCGTCCCCAAGACTCCATATGAGATGTGGACAGGGAGGAAACCCAGTCTTAAGCATGTTAAGATTTGGGGTTGTAACGCTTGTGTAAAGAAGTTACAAAGCGACAAACTTGAGGCTAGATCTGACAAGTGCAAATTTGTGGGGTATCCTAAAGAAAGTTTAGGATATTATTTCTATAATCCTACCGAGCAAAAGGTGTTTGTTGTCAAACACGCTACCTTCTTGGAAAAAGAGTTTATCCTTGAAGGGGTTAGTGGGAGAAAAATAGATCTTGAAGAAATTCAAGAACCATAAATCACTACAGATCAAGTGGATGAACATGTTCAAGTAAATATAACTTCTGTACCACAACCGAGTCATAAATCTGAAAGAGTGCCGAAAATACCTAAAAGGTATACACTCATCATAGAAGATGATGATGAGGTACGCATCATAACTGATGATGATCCAGTAACGTACGATGAGGCTATGAGTAATAAACACTCTGAGAAATGGCAAATAGCCATGAAATCCGAAATGGACTCCATGTATGAAAACCAAGTATGGACTTTGGCTACTCCACCTGAAGGCATTGTGCCTATAGGGTGTAAATGGGTCTTTAAGAAAAAAACTAGAGCAGATGACAAGGTGGAGACCTATAAGGCCAGACTGGTTGCAAAAGGTTTCAAACAAAGACAAGGAGTTGACTATGATGAAACCTTCTCACCAGTAGCCATGCTCAAGTCTATTCGGATTTTGCTTACGATTGCAGCTTACTATGACTACGAAATCTGGCAAATGGACATGAAAACGGCCTTCCTCAGTGGAAAACTAGATGAGGATGTATATATGATACAGCCAGAGGGTTTTGTTTCAAAAGTTGGAATAAATCAAGTATGTAAGTTGCAAAGATCCATTTATGGATTGAAGCAAGCTTCTCGAAGTTGGAACATCCGTTTTGATGAGACAATCAAAGAGTTTGATTTTATCAAAAATAAGGATGAACCATGTGTGTACAAGAAAGTTAGTGGGAGTGTTGTGATATTCCTGGTATTATATGTTGATGATATATTACTTATAGGGAATGACATACCGATGCTACAATCAGTTAAAATTTGGTTACTAAACACTTCTCCATGAAGGACTTGGGAGAAGCATCCTACATATTGGGGATAAAGATCTATAGAGATAGATCAAAGAAGATGCTCGGCTTGACCCAAGGTGCATACATTGATTCGATGCTAAAGAGGTTTAGCATGCAAGACTCCAAGAGAGGGCTCATACCGATGAGTCATGGAGTAAATCTCTCTAAGAAATTGTCCCCAAAGATACCTGAAGAGAGAGAACGCATGAATCAAATACCTTATGCGTCGGCAATAGGATCCATAATGTATGGAATTATATGTACCAGACCAGATGTTGCTTATGCACTTAGTGTAACAAGTAGATATCAGTCTAATCCTGGAGAAGAACACTGGAAAGCTGTGAAAAACATCTTGAAGTACTTAAAAAGAACTAAAGATGTGTTTCTAGTATATGGTGGGTCTGATTTGAAACTAGAGGGCTTTACAGACTCAAGTTTTCAAACTGACCAAGATGACAGTAAATCCATGTCAGGGTATGTATTTACCTTGAACGGTGGAGCAGTGAGTTGGAAGAGTTCCAAACAGCAAACAGTTGCTGACTCAGTGACAGAGGCAGAGTATATAGCTGCAAGTGAAGCTGCAAAGGAAGCTGTTTGGATGAAGAAGTTCATTTCTGAACTCGGGGTAGTTCCTAGCATTACTGGACCCATTCCGGTTCATTGTGACAACACTGGAGCTGTTGCACAGGCTAAGGAACCCAGGTCTCATCAGAAATCCAAACATGTATTGCGGAGATTTCATTTAATTAGAGAAATTATTGAAAGGGGAGATATCACCTTAGAAAGAGTGGACTCTCAAAACAACATTGCAGATCCATTTACTAAAGCATTATCGCAAGATCAATTCAATCGCCATTTCGATAAAATGGGTATTAGATACCAAGGTGATTGGCTTTAGTGCAAGTGGGAGATTGAAAGTAATATGACCTCAAGCCAATTATATTTGATGTAATAAGCATTTACTTTGTAATCTTATTCAAATATTAATAATAGAACAAAAAGCATATTTTATCCATGTTAATTAGTTGAATTAATAAATGTGATGAACCCATAGTTTTCGAGCAATGCTTTTAAAATCATGATGAGATCATGCTAGTGAGATCTAAATTCAAGAAAGCTCAAAACTAAAATGTTCCTAACCATTGGATTACTAATATTGGGATTACTGATCCGGATAGATTAGTACATACTATGCTTGATCTTTAGAAGATGATGATTGATCTCATAATCATTTGTGTGGAGACACTAAAGCAAGTATGTAGGTGCTTATTGGAGAATAAGTTCACTGAACGTGACTCATTTAAAGAACCCTAATGGAGTTTTATTCACCTATCAATAGGGAAGTCCTTAAGTGATAGTTGTACAAGTGATCCTTGGACTTGAGATCATCATAGTACCTTGTGTATATTAAGTTATACTTTGTCATATTCCTTAATACCTTAGGGTATGTCATAGGGTATGTACGGGTATAATAAAGTATACACGGAGGTAGGTGAATGATCGACAAAGGATCTACCACTTCTAATAAAGGGAGAGAATGTCCTATGCAATTTGATAAATGATAACTCAGAAATCCCTGGTCAGGGTTGAATGAAAATTAGAAAGGAGTTTCTAATTTACATTAATCGGAGTTGTGCATTCTTAAATCGAAATGCATATGATTAAATAAAATAAGACTTGTCAGTAAATCCATGTCTTATATTTAATCGGGACATTGTATGGTAGAAGGATTGAATTGTACGGTAACTACTGCTGAATAGGTTCTATGTGATTAAACGTTGATTTCATATTATACGGATAGTCATGATACATTATCGTAAGGTATCCCTCATGATGTAGAATAAATATTATTTATTTATATATGAATTAAAGGAGTTTAATTCATTGTAAATAATATTAAAATAGTTCTAATTTATTTATTCTACGACCGGCATAATATTGAACCTAAAGGGTCACACCGCAAAAGAATAATTTTGTATTGGAAACAATTGACTAAATAATAATACATTAAGTATTTAATTTATTAGTTGAATAAATTGAAATGCTTAATATTTATAATGATATATTTGGAGAAATATTGAATTATAAATTAATGAGAGAAATCTTATTATTATTATTATTTAATTCTTAATTAGATTGAGAATTAAATTAAATGAAAATACAAATTAAATAAAATGGTAGTATACTTGCTTAATGTTGATTAAGCAAGTAACACATGTTAATTGCTTAAATGAATAACATGTGGGTTAGGAGCAAATGTATACTTACATTTTGTGTAAGTATTATTTTTTTAAGTATCCTAATAAGATTAGGGTTTCCTAATTAACCTAGCATATTCATTAGCTTCCATCTTAAGAGTTAAGAGAGAATATTAAAAAGAAGTGTTCTTGTTATTCTTAATAGTTAGGAATAAAATTAATGGGATTAGCCATCCAAGATTTCTAGGAAATTAAAATATTGTTTCTTGTATAATTGTTCTTGGTGGATTACCTCTAGAGTGCTACATACACTTTGTAGCTAGTGTTTAATCCAAAGAACAAAGATTGGAAGAGCTTGAAGAAATCAAGAAAGGAGTAGATCTTGTAGCGGTTCAAGAGTTGAATCATCAAAGGTATTATCTCTTGTTATTCCTCTTCAATTAATAGCTATGCATAAGGTGATTCATGGGTAAGTTGCAAAAATTTTAATTTCCATTTTCCGTTGCGTATTACAATTAGATTGTGATTTTGCACACTTACAAGTGATACGTCAGACAAAGGGCTTGGTTGTGTACTGATGCAACATGGCAAAGTCATTGCGTACGCGTCACGCCAGCTGAAGGATTACGAGAAGGGGTATCCGACTCATGACCTGGAGTTAATAGCAGTGATTTTTGCCTTGAAGATATGGAGGCACTATTTATATGAGGAGAAGTGTGAGATATACACAGACCACAAAAGTTTGAAATATATCTTCACTCAGAATGAGCTGAATATGAGGCAGCGGCGATGGTTAGAATTGATCAAAGATTACGATTATGAAATTTTGTACCATCCGGACAAAGCAAATGTTGTGGTTGATGCCTTGAAAAGGAAAGGCAGGGAGAAGTTATTAATGCTAACAACTCAAGAGGAGTTGGTAAAAGAGTTCGAAAGATTGGAATTGGAAGTAAAATATCCGACGGAGTCAAACGAGAAATTGTACGCAGTGGAGGCGAGTCCGACTTTACTAGATAAAATAAAAGAGGCTCAAGAAAAGGATGAAGAATGTGGTGTCTTAAGGAAGCGAATTTTTGAAGGTGAAGAGTTGAAGTATAAGGTTGATAGCACCGGACTGCTAAGGTTTGAAGGGAGGATCTGGATACTGATGGTTCCGGAATTGAGATAGGAGATTCTACAAGAAGCTCACAATACAAGGTATTCTGTTCATCCCGGGAGTACTAAAATGTATCAAGACTTGCGGAAACATTTTTGGTGGCCGAACATGAAGAGAGAGGTAGCTGAATGTGTCAGCCGATGTTTGACATGTCAACGATTTAAGGCAGAACACCAGCGACCAAGTGGACTGCTACAACCACTGGAGATTTCTGAGTGGAAGTGGGAGCACATCACGATTGATTTTGTGGTAAGACTTCCACCGACTCAGAAGGGTTTAGACGCGATCTGGGTGATCGTGGATCGTTTGACTAAATCTGCATATTTTCTACCGATCAAGATCAGGTACAATCTGGAGCAGTTAGCGAAGCTTTATGTGAAGGAGATTGTGTCACAACATGGGCTGCCGGTATCTATTGTGTCTGATAGAGATCAGTGTTTCACGTCTAATTTCTGGAGGAGTTTGCAGGATAGAATGGGGACACAATTGTGGTTGAGTATGGCATATCACCCTTAAACTGATGGCCAAAGTAAGCGAACGATTCAGACCTTGGAGGACATGCTTAGAGCGGTCATGATGGACTTGAAAGGCAGTTAGGGTGATCACTTACCGTTAGTGGAGTTCGCTTACAATAACAGTAGTGAGGAGAGTTTCATGGAGGTAAAGAAAAAGCTTAGTGAAGCACATGTGTTGTCTTTACCCGATGATACAGGGGGATTTATGGTGTATAGTGATGCGTCAGACAAAGGGCTTGGTTGTGTACTGATGCAGCATGGCAAGGTCATTGTGTACGCGTCACGCTAGCTGAAGGATTACGAGAAGGGGTATCTGACTCATAACCTGGAGTTAGTAGCAGTGGTTTTTGCCTTAAAGATATGGAGGCACTATTTATATGGGGAGAAGTGTGAGATATACACATATCACAAAAACCTGGTTTAAAAAAGCTCGATCTGCGTCACTGTATGTATTGTTTTGATTCTGCGATTGATTTAGAATATTTTGATATTGTGTACTGGTGGATGCTCTCTATTATTACCGTGACCAACAACAACAACAAAACTATGCGGAATCACCATTTTAATGGCAAAATGAATCGAAGAACAAACTAGTAGAAATATATTATAATTCAACAGAATTTGGTGAGATATTTACATAAATGCTCGATTAAAACTTGCTCTGATACCATGTTACAATTTAAAAAATGAATCAGAAGATATATTTGACAATCAAAATGATACAAAGGTGAAGAACTTGAATATAGAGATGAATATTCTAGAAATCTTACAAAACACACTTACTAAATCTTCTAATATGTATTTATACTATAAGGCTAACCTAACCATATTAGTTAATTGTTGTAACGCCCCCAAATCCGGGTCTACCTTTAAACCCGGGTCCAATGCGTCACGATACTACCCATTCATCACAATAATATTGACATAAATGTAATTACTATATTATTATAATATGTCTTACTCTAATCCCAAGTTCTATAGCCAGTACATCATTTAACGTCATAATATTAATAAATATTACATCATTCATAATAATAAATTATTCATAGTCTAAAACTATTACATATATGAATAATATAATCCTATTCGTTAACTTTTCCTTTGCCTTTGTTCCTCCGGGAACCTTCGGCAGTCTCCCGCTTAACTGAAAATATTTAATTTATAACAAGAATGAGCATTCAATTGCTCAGCAAGTATAACAGTTTAATAACAAAAAAAATCAAGAATCATATCATCATTATTCAACAACTAAACAATAGTTGTGAACCATTCCGAATAAACAAGAATAACATTTTACTTTTGTTTAAAATAGTTTTTGAAACGACATACTGAGCAGTTATAAGACCTTGAACTTTCTTTTCATTCATAAAAAGGTTTCACCATATTTCTACCACAAACAGATATGCTTACGAGCACTTCTAGGTGATCAGCTTATAGTACTCTATGTTGATCAACACTCTATTTTAAACGACTATATGCGTTTGGTTTAGGCACACCAGGCCTTGTTGATTAACCGTCTAAAACTGCCCCTAATATCAGGGTTGTTCATCTTATACATGCATTGGAATCCTAACCAAAATAATTCAGTTGGATAGCTCTACTTAACATCAATAATATTTCAAAGATTTATAATTCAATCGATAAAATATTTAAACATTTGCATAGTCGAGTCAAATGGCATTAACAGTCATCATAAACAGTTCATGAATAATAAAACTTGAAAGCTTTAACAGTTTATGCATAGCATAACTTAAACACTTGTACAAATACTAAAGGATTCGTATAAGTATGGAATTCACATAATCATTTAAGTATTATGTAAATCTGAATAACAACATGTCATAAGAACTTTACAAGAACACAACTGAATAAAGTTAGAAAACTTACCTTAAGTGTCTTCTAGAATTTATGTTAATTCGCCCTTCAAATGGCCTACACAATTAAGTTTACATTAACATACCAATTAGCCACATAATTGATACTAAATATTGGCTTAGGTTAACACTAGTTCATTTCGGAACGTTCGTCTTTTATAACTTTGAACAATATAAAAATTAATTAAGTGTTCAGAACTTTGCATGGCCTCGCGAAACTGTTCGTCGACACTCCTATGGCTAGCCATTCCTAACCCCAGTGCCCCAAGGCAGCACCCAGCACACCGCGCACGCGTGCCCTACCCTGCGCCTAGGCATGTCAAACGTTGTTGCGCTTCAGCCCATGCACTGCTGCGCTTAGCACGATTTAACTCATGCGCTGTTGCGCATACCCGACAGTAGCCTCCCTGTCTATTTTTCTCAATTTTCCATTTTTTGTCGATTCTCTCGTAGCTACTTCGTAACTTCACAACTCGTTCATCCCTCATCGAAATGAGTCCATTATTGAGCCATTATCTAGCTCTTAACATGCTCTACAATTTTCCCTGGACAGAATAATTTTTTGATTCTCTAAGAAGCCTAAAAATTGGCTCAAAAGTCCTTCGTGCACTAGTTTTCGTCAAATGATTGCTTCGACGTCGAATTTTTCAAATTGCCGTAATTTACTCATCCGAAGTCGGATTGAGCTCATTCTTGAGCCTACGACTCACGTTTTTCATGAATTACAAAACCCCTAGAAAACCAATGTTTTTCAGAAGCGTTAACTACCCGTAAACTTGGCCCGAAAAATGTACCAAGCTAGGGTTTTCACTTTTTAATGTCTTTTACTAAAATTTTCGTCATAACTTCGTTATAGCATATTTTTACTCCGTTCCAATTGGAAGATTTTCATAACTTACGTATGTTTATTTTCTTCTTTCTGGATTTTAATAGTTATCTTATGAACAATGGCTTACACTAGTCCAATGAATAATAAATACAATGATTTTCATACTTTCTTAGTTTAGTTCGTTATTAAGCTATCGTTTTCACTTTCATGCATTTACCGGTAAATATTTAGTCCACTAAAGGTCATCCTTATTTCTCCGGATCCTTCATGATCCCTATTAATCAACAACCACCAATAAAGCACTTCATATAACAATTAAAGTACTAAAGGAAATGGTTTAGGGTTTTTACCTTGTTCTTGCTTAATCTTTGATGGAGTTAGTATTTAGCTAGCTCTTCTCCTTCCCTTCTTGCTCCAATTTGAAACTTCTCTTTCTCACTCTCAATTGCCCACCCAATGACCCATATTTGACCGACCCTTGACCCATCTTGGTTCCTTTAAGTTTTGAGCTTGGATTAATAATAGTTTGGGCCATTCTTTGGGCCTCCCTAACCATTTAGTTTGGGCCTCACTTAAATTGTCTTAGGCTTCCTACATTACTTCCATTTGGGCTCCCAATATCAAAACCCAACGGATTAACGATTAATCTTGACTTTCGTTGACTTTTCGGTTGACTTTCGTAATTTGATCGACAAGCCGAAAAATCGCGTTTTTTGTTTTCGAGTTTTATTAGAGATTACGTATCGTGACATCATATAAATGCTATTGTGTCTTTCGAAAAATCGAAAAACGTAAAAAGACGTTTTTAACGTGAATAATGTTTTTTGTCTTTTTCTCGAAAAATTTTATTTCTTCGTACGAAACCCTAATTTGTAAATCTCTAACACGTAAATACATTCTAGGCCATAATATGACCTTTAAACACATAACACAGAATAATATTCATAAAAATTTATTTTATTCAATAATATTCATAAAACCCTAATTACAAGGCTACACTCGATTCTCGATTGTTATAACTGTAGTTATATACTAACTATGGTTCTAACAAACTACAACATAAAGTGACAGCTCATATGTATTTTCATAATGCATGTGCTCATTTTATCCCCAACTGTGTTTCTTATTATCATCACCAGATGCTATCAGTTTAGTATACTGCCACCACTGATGCTTGAACTGTTAGTGTTGTTGATGTTGTTTAGTTGCTACATTTAGTGCCTGAGCTGAACTAGCTGCTTTATTAGGCTTAATAGAAACAAATAATTATATACAAGTCATGTTACGAAAGCTTTGTACTAAATTACAACGGTAACGTATATCAATACATGAGATTGCATATGATTATATTACCCCTTATATTACATATCTGATTAGAGTAATGCTAGAGACATAAACTATTTTACAAACATTTTACAAACTGACTGATGTGGCACTGTTGTATTGGTGATAGTTAAAAAAATACCTCCCCACTACAACACTATCACCAATACAACAGTGTCACATCAGCAAGTTTGTAAAATATTTGTAAAATAGTTTGTGTCTCTAGCATTATTCATCTGATTAAAAGAGTTATCGTTAATAGTTATTCACGTAACTCGCAACAAAAAAGTCGACACACAAAGTCGCAAGATATATCATTTTCCATTATATATTTATGTACCAAAATCAGAGTGATTCATATGGAATGTAAGTAAAGTTCGTGCTCCATTAAACAACAAACAAAAAAGTAAGCATAACCACACAGTATAATGTTCTATTCTATTCCATTTTAAGAGAGTTCAACTTTTCCCAAGACCAAATCCCTTCAACATGTAGGAAATTAGAGCATCATTCTAAAGATTACAAGTATTATTCTTTACTATTTCAAAAATAAAAATTTAAAATCTAGCATTCTCAAAGCCGTGCAAATCACTGACTTTATTTAACGACTTCTTCAATGTGGCAACTTTAGCCAGCCGCACAGCAGCCCTCCAAGCCGACGTAGGTGTAAGCGGCTCACCATTCTTATCCACCATCACCAAATTATTCACCCCCATTCTCTTCCGCATCATCATCAACTCTTGATGCTGCTCCATTTGTTGTTGTCTCCACTCTATCTCCGCCAACTCCGCTTCCAAGCCGCGAATATACTCATTGGCATAGCTCGATTGCAATAGCAAAGCTCGAGTCGAAGCCAATAATTGTTGAGCTCTAAATAACTCGTTGTGTTCAATTAATCTCCGAGACTCAGCAATTGCTCTCCTAGTAATAAAAAGATCTTTCAGTTGTTGGATTGTTGACCCTGATGATCTAACAACTTGCGGTCGCGGAACCAACAATGATTGATCTGTACCATACACTAACTCCTGAGTCGCAGGGTCTTTATAAGAACAATGAACTGATAACACATGGTGGTGGGACCTAACTTTTAAAATTGGGACCCTTAACTCCAACAGTAACTCTCTCTCTTCCTCGGCGTATAGGTCACCGAGTTGAATAGTACTCGAGCTGAGTACTGTGGGCCGTCCGTTACATGAATAAACGGTCGAGATTTCACCTGGGTCAGAGCCAGAAGCGAAACCGAGCTGAATACACAAGTCTTGAACCACCACACTCAATAACCCACCAACGCATTTAGCAAAGGCATCCTCGGCTGGCTCGTGGCTGTAGCCGGCTTTCTTTTCGAACCCCAACGAGTGGACCGGAATTTCAATATGAGCAAAACGTGTAGATGACACGTTGCTTGATGCTAGCTGTTGATTGTTATTTTCAGGTTGTGTCCGTTCATCTTGGCCGTTCGATAATAGCATCACGCTGGCCACTGGATTCCTCTCGCGCCGATCTTCAAGGATTTTAGTAGCTTTACGGAGAGCATCACCAGGGCAGCTCCCTTGGCTGCACACAAGCCGATCAATTATGTGCCTAGCCGATCGTTGACCTTGAGCAGTCATTCTTTTCAATGGCAAAAGCCTCTGAGCTCTAGCCGAGAAGGCTATAATGGAGAGCCGATCAGTCGAGTCGAGCGAGGATATGACCAGACACATTGCGCGCTTCAACATCTGAAGCTTTTCTCCCGTCATACTCCCACCCACATCAAGCACAGTCACTAAATCTATAGGCGCACGACGCACCGGATCCGCCAAATGCGCCGCCCTGCTATTGTGCGCCGCCGGCACTGGAGGTGGCGGAGCTTTCACCTTCAAAACGACGGCGTAAATCTCATGAGTTCGACCCACTGTAACAATGGCAACCTCCGGCAATAATTTCACCTCAATTTCTTTAGGATTAATAACAGATGATGAAGAAATGGGATTCACAAAAAACCCTTTGAACTCTTCAATTTCTTCGTTTTCATTTGTTTCCGGTATCGGAATAAACCCGCCGGCGGTGGAAGTCGGTAAAAGGAGCGGCTCGTCGTCGTTATAAGTCATGCCCTTCAAGGTGTTTGATATTTTGTTTCTTCATAAATAATTCCTTGTTAGGCTGAATTTTTTCTATCTCCTCTTGTTGTTGATTTTGTTGAAGCTTGTGAATGGCTAATAAAGGGACATCTTTCCAGCTGGTGTTGCAGACTGGGCATATTAGGCTGTTTTGGTTTCTCACATGGGCAACTATGCAGGGGAAATGAAAAGAATGAGAGCATTCTGCTGTGAATATCGCGAGTTTTTGCCCTGTTTTCATGCTTTGCAAACATAATCCACAAGTATTCTGCAAAAGAACAGATAAAAACAAACAAACAAACAAACAACCCATTAGTTAACTTCAATTCATCCCAATTATTTAAGTGTGTATATATTTGATATTTTCCCATGTTCTCATTTCACATGAAGTCAAGATTTTCTCCCCAATTCAGATTTGATGACGTTTTACTATCTTATCTACCGCTCATCTCATGCATCGTCATGTACTCCCTCCGTCCCCGTCCCAAATTAATTGTTCAGTTTTGACTTTTTTAAGTCAAATTGACTATTTTTAGAATTAATAATTAAGCATATATATAAATATATTTCTAAAATTATAAAAATTGGGATTAGTAATAAATTGTATATACTTTCTTTTGATTATAATCTCTTCACTTATATTTTAGCAAAAATAGTAAAAAGATTAATTTTAAAAATGGTCAATTTGACTTTAAAAAGTTAAAACTGAGCAATTAATTTGAGACGGAGGAAGCAATAATTATTCATTTTAAAAATTAATGGTTGACAAGTAATACTTATTCATTCTAAAAATTAATGGTAAATAAATTTGTACTTTATATTCGGCAAAAACAACATAGAGACACGAAAACATAGCATGTGAGAATATAAAAAACAAAGTAAAAATAGTGCCCCCTTTGTTTATATGAATTTGTACTTGAGTATTAATTAGTGAAAACCAAATCAAAATTGAAAATAGGAAAGAGATCTTACATTGGAGAGCCGCAAAGTGTTCTTGAAGATTGAAAAAGGAGATCTCGGAGAAGAAGGATTTGAATTAGAACCCACAAGTGATTTTGAAGTTTTCGTAGTGGCACATGATTTCGGGGTGTTGGGAGTAGTTCGACATCGGAGTTTGGAGCCAACCAAGTCCTCGCAGCTGTCATTAGCTGCTGGTGATGCTGTTGTCCGGCAACGCAAGCGCGGCGTAGATGGGTTGCTACTAATCCCACCTGAAAAAATGCCACCTAATTTTGAACGACTAAAGTATTCTTGTTGTTGTTTCTCATTATCCGATGCTCTATTATCTCTGGGAATTGTTGTACAAAAAGCTCTTCTCCAACCGGTCCCCATTTTTGGTACTCACAAAAAAGTTGTACTAAAGTAATATATCACTACAGTTTCTTTATGTTATCTATTTCTTATAGAGGGGGAAAAGTATTTTTGTTGTTTGGGGATCCGAAGGAGGAGAAGAAAGAATGATGGTGATGAGACAGAGGACAAAAAGGGTGAGAGAAAAGGGTCTGGGATCAAATGCAAAAGACAAAAGTATTGAAAGAGACAAATAACTGAGAAGGAAGGAAAGAAAGAAAAGAAGAGACTGATTGTTATTGAGATTCAGAAGAAAAATCACAGCTCATATGAGACCGAGAGAGACCACCTAACTTGTTTTTCTCTCTCTATCGATACACCCAAAAACGTCTGTGCTGGGAGAAGTTCCTATATAGGCTCAGGGGATCTGTTCCTTTCTCTTTCTGTGTGTTTCCTGTACCTATTTATAAAGTACTTGATGCAATTTAAATATTCAAACGCATCTGATAATTTTTTTTAAAATAATTTATTTTAAATGTAATTTAGTTAATTCAAGTTAAAACGTATTGAACGCTATTGTTAATCTAACATTATATATGTCATGCTTGGTATGCCACTTTTGGAGTTTTAGAGATTTTTAAGTACAAATAAACATGTTAAGGAGGTCTCAGCTTAATGGTTAAGACTGAAATACCTGACTTTTAGATTTCATGTTGACGAGTTTATTTTTTGCTTTTATGTGAAGCGTGTTTTCTTCTTTATATAATACTTGTTTGTGAATAGTGATGATGTATTTGATTATGAAATTATATTGTACTCTCTAAAAAAAAGATTCGTTTAAATATAGCTTATTCAAACGTAATTTTTTTGACTCACAAACATAGCTTGTTAGGGCATAATTTATTGGGCCCGGATGATATGATGGGTCGTAGTCTACGTGGAGGAAGTCTCCCTACGTAGGAGTCTATTTTAGCAGTTGGAGTACTTTAAGAAATCTAAAGATTCCTAAATATATTTAATTTCTAAATTCCTGAGGAAAGAGTTAGTCTTCCTTTCTTTAAGGAGATTTACTTCTATCCCATTATGGTATTCACCATAATGAGGAATTCTATTCCAATTCGGGACGGGGCGTTTTAAGGAAGTGTGATCACTATAAATACAAGGTTACACCCTAATATTCAGGTATCACTTTATTTTCAGCACTAAAGCATTTAAGCTTTCGTTGTTAAACCTTTATTCCCGTCAGCTCTCTAAGTGTGGTTCCGTTTCTGTTTAGGATTGGACGCACAGTTCGATGATTGGACACGTGGACGAATCTTGGCGTTAACATAGCTTAAAAGCCATCCAAATGCACTTTTTCTATGCACCAAAATGAACAAACTTATATACTACTTCCTCTATTCCAAAATTAATACATTTGACTTTTTAAAGTAAATTTATAAAATTTTAAAAATTAAAATTGATATGAATTGGTCTAAATTTTGAAAATTCAAATATAACAAGAAGTACTTTAAAGTTAGTTTTTAGTCATTACAACTGTCCGTATTAAAATTTAAAATTTTCTTATTTATTTTGAATTTTAAGATCAGATGAAGAATCGAACTCACTTTCATTGTGAGATGGGTGGGTCAAAACCAACCTGGCTCTTACCTGTCACTTGGTTTTTTTTTGGAAAACTAAACTATTAGGCACAGTGCTTGGAATATACATCATCATCTTTCCATAAGTTAGAAACCAGAAATTATAGTATACATACATATATACATGATAATTGTAGCAGTGGTATTTGCACATGGTACTTCTCCATTTGAAGTACAATTACAATTTAATGTATGCATGGTTTTTAACATAGAAACTGTCAACTGGATTACATCAAATGGTGCAAATCTGTACTTCAGATAGTATTACATTAAATAAATTTATATTAATTTCAAAATTAATATAAATTTATTTAATTTTAGACAATAAAATTATAAAAATTATAAATGACATAAAAATATTATTAAATATAAAATTTGTTGTATTTAAAAGTTAAATAAATCTCATTGTCATATTAATTTTAAAAAATTAAACTTAATCTTATATTTTGGAACGAATAGAGTACTATATATATACATTTATATTTCCATTTCAGATAGAGAAATGCATTCCATTTTTCAGTAGTTACACTTTAGTACAGTACAATAAATTTCGATCCATTTTAATTTTATGTTTATAATAGAGTGAAAAACGACATGGTTGTGAGTTGAAGGGGTAACATGCTACATCGACGGCTAATTTTGTTAGAATGAAATACAACTTAGGTCTTAGGATAATTATATTAGAGAATAAAGATCAAATGTTATAGTTTAGTGGTACAGGCGTTAGCAAGAAAAGTCAAAATTTAGCAAATCCTTCAAAAGATTAAAAGGTAAACTTTATCTAAGTTCTTCCTTAATTTCTCATCTGACTCCGAAGATTAAGAAATAAGTTTCTCTTAAATTACATTTAGATTACAAGAATGAATGTGAGAATGGAATGACTCATTCCGTTAGAATGAAAATAATTATGTTTGGTTGTTTTATTGAAATGAAATAAATCATTCTCATTCCTGTCCAATTTGTAAATTTCTTTTGGAGATGATATAGAATGATTTATTCTAGCTAGAATAGAATGAATCATTTCACTCTCTATTTTATTCTCTTTTTTATTTCATATTTTCACTAATTTCACTTACTCAATTCAAATGTAGCACTAGATCCTCTAATTCCCGTTTTAGCCCCTTCCCCATATTAGGGAATAAAATGAGAGGTATATTTTGTATTGATAAATGCTATCAAATAAATTTTGTTATTCAATTCTTTTTTTATTAGAAATAGACAAAGAGCCACAGATCACTGAGGTGAATGTGCCCCCATTCTTTGGCATCACGGTTCGCTTAGCTTACGTTGCACCTACCATGCCATGTGACGTGTCCATATCCGATCCCATGTCATCATCATTACATTGGGCCCCACGTCCACATGTACTCATATGACCTGTTTGGTCAAACTCCAATGACTCTTTTGAAGAAGATCGTCTTCCATCGGAGTTAAATTCATTTTTTTCTGCTGTACTCGATCCCAATTTATAAATACATTATTAAATTAAAATTTTTAACGGTCAATTTATTAAACTACTTATTTTTTACGAACCGACACAAATTCCGTTTAAACAAGTTGATTTTTAATGAAAAAATTAAAAAATAATATTTTAAAGCTAATCCACGTGAACTTGTCAAATAATATCCACACATTAAAAATATATGAAAAATAAAAGTAAATCTGAAAGTTGAAACAAATTAAACAATTAAAATAAAATAAATAAAATCATGGAAGAAAAACAAATATCTTAATAATTCTATTAACTTGAGAAAAACATGAAAGAAATTTTGTTTACAAAATAAAATATATCTCAATTAATTAAAATAAAGAACATGTAATTATATAACAAATTGATTAAACAACTTAAAAATTTAATAAAACCCATAAAACAAGATGAGTTTGAATTTAAGGTGTTTAAGTTGTTTAATTAAGTTAATTTGTTTTGTATTTCATTTAATACTCCACGTTTTAATTTTTTTTATTTTTCTAACTCTGTAATTTATTTATATGTTTTTGAATAGATTTTTAACGTTTTATAAAATTTTAATTAATGTTAACATATGAATTTTCTATTTTGATGGTCACATGGACAAAATTGTGGGATCCATATGTTACTTGGCTATTATTTGACATGTCCGCGTCGACAATTGGATAAAAATAATATTTTTAAAATTTTTTCGTTAAAAGTCAACTTGTTTAGACGGAATTTGTGACGGTTTGTAAAAAATAAACAGTTCAATTAGTTGATCGTTAAAAATTTCAGTCCAGTAATATATTTATAAATCGGAGTCGAGTACAGTAGGAAAAAGTGAATTTAACCCTCTTCCATTGTTATTGTGGAAGGTTCCCAAAATCCAAGCTCACATCAATTTCTCAAAAAAATAAAAATCAAATAAATAGGGCCCTAATAAAAAAAATCCCAAATTGATTTTTCTTTAGTCTAATTAGGAAAAAATATTCTGACTATATTAATATTTATATTTTTAAATATTAAATTGAAATACTTTAAAGCTATTTTATGATTAAGTAATTAGAAGAAAACTCTTAAATATAGTACCCCTTGATTTAAATTGGAAATATTAGAATTTTTTGGTATTCCCCTTGATTTAAATTGGAAATATTATAATTTTTTGATATTCCCCTTGATCTAAATTGAATTATATTTTTTGATATTCAAAAGGAATTAGTGTCTCGTTAATTTGGTGTAAAAGAAGTTAAAAGGCTAAAATTACAAATTATTCAACTCTTGGATTATGAGTTATAGGATGTTAAAAAAAGAAAAAAAGGACATGACTAGGGGTCACTTGTTTAAAAAAAATTCTTTTATAACAGTAATTAGTTTTGTATATTATAATTATTATCGACACATCTCACTTGATTTTTATGTTATTGAATTGTATCATCACACTAAAATTTCAAGTAATTTGATATTTTTCAACATGAGTAATTTTGTAATTAAAATATAACATTTAAATATTCTTATTAATATTTAAATGAATAAGAATGAACAAACTTGAGGATATTAAAATTGGGAGATGGTGGACCCACAAATAGTCAAAGGAACATTGTATTATATGGTTAATCTTTCATGTCTTCAATAATTTCTTAGCTGGGGCCGACTAGATGGCCCCACTCTTTGTTATAGCCTATTGGACCCTACTCCCATCAGCCACCCATATCTTTGTCTAGGATCTTCAACAGTTACATTTTCATATGAAGACACTCCATTAGTCCATTTATACTATGAATAATACTATACTGCGTCATTTTAGTCTTGGAACATCTGAAAATTTCAAAATGCGTGTACTCCCTTGGTGTGAATATATAGGGTTTAGTTTAATTTAATTTAATTTTTTAAGTTAGTTTTAAATATTTTTAAATTTAGAATTGATTTGTTTTTAGGTAATATAGTTATGAAAATCGCAGATTTTTTTTTTATAACAATACTATTAATTTTAAGATTTATTAATTTTGAAGTTAAATAAATTACGTTAATTTTGAATTTGAAATTAAATATGTTCAATTAACTTTAAAAAGTTAATATTGATCTTATATTTTTAAGCGAAAAAATGATATTTTTCTATATATACATAAACATATAATTAATATACTCCATTTGTTCTAAAATATAGGTCAATATTGACCTTTTGAAATCAATTTGAGATTTTCAAATTCAAACTCAAATTTAATATTAATTTATTTTATTTTAATTTTAAAATTATAAACTGTCTAAATAGTTTTACTAATTACGAGATTTATTACTTTTAAAAGTTAAATAAAGTACATTAATTTTAAATTTAAAAGATTTCAAATGAACTTTCAAAAGTCAAATTTAATTTTATATTCTATATCATATACATCAAAATAAAATAAAATAAACCAAAACAAAACAAAATAAATGAAGATGATTGATTCAAATTTGATATCCAACCAAAACAACTACCAATTTTTTAGCCCCACCATATTCTTGAAATGCTTGATGAATTTTTTGAAGAATTCAAGCTGGAGTTTCTTTTGGTACAAATGCATGCATGGTATCGTTGAACTCGACCAATATTTATTCTTTTCAAAAGTTGACTCTAGCATAATAATTGGCAAGGGAAAATAATAATTTACTTAAATATAATAAGATCGACTTTGTTAATTGACATATAATTTAATAGTAAACTCTCATTTAGGTACATAATCAATTATGTTTTGTATAAGTAATCTTAATAATATTTCATACCTTGTCATTTATTCTCCCTTCATCCCAAATTAAATACCTAGTTTTGACTTTTTAAAGTTAAATCGACTATTTTAAAAATTAATGTTTATACTATTTTTAACAAATATAGATGAAAAGATTATAATTAAAAGAAAGTATATACAATTTACTAATAACTCTAATATTTATAATTTAAAAAATATTTTTGTATATACTTAGTTATTAATTCTAAAATTGTTAACTTGACTTAAAAAGTCAAAATTGAACATTTAATTTGGGACGGAGGGAGTATATTTTTCCTAATGCAAAATTTTCATTATTTTAGAGCATTTTGTCATTATAAAATAACTTAGTATAGATTTTCACTTGCTAAATTATTAATTAAGCCACCCTTGCATAAGAGTCCTTGATTATTACATTATTTATTTACCTTAATCTCACCTAACCTATAGCTAAAATACATTAAATTAAATAAAGTTGGTGATTTTTTTAGCCATAATTGGTTGACTTGATTTTTAAAAATTAATTATATAATTAAAACTAGCATTAATTAGTTGGTTGTCACATGGATGAAAAGAATAAAAGAGATAAAACTAACATTAATTAGTTGGTTATTGAAGAGAATTAGTAGGTTTATTTAAAGAGAGGTCAGATTTTATAATTTAAATGTGCTTTGGAACTGATCTATAGTTTGATTTATATCATTATTATTGGAGGACATGTTATGAACTGAAAACTGCAAAGAATCTTTTAACCACCTTATAGGAGCATTAATTATGCATAGTACTTAACAATTAAAATAACAGAATGTGATCAGTGTGAGTACATTTATCTATTTATATTATAAAGCCCTCACGGCGATTTTGGTGATTTTGGATCACGTTTGTCAGCCTTTTTTTCTTCTTTTGCTTCTATAACTTTAGATATATTATTATTTTGTCTTTTTAATTAATTTTTTTTTATCTTTTTATTTAATCATCCAAATTTTATAAAATTTTAATTTTATTATACATAATGGTCATGTTTGTTTGTAAGGATTATAATTTTGGGATTATAATCCATGAGATTATAATTTCAAGACTATTAATTCTAGGATTAAATAGTCCTAGTCACATGTTTGTTTTTCATGGGATTATTCATGAGATAACTTAAAATAATCTCATATTATGTTTGTTTTTTTCCAAGATTAATTAAAGGATTGAATAAAAAAATATCGTTTAGACTATTATACTCTTACTAATAATAACATATTTTTAAACTATAATTTAAACTTGTTTATACATCAAAAAATAATAATAAGTTATTTAAATAATAAGTTGTTTACCAATAATAAGCTGTTTAAATAAGTTATTTACCAATAAACTATTTATTAATAAACTATTTACTAATAAGCTGTTTAAATAAACTGTTTACCAATAAGCTGTTTAAATAATAAACTGTTTACGAATAAGTTGTTTAAATAATAAGTTGTTTACCAATAATAAGTTGTTTAATTAATAAGCTGTTTATCAATAATAAGTTGGTCATGGTATGGTGGGTGGGGTTTAATGAATTTATTTAAAATGCATTTAATTTTTGTAAGCTAAAAAAGTAGAAAACGGTCACTGGTTTTTTGTAAAGCCAATCAAATTGACCCCAGTATTGACATAGAACATTTATAACACTCTTTATTCCAAAAATTAGGTTCGTATACTTTTTTAATTTATTTTAAAATTAGATATACATTTTAATTTTTAAATTATAAAATAATTTAAATTTTTTAATATGTCATTATTTATATTATAAGTTAATTTCATAGTAATGACAATATATAATTAAGTTATAATTTTTCTTCAAAATGAAATTTTAAAATAAAGCAATGAGTCTCAAATGACATATCATTGAATATTTTAATGATAATTTATGGCATAACTAATCATATAAGATCTACTGAATCAATGTTATAATTTAAATATATATTAAATTTATTTTAAAAAATAATTTTAAAAAAATGAATTTATAATTTTAAATTAGAAAAAGTAATTATATATAACTATTATTTTATTAAGATTGAAAAAGAGGATTCCTAATTAAGACTGAACCGCTGAACTGCAAAGTGCAAAGCAAGAGACATTATGCGCAACTGTGGGGAAGAATGGCCCCATTATGATGCTGACGAAGATTCAATTGGGGAAAAAAATTGAGGTTAATTTTGTCTAAAAGTTTTTAGTCTCAAATGGTGGGGATTATAATACCTAGTTAAATATGGTATTAAATAATCCCCCATATTAAGTCATTTTATAATTCATGGACTAATAGTAATTCCAGGTTCAAATTTAAAAACAAATAAGATACTTGGGATTAATAGTTCTATTCTAAGTGTAATCTTTGCAAACAAACATAACCAATATACATACGCAACACGCGTACCATTGGTGAAGTATAAATTATTTTTGTATGAGCCGTGGTAAGAATATGCATGTTCATGCAAGTGCATTATATTCCCCATATTATGATTCCCATATAGCAGGGGCGGTCCTGGGCTTTGCAAGGCCCAGGGCGAAATTTTTCGAGTGTGCCCAGTGACGGGGGTTCGGGGGCAGCGCCCCCGAGCCAAATTTTTTAAAATATTTTTGTATTTTTTTTTAATTTGACGGGAGTTCGTAGTGTGTTGAAATAACATACTTTTTTTAATATAAAAGTTTGACAAAAAAAAATTTACAACATAATTAAAACAATATTTCATATCAACAATTGTAAAAGTGTTTTTGAAAAAAAATAAATTAAAAAAATAGTAAGGTTGCCTTTGTAGTCAATATTGTGCCATTTAAGGTCATTGTGTGAAATTAACCCTATGGTTGGTCATTTGTCATATTAGGCTAGTTCTTTTTTTTTTCCCTTAGAATTTAAGCATTGAAAATTACAAATAGAAAACATTTAATGTTTGAGCTTTTTTTGGACCGTTAGTGAAAAAAGAAATGGAAAGCAAAATCAAAATACACCCCGCCAAGAATTGAACCCAAGTCTATACTAAGACAAAGAACTCTCTTACCACTAGTCCACTGAAGTTTTACTTATATATATACATACATACACATATATACACAAACTTATTATTAATTTTGGACCCTCTTTAACTTTGGGCCCTGGGCGGTCGCCCTGATTGCCCTGGCCCAGGGCCGGCCCTGCCATATAGGCTTTATTAAAAAAATATATACGGGATAAGTGATTTATAAGTCAATGTTATGAGAATGCATTTTCATGTTCAAGAGTACTTTGCAATTTACTAAATCACAGTAATATTTGTGTGCAAAATGTAAGAAAGCAAAGTCAAACCTAATAATAATTGGATTTTGCTCTTGTTCATTTACCGGTTTATGAAATATTTAGAGCATTTAATATGTTGGGATGTCAAAATGCACTTAAATTTTTTTCATATACAAATAGTTTATTTTAAATACAATTTATTTAATTCACAAACACGTATTTAAACTCAACATAATTCATTAAATTTATTACGGTATTTAAAAATACACTAAATATTATTACTATAGACGTTAATACCCGATCATACTCTTGTAACTCTAAATGGGATGATTGAGGTCAGAATGCTCTGCAGTGGATTTTGAGCAATCATTTGGGTAGAAAGTTGGCTGCTGAGATTTTGTTAGGTTCTGCAGGTGGGGACAAAACTACTTAAACTCATATTTGTACAGGGGAGATGGCCAAGTTAGATACATAATTTTTAAACCATAATTTTTAGACTACGTTTAATGTATAGAAATAATAAATAAATAAAACATTATTTTTTTATATTTTTTTCAAGTATGTTTAGATGTCATGAGTATTACGCGGATTAGATGTGTTCCAGTCAACTTCCGTGTATTGGATCATACATTAATTTGTTGGTACTGCTACTATCCAAGATTGTCTTCGACCCTTCAATATTGGCTTCTAAGGCTTCAATGGGTCGTTTATTCTTATTATGTCATTCCCTGCATATCTATATATATATATATATATATTATATATATATATATATATATATATATATATATATATATATACATACATATGGAAAATAGAGATGCATAGTGTGAATTCTCAGATCGTAGAGTGACTACTTTACTATCAGTCAATGACTACTTTACGATCGTCGTGTGACTTAACTCTACGATCATAGACTGTGTACATTTAGAGTACGCACAACTGTGCGTCTCTATTTTCTCATATATATATATGTGTGTGTGTGTGTGTGTGTGTGTGTAAAATAATATTATTGTAAAATAATAATTGTCCTTATTTTTGTAAGTTTGCTTTTGGGGTTATAACTAGTAGTGCTGTAAACGAGCCGAGTTGAGTGGAACTTTGACTTGTTGAGTTTAAGCTTGCACTAAAAGTTAAACGAACTCAAGCTGAGCTTTTAAACGAGCCTCAATATCTTGTTTAAATTCAGCTCGTTTATAAACGAGTCAAGCTAGAGCTAAGCTTTTAAACGAGCCTTAATATGTTGTTTGAATTCAGCTCGTTTATAAACGAGTTAAGCTTGAGTTGAGCCTAATCGAGCCCAAGGGCTAAACCAAATTTAAATAATTATTAAATTAATTATTTTATATTGTATATATATATATAATGATTAAAAATAATTATTTTAATTAGTCAAATACTAAACGATTCGAATTTAAGCGAGCTCGAGACAAGCTTTGATAAGTTGATATTAAACGAGCCGAACTCGAGTTGAATACAGTATAATTCAAGCTCTGCTTATTTAGTTAAATGAACACAATTTCTTATTCAAGCTCGACTCGATAAAAGAATTCGAGTCGAATTAATTAAATGAGCCGACCTTTGTTCGGGAATAGTTCAATTCGTTTATAGCTTTAATTACAAGCAATTCACTTTTTTTAAGATATAGAAAACCAAATAAAATGTTCTGATAACAATTTTGAAGTTCTGATTTGAGACTTCATAATTTTGGTATATAGAACATGAAGGGAAAAAAGAATAAATATATTTCTTGATAAAAATCTCTGATAGGGTATGACCCGAAGGCTTGAAGGCTCGAGGTAAGGCCCAACCTCGGCCTGAACCGAAGGTGTAGCATATGGTCCATCCTTAGCGGTCCATTTTGATTAAAAAGATTAAGTACTTTAGGGAACTCAATTTAGGAGAGTGCTTAAGAGTTAATAATGTGACGTTGAGATCTGTGGCCCTTTAGGCCTAATAACGTGAGCCCAATATCATTGGTCCAAGTTATAGGTGTCTAGCTTCATAATTACGGTAACATGGGGTACAACTTGTAATATCCGGTTAAAAATAAATAAATAAATAAATAAATAACATTTAAATCTATATTTTAAATATTTTAATTGGATTTTTCTTATGTTTGAGTTAAATCGTATTTAATTTATGTGAACTATAATAAGTAAGAGATTACATTAATTTGAGTCTTTAAACTAATTAGGTCTAGTTTATATTTGTGTAATATAAAATTCTATTAAAATTAGGAGAAACAATAAAATATATAAATAATAAGTAAAACCTAACTACTTCATTATATCTGGTATGAACTAATTGAGGGGAAAAAAGGGAGGCGGCAACTTGAGAACATAAAAAAGAAAATAGTGTCGGCTATATTTCTTAAGGTATGTGAGTATGGCTCTTAATAAATTAAGTGAATATGTTAAAGTTTTTCTTAATTAATGTGAGCATTAGAGGTTAGAAAAGAAACAAATGATGATATGACAGATTTCTTATGCATGAATGGATTAAGCCCTTTGTCTAGAACGGAGGTTACTGAACTTATTTTATACGTACATATATATAAGGAACGATATGCAATCTAGAATCTGGTTATTGTTGTATTATTATATACGTGTATATCTATAGACATTAGTTGTATTCATTCTGTTAAATAGGATTGTCCATATGAATTGATTAAGCAATTTCTTTGTAACGGACGATACTGAATTATATATATATATATATATATATATATATATATATATATATATATATATATATATATATATATATATATATATATATATAAAAGGATTGTACATAGAATAAACCTGCAATTCAGATTTTGAACAAGGCTATATCCAGAAATTAATTGTTATAATATTTGTTATGGTATTATGTAGGACTATTCGAAAATTTTAAATTGAAAATTTCCAGGAACATAATAATAATAATAATAATAATAATAAATAAATAAATAAAAAAAATAATAATAATAATAATAATAATAATAAAATGAGTTTATTAACGGGTTAAAGATGGAAGAATATTTTTACAAGTGTACTTATATTTATTATTATTTTGTTTAATTAGTTCGAATAGAAGGAATTTAACGAGTCAAAGTTGGAATATAAATTTCAGATATTACATTGCTTAATCCAGGTACAGATTCTATACTCTTTCAGTAAGACTCTTTTAATTTTAATTTGTTCGTTTTGTTACTCATTTAGAAATTTGGTGTTGCCTCTCATGATTATTCTTTGTCAAATTCATTATAATAGTTTCATTTTGGCATTGATATTGAAATTCATATTTGTACTCTTTAGACTAGTGTATCATGTCTAGAATTTATTTTGATATTTGTAGAAATGCACATGTCAATATATTTTGGAGACTTAGTGTTGATGATTCGTTCAATTTGGCATGTATTTATTAGAACCCCCTTTGTGTTGATATTGTGTTGCATGTGTTGTGACATGATATCTTTGTTAGAATATACCGTAGGGTATACCTGAGCTATAACTACATGTGGGATACTACAAACATGTCCTCTTGGCACTGAGACATGACACCTTCCGTGACAGTGTTATCAGTCCATGACGTCTTCGTTTTGTGCTTCGGTGAGAGTTGGCCATTTTGTGATTTTGTTGTGGGAGACATTTTTTGTTCTGTTCTGTTTTGCGGATTGGTGATGTTTGTGCCGAACACGCCTTCCAATTTTGTATACATCTGGATCCGGCCGGTCTGATGTATGTTATGCCTGTGTGGTATTATTTTGACTTGCCTGTGTGGCAAGATATATTTCTGTTTTGTTCTAAGCTCGGTATAAAATAACACTCAACCATTTGATTCAGCCTATTATTTCATTGTGTTAGGTTTGTTCGTTTCAGTTCAATTCATTGATTGAGCTAATTATTTCAGTTCATTATTCTTGTACTCTATATCCGTACTGGACATTTGGCTCATGCTGTGTTTTTCCTTCCGACAGGTAATCAGGGGGATCAAGGGCAAGTGTGATGAGAGCTCCCTTCTTTCCAATGGTTTAAATATTTTGTTTAGGCTACAATACATCAGTTTATTTTGAGTTGTATTAAATATTTTAGATTGTGATTTGAGACAGTTTGACATTTGTTATGGTTTGACTTGCGGTATTTAATAGCTATTAGAGATATTCTTTTATAGTATAGAACTTTCGTTTTGTTTTGTAAATTTTGTTATGGTTTTGTGCGTAACCTCTCTTTTTATTTCGGAAATGGGGTGTTACATGGCTCTTGCAGGTGAGATGGGATGCTTTGCCGCTCTTATCACGTGGACCTGCTCCCCACCTCTTATATGATGATAAGATAGGCCGAAGGGACATTTTCCACTAAGAGGTAAATATAAAAGGAGCGGAAGGCGGCAAAAAAGAGGTTAGACTTAAGATAGTATTTTCACACACACACACACACCCCATTTATAGTTGATACTCTATCTTTCTGTCGGTCACTAATATTATACACTGAAGTTGTTCCACGGCAGAACCACCCTATATCCGACTGTGAGACCCTGTTTTGCAGGGTCGAAGCTTAATTTGGAGCCTATGAGACCCATTGGAAGACTAGAACATCATCATTAGTACTAGAATGAGGGCCTCCTTTTGTGAAAACACTCATTGGGTTTGGCTAATTGATTTTTTTAACCCCGACAGATCAACCCGATGAGTTCCTTTTTGTTCCATTACATCCCAAGAATCCAACTTCCCTTGCACTGGTTCTAGAACAGCTACGAACAAACTTGGTTGCTCTGTGCTTATCTTATCCTCGGGGGAAACATGATAAGGATAAGAAACTGTGGGATGAGGAATGGAAATTCTAGGTTACCTTCCAATCATGAACATAGCTATTGGGAGCTAGGGGTGAAAATGATCCCGAGTCGATCCGAACACCCTAATACTCAAGCTCGACTCGGATCAAAAATTTTATGTTCAGGTTCGACTCGAATTCGAACTAATAATTTTCAAGGCTGCTCAAGTTCGACTCGATGAATTACTCGATACTACTCGGCTCGAAGTTACTCGACTCGTTTTCACAACGAGTAATTCGCGAGCCTTTCTATTCGAGCTCGAGCCTGAGATGGATCACACCAAAATGAGATATAAAAATGAAAAATTAGAAAAACTTCATTTTCATTTATATATAAAAATACATGTGTCACAAAAATTATAATGATAAATTTATAATATTAATTATATTATGTTATAATTTTTAATAACATAATTACATCAAGGCAATAACTTTAAACAAAAATTGAGAAGCAATTCATGAGCATAGTATGTAAATTAATTTGAGCAGCAGTAGGTCATAGAGAGTGAATTTCACACAAATGATGGAGTGGACATTACCACTATTTACCATAACCTTATGATTTAGTATCATGAATTGCCCTTTTGGAGCTTCTGAAACCAAGCTGTGAACTGTCCTTATAATATTTGCTACAGAAAAAGAGCAATTCAAAATTACTCGATTACTTCAAAATTTTAGCAAATTAATTAGCAAGAACATATACCGTATGTTCTTGCTGCTTTTTTTTTACTCACTTTTTGTACTTTATTTAATTTAATGGATGCATGTGCTTGTTCACATGGTAAAGGTAGACCCATTTACTCGGTATTAACAAAAGTAAATACATACGTCTGTTAAGTTGTCTAAGCATGTCTGTAATAAACCTTCATTTGTGTTAAAAAAAATTGAAAAAAAATGATCATCAAACCTATCAATAAACAACCCACTATATAATATTACTAGGTTTTATAATATTACTAGATTTTAATAATGACAATTATATTGAAAAATACATCCCACTATATACATAATATACTGACCGATAAACAACCAAGCCGCACCATACAATTATATTAAATAGTATAATGCATTCCCCTACATAAATATTTTGCATTATCTTGGAAAATACATCCCACTACCTTCCACTATGTCGGCAAAACATCTTGACCTGTTGACCATTTGTCTAATTGTCTTGCACGATTCAAATTAAGTATACATAATACACTGATCAATAAACAACCAAACGGCTAAACCTTTTCACTTCCTTATCAGATACTGAGGATCAAGTAAGTATCGAACCCCTAAACGAGTAAGGTTCATCGAGTAAGGATTGAATATGGATCAGATGAAAGAGGCAAGCTCGAACCCTAAAACGAGCGAACGGTATTGTGCTCAGATTCGAGTTCAGTATTATAATCCCAAAAACGAGCTTGGCCCATATTCGGCTCGGATGCCTACCGAATTCGAGTCTCGGATCATATTTTCGGGTCGAATCTGAATCGGGTACCGAACTACCCGGATCGATTTTCACCCCTATGGGAGCCCACTCCCCAAGGCCTTGATTGCCAAGGAAAAGTTAATCCCCCCGAGGTGAGACCTGAACAATCGATCCACTTGCATGCGGGAAATGACCTTCAACACCATCTCTTTAGAAGCCGAACACGTGTAACAGTTCATTCAGACCATTAGAAAGGAGGCAACATAAGTGGCTCAGACGCTGAAGGAGCATTTTTCCAGGCTCGCATACATGAACTTGCTGCCTTGCGATTCTAACATGAGGAGACATTGAGATGCATCGCCCTCATAGAGGCAGAGATTCAAGCTGGTCGAGCTCTTTCTCCTTTTGACAGTCCCAAAGGGTCTCAGAGGGGTAGTTCTCATCATAATGACCTTCCCTCCCGCAACCAATGAGATAATGGCTGAGGGAGTATGCAGATCCGTCAGAGATCTCCTTATGGAGAGGGGGAAAGGTGCAGGCGTACCCGACAATGGACTCCCTCGCCATGCAAAAGGGCATCAAATGGATCCCCCCAGAGCCCAACCATTAGTGTTCACCCGATTGGGGGGTTTGAGATGAAAATTTCTCGCCAGAGAAAGAGATGGGAGTGTAAGAAGTAATATTAACCACCTTGTTGGCCAGAACTAGAGGAGCCTCAACCAACTCCCCGCGTCGACTCCTGGGCACAACGGTTTAAAGCCTTGGAGCGGGAGGTGAGGGGTCGAGGGACATCAGTAGGAATTTTTCCATTCACCGAAGTAATTAAAAATGGCTCGGTAGATCCTAATGTACGTGTCACTGGACTAAAATGCTTTGATAGGACTTCAGATACTCGGGACCACACAAATTACCACACGAATTATTATGAAAGCTTGATGTATGTTTTGAATTACAACGAAACTACTAAATACAGGTTGTTTGTCTTGACCCTAAAACTTCATGCTCGGGTTTGGTTTGCATCTTTACCACCCCAAAGCATCGGGTCATGGGACAAACTCAGGGATGCGTTTATTGACAGATTTGTAAGAAATTGCCCGAGTGAAGTCCACACAGTTACTCTAATGATTATCAAGCAGGGCGACGATGAGTCCCTCAAGGATTATATTGAGAGGTTTGAGAAAGAGGTGGCCCTATCAAGGATCTCAAAATGCAAGAAGCTATTACCTATTTCACCTGAAACTTAAATTTTCACTCAAATCGGGACTTTGCTAAAGATATCCTCAATAAAGCGCCTCAGACTTTGGGGGAAGTATATAAAATAGCCCAAGGGCATATTTCGATAAACGAAGCCCTTCGAGCATTATATCTTTGGGCAGATAAAAGTAGAATAATGGGAAGAATAGAGACGACACTTCTACCTGAGGAGCTCGTGATTCTGAAAGAAGGAGGGATAGGTCGGTCGGATATGACAAGAGCTCCTTCCAGGGGAGAAAGAGTATACACCATTGATCAAATCCCTCTCGGTTATTCTGAAGGAGGTAAAAGACAAACCTTTCTTTGCCCCACCTAAAAAGTTGAAATCCCCGCTTGAAAAAAGACCTCAAAGTAAATGGTGCAACTATCATGAGGATCATGGACATGAAATTGACGAATGTTGGGCGCTGAAAGACTTTAGAATAACAGGTCAAGAATGGGAATTTGACTCAATACGTGAAGTGGCAATCGACCTTAGTAATCACTAAAGGACCCTCTAAAACCTTATCATGAAAGCACGTAGTTAGTGTCGTCATTGGAAGTTCTACCTCAGATTGTCCCGAAGAGGAGTACGTAAAGAGAATTTTTCTTATAGAAGGACATCAGTCAAAGAAGGCCAAACCTAATCCCAATAATGTCATCACCTTCTCAAATGAAGATTATGGTGGAAATAACCTAAGGCATGCAGATGCACTTGTGCTAAAACTGGATATTGCTGATCAGGATGTCATGAAGATTTTGGTGGATAATGGGTCTTCGGTGGACATATTACCTACAATAGAATGCCCCTCGATGGCTATGAACTAGTGCCTTGCCGATAGCCCCCTGTACGACTTCGACAATAATCCAATACCCATAAGAGGGATTATACATCTGCCGGTGGTATTTGGATTAGAGCCTTATTAGGTAGGAACGATGGTGAAATTCTATGTGATTGACGGAGCTTCATCTTACAATACCATCCTCAGACGACCTACTCTGGCTAATTTGAGGGCTATTACCTCCATCTCCCACATGAAAATGAAGTTCTCGACCCCGTACAAAGTAGGAGAGGTCAGTGCCGACTAAGAGCTGTCCAGGGCATGCTATAGTATCGCCCTTAACCTTGCACTGACAACCCCGAAAAAGAGGAAAGATGGAAAAGAGAAGGACAAAGGCGTCATAACCATTGCACAGACAATAAATAAGGACGAGGGGCCTTTTAAACTAGAACTTTTTGAGGAAAAACACTTAGAATCCAAAACTAGGCCCACCAAAGGCGTGGAACAATTCGAGTTAATACCTGGGGAAATGAGAAAGAAAATAAGTATTGGGGCGACCATGTCAAACGGCTTGAAGCAGCAAGTCATTCACCTTCTTTGAGAATATGCTGATATCTTTGCATGGTCATTTGAGGACATATAGGGCATTGACGATTCTGTGGCCATTCGTAAGTTGAATGCGGATCCATCTAAGAGGCTAGTTAAGCAAAAAAGGAGAAATTTTGCCCTAGATCGCCAAGTGGAAATAGATGAAGAAGTCAATTAGTTATTAAAGGCTGATTTGATTTGCAAAATACAGTACCCAGTATGGTTAGCGAATGTGGTCATGGTGAAGAAAAGCAATGGAAAATGGAGAATTTGCATTGATTATACTAACCTAAACAAAGCATGCATGCCCGAAGGACTCCTATCCTTTACCATCGATTTATCAACTCATTGATGCTACAACAGGGCATCTGTTACTTATTTTCATGGATGCCTTCTTCGGATATCCTGAAGACTGCATTCATTACCTACCGAGTTGTTTATGCCTTCAAAGTCATGTCCTTTGGCTTAGTCAATGCAAGAGCCACATACCAAAGGATGATGAATACAGTCTTTAAAGAACAAATAGGGAAGAATATGGAAGTGTATGTGGGTGATATGATTGTGAAGAGCCTCCTTCCAACTTTACATGTGGACGACCTCAAGAAATGTTTTCAGAACCTACGCAAGCACAATATGCACCTCAACCCAGCTAAATGCACGTTTGGTTAGGAACAGGGAAATTCCCGGGGTTCTTGGTTAGTGACAGAGGAATTGACATAAGCCCAAAAAAAATTCAGGTCGTGCTCAACATGCAACTCCCGAATACCAATCAGCCTTCGACAATATCAAAGCATACTTAGCCAAACCCTTAATACTCTCTAAGGCCTAACCTTAAGAACCATTGTCTATTTATTTAGCAGCATCCCCGAAGGCAGTGGGGGCAACGTTAGTGCGAGAAGAGGATGGTGTCTAAAGGTCAGTATACTACGTCAACTAGGTTCTTCAGGATGCAGAGACAATGTATCCCAATTTAGAGAAACTAACGTATGCATTGATCATTGCTTTTAGGAAATTGAGACACTACTTCTAAGGTAGATTGATAAAAGTAATGCCTGACCAACCTCTCAAAAGGATATTGTTTAAACCTGACCTCTCGGGTAGATTGGTGATATGGCCGTGGAATTGAGCTAATACAACCTTGAATACTTATGCCGCATTGCCATCAAGGGACAGGCTGTGACGCCCCTAAATTCGGGCATACACAACCTAATTTGTGTCGCCAAAATACAAATAACATATATAATTTTCCTAATTATAATTATTTCAATGTCGTGTATAGTAAAGTAGCATACACACACTAAGTCCACACTACAATTATTGTCACACTATTTTATAACATGGTGAAGACTACTACAACTACTAACTCGAACCATCATTCTATTTCTCTGTTCTCCCCGTTAGCCTCAGCTACACTCTTATTTCTTAAAATAAATTATGAAACAAAAGGGTGAACTCAAATAGCCCAGCAAAGAATATCATGACTAAGATAACGAAGAATAAGTTATCATTAGCCTTCAACAATGATAAATTTTAGATTTAGAAAGTGATAGACAACATAAGTTTTCAATAAACAATTGCAGCAGAATGATCAATCTATTAGAAGAGTCAAATAGACCATAATGCCTACTATCTTCTCCAATTTAAAAATTCACCATTAAGATTTCATCAACTGTAATACCAATGGCCATGATCATGTCAATCAACAGTTCCTCTTTGCACCCAGGCTAAAGAGAACTTTCACTACGTATCCTTACTACACAGGCTAAAGACACTCAATAATCATATTGGCTTTGTACCCAGGCCAAAGACATTCAATTGTAACACCAATTGTCATGATCATGCCAATCAATAGTTCCTTTTTGCACCCAGGCTAAAGAGAACTTTCACCATGTGTCCTTGCCACACAAGCTAAAGACACTTAACAATCATATTATCTTTGCACACAGGCCAAAGACATTCACAAAAACTTAAGTCCTGATGATTAATACAAATAACAATGATATAAATGATGAATAGAAATAAAAAGAATAATAAGATAACGAATAAACATTAGAGATTTATAATTTAATTTGTCTAGAGTCCAGTAATGTCTAAATTGTCAACACGATATCCAGAATATCAATTCGAGTTCAAGAAGAATATTTAAGGTTCACAGTTCAAATATAACAGTTAAAATTCAATAGGAAGGTTCATGTCAAAGGATATTAGATAAAGCACCAACTATTAATGAAATTCTAATCATTTCAAGAATTTTCACCGTTTAATGTTAAAGGTTGTAGAAACAAATAATACTTTCTTACTATAGTAAGTTTAAATTTAGGAGTATGAAAGAAAATGATATCCCTTACCTTAGCACGTGACTAAATACTTCTTTCTATGTAGTTGATCAATATATATATATATATATATATATTTATAAGTTAATTAGTAACTACCACATATAAGTTTCATGGTGTACACTAACTCGTATATTATGTGTTAGTTCAAATGCATATATTTGATTTGACGATGATATTATGTATATATATTTGTAACCAATAGGTTTTGTGAAGTCCTTAAAATGAAAATGAAGTAAAAGGACTTAGAATAGAAGATCAAACTTGTTAGGTTGATCTATTTTGTTAAATGAATCAAATGTATAGACTTTAGGAAATTAGACGATTGTAGAGCATACTGGTTGAGTTCGCAGAGTCCACTCAGAGATCGTGAAGAACATTGAAAATCGCAGAGTCTGTCAAAAATCGTAGAGCTCTCTATTCAATGATCGTAAAACAAATTAAAGATCATAAAGTCTACTTAAAGATCATAAAGTGCATTGAAGACCGTAAAGTCTGATAAAGATCATAAAGTGCATTGAAGACCATAGAGTCTGGTAGAGATGGTATAGCACATTGAAGATCGTAGAGTTTGCTAGAGATCATAAAACACATTGCAAGATCGTAGAGTCCATCGAAGATCGTAGAGCTTATAGAACGTAGAGTTTACAGATCCTCGAACGACAACTTTCAGTGTTCTAAGTCTGCAAAATCATGGAGTTGTCTCTCAATATTCTGCAAGTGCAAACAATGATCAAATGATTATAGCAAGATTGAAGATCGTTTGAAGAGGCAAAGACTTAGAGAAACTTCGCAGAGTACACTGAAGTTTCATAGAGTTCACCTAATTAGATACTCTATGACCATTATAAAACTCTATGATTAGGAAAATCATAGAGTACAACAGTTCTAACATCGGACTGACAATGTTAAGAGTCGTAGAGTGAAGATCCCAAGATAGTTGCTGAATATCTTAAGTCTAAAAAGAAGAACAGATCGAATTGTGTCTAACAGGTAGTTCGGTAAAGTGATAACACCTATGTGATTATTACTGTAGCAGTTCTGATATGACATATCATAGCCGAAAGCAAGCTAACATATCCTCTATAAAAGTTAACAATTAGAGATCTTCTAGGATTAGAGCATTAAATGAGCAACGACAACTTTTTAACGGGAAAATCTCGAGGACGTCTATAAAAGGCACGTAGATTCAATCCAACAATAACAAAAAAGATTAAGAAAAGTTAAATTGCTGCACAACTCATAAGAACTCTATTCTATGATCTAGAACATCTTGTTCTGCTGCTAAGTCTTTCATTACTGGACTTAAAGCCACTTCACAGCACCTTCAAATCACTCTCTCTTTATGATTGTTTAGTTCTTAGTGACCTTTTGTAACCAAGTCTAAGTGGCTTGAAGGGTTCCGTGTGAACCAGTCTTAGTGACTTGTACCAAGTTTTAGTGACTTGAAATAATCTCTATGATTCACTCACTGTAACTGTTCTTCGTGAACATATCTTAGTGATCATCTATTCTTAGTAGATTATATCTACTCGAAGAGTAGAAGAGTGGATTAGGAGATCTTTGTACTCTAGACCACTTAAAATTTTCGTGTCTCTTTTACATTCTGCATTTACTTTTCTGTCAAGCTCTTTAATTTGTTTATGACTTAATTCCACTTGTTTGCTAAATTTAGAACTACAAATTCTTTCAAATCTTTGAAGAGGATTTTTAAATTATCATTCAGCTGTGCATAGTTAAATTAACCTGCTTAATTTATAAGTTGGTAATAATTCCTTAAAAGAAAATTTTTAAAGGATCTATTCACCCCCTTCTAGATCTATTAGTGCCTTTGGTGGTATCAGAGTAGGTTCTCGTGAACAAAGCTTAAAACACTTGAGTAGATCAATAGCACAAAACAAAACCAATTTTAAGCTTGGTGGTGGAAACAAGCCACCTCTATACAATAAAGATAAATTTGCTAACTAGAAAGTTTGAATACAGGCATATATGAACGCGATAAATGAGGATTTATTTAATGCGGTGATCAATGACCCATATGTCCTCACAAAGCTCACCCCAACGACTGACGATACAAATAAAGTTGCAATCAAGCAATGAATTGAATGGACATAGATGGAGAAAAAGCTGGTGCAGCTCGATAAAAGACCCAAGAACATTATGTTCATGGCTTTAGAAGACGAGTTATTTGAAAACGTGGTCAATTACAACATGACAAAGGAGGTGTGGGAAACTCTCCTGGTAATGCATGAAGGAACAAAAGAAGTAAGGGAAAACAAACAATCCCTACTGACTCAATAATATGAAATATTCTCCCATGTTCCTGCGAAGAACATAACAACAACCTATGAAAGATTTAATATTCTACTTAAATCCCTCAGAGCATTCGGGAAGGTCTATCCAAATAAAGACCTTAATATTAAATTCATGAGAGCACTGCTAAGCAAATGGGATGCAAAAACCACTACGACTAGAGAATCAAAGAATCTTCATGAAATAACAGTGCAAAAACTCTACGGTAATCTCCTTACCTATGAGCAAGAATTAAATCAACAGGCAGAAACTACATCAGAACTCAAGAGAAAAAAGAGAGGAGCCGCCCTTAAAGCATCAGAAGCAACTTCCAAAGCTCCTGTTGAAGATGATTCTAATGATGATGAAGACGATGAAGATATTGCTTTGCTTACCAGAAGATTAAGAAAATTCATGAGGAAAGGCAGAAGTAGCAAGCCCAGGAGATTAAACAACAACAACAGCAGTAATCGTGATCACTCAAAGGACCTATGCTACAATTGTAAAAAGCTAGGTCATTATATCGTAGAGTGCAACAAGCCTCTGAGAGAGGAGCTGAAAAAAGACAAGAAAAAGAAAGAATCGGCCCCAAAGAGAGAATTTAAGGGCTATAAGAAGTTCTAGAAGAAGAATAAAGGTTTAGTTATTGAGGGGTCGTTGAGTGATTCTGATAATGATTCGAGCTCAGAATCTAGCGAAGATGAAGGACCCCAGATGGCCAACCTGTGTCTTATGGTTGTTGACGCCAGAGAAAATTTTCCTCTTTTCACTCTTTATCTTTTAAGGGTGATTTTGGAAAAGTCCGGCATAAATGTCGACGGAGTTTTGAAAGGTTGATTTTGATGAAGGGCCAATTAGATCGAGTCGCCAGTAGGTAAAATTTTAAGTGGATGTACCAACTCATCCAAAATTTAAGGTTTTAACAATCGAGATGAACCATTATGTGACTCTAAAGAATTGACATGCAACCAAGATTCGTAGAGTTTGGGGGCTTGCTTAAGCGAGGGGAAGGTGTTAGGCACCCCCCGACTTCTGTGTAAACACGATTACCGCTTTCTTAATGTTTTCCTTAAAATGCCTTGAGGTGAGGTGTGTGTGTATGTGTGCTGTGTCTATATAAGTTGTGTCGTTGGAGAAAATCTAGGGTATCATCTCCTAGAGTCAAATTGAATCGTAAATAATGTAGGGATCGTCTCCTAAGGTCAAGTCACAGAATCTAAGGTGTCATCTCCTAGATTTAAGTCGAATTGTAAATAACCTAGGGGTCGTCTCCTAAGGTCAAGTCATAGTGGGTGCATTATTTTGAAAGTAACTTTAAGCCTCTTTGAAGCTATACACAAAGGATTTGATTTAAAGGGAAAGTTTCGTTTTAGCTTTCGTTTAATAAAACTTTTTGGTGACATTTTAGAGAAAACATTATTTTCAAACCCTTCGCAAATAGGAATCGAGGTCCTCTTTTATCATTTTGTTCGAAGATCGTTTTGTGTGTCAAAAGATAAAACCAAGCATATCCACTATGGCAAAGCCTTAAATATGATTTTTGTGGGATAGAACCTTCGATATCGTTTTAAGGCCCGAATAAATTTATAAATGATCGAATCGCAAATATTACAACCGTCAATTATGTGCATCACGGGAATTTCGTCCAAGCTCGTTAAACACGATTATTGTTTCCCAGAGGCACTTAAAGATCTAAAAGGAGGGGGGGTGAATAAATCCTTTTTTTAAAAATTACTAGATTAATGTATTACCCTATATATTACAAATTAGATTAATTTAGCACAATGGAGAATGTGATACTAAAAGACTTCCCCTTAAAGATCTCAGTTCTTAGTTTAGTCAAGAATATCAATCACAAATAATAATGCAGGGAAAATGTAAGACTGAAAGATAAATGACACAAGGTGATTTTTAAATAGTTCAGAGATTGAACAACTCCCACTCCACTCTTCTACTTCAACAAGTAGGAATTCCACTATAGGTTCGATCACTCTGATCAAGACACTCTTGCCCTCCTTAAGCCCAGCAGACTTGGATATTTTAGTCACTACAAGAAGGATATAAAGACCTCTTCAAGCCCAGCAAACTTGGAAATTTAGTCACAAAGACAAGGACACTCTTGCCCTCTTCAAGCCCCGCAGACTTGGAACAACTCAGTACCCTAGGTACTTTTCAAGCCCAGCAAACTTGAAACTTTATGGTCATTTAGACCAGAACGAACAGTTGTGAGAATATTGTTGATGGGTGCTGCTAAGATGGCGTTAAGATCTTCTTCTCAAGTACTTAGCAGCTTGAACTAGATGTTCAAATCGTAGAGTATGTTCTTTGGCTTAGATAGATTTTTGGCTCGTTGATTCTGTTTTGAATCTTTCAGCTAACTTATAGTCTGCCTGAATTTCTTCCCATTGCTAGGTTTCCGTTGCTGCATTTAATGCTCCAGATATTCTGAGATACTTAATGTAGACATTTTGAGTTCAGGTATCAGCTTTCTGTTGTTTAGTCTGTCACATCAGTCTGCAACTTCACCTACTACTTTGGCCCATCGCTTTCAGCAAACTAGTTGTTGGACATATCCTTTGGTCTTTGATTTTACCCAAGTATGTTTGGTAACGATATTGGGATTCTTATCCATCAGTGCTTCCATGTCAGTCTGTCAGGATTGATTGCTCTACGATCATGGGAGCTCGTAGTGTTGATTCTACGATCTAAATATGGCTTTACGATTAGTTTAGAACTCTACGAATCTTTCTTCAGTTGAACATTTTTGAAGGTGTTCTACTATTAGGCTTTAGCCTTGCGATTCTCTGAAGCACTCTACGTTCAATCCTTGCTGAGTGAGCTTTACTTGGCTTTATGATTTTGTCTACTTTATGATTAGAAGCCACAACTCTGCGATTAGTCCGAAGCTTTGCGATAAATAAATCAGCTCTACGATATAACCAAAGCTTTACGATAGAGGAGTTATGTCTGCGATCTGACATATTTTCTTTACAGCTCGTCAGACTAAACTTTACATGCATATTAAGTCTATGCCTTATATTAACTCAAAGAGATCAACCTAACAAGTTTGATCTTCTAATTCTAAGTCCTTGTACATTGAATCATTAAGGACTTTACAAAAACTTGCTGATACAAATAGACATTAAGATCTATCATCATCAAATCAAATAAATGAATCATGTAGACTCCAACAATCTCCCCCTATTTGATGATGACAAAACCAGCAGTTTCATATGACAGTTAAGATGCATTGCTTGAAATGTAAATATGACTTAAAATACAGTAAGTCACTGCATTGCTAGATTAAAAGGATGAATTTATTGATGATTAAACAGTTTTACACAATTCATCAGATTCTAGCAAGGAATAGATAAAATAGGCTTACTATTTCTTCCTCTTTTTTGGCTTTTCCAAGGCAAGCCATTTCTTCTCAGATTTCCTTCTGCGATCACTAGCTTCTTGTTGCTCAGCATTTTTCCTTCTAATTTCCTCAATAAAATCTCTTGGACCAAGATTAGAAGTGAATGAGGCAAATGCTCTTTCTTTTCCTATAATATGAGTCCTTTGAAGATTTCTGTTCAGATATGCCAGATCACCGGATGGAATGCTTATGCCAGTCCTTGTTACTGCATTCGATGATCCCGGTTCTATTGGTAAAGCTCGAGGGGTCCATTCTTCCCTTTGTGAAGCTCCCTGTCTCCCCCTATCTCCCTGGCTCCCCCTATTTCCTTCACTTCCTTTTTCCTCTTGCCGCTTCTCCCCCTTTTTGTCATCATGTACCTGTGAGAGATGCTGCACTGAGTCTACTAGCTCTTGGATCTGGGAGGAGTTCATAGCAATATCAACACGGATTTCCCGTTGTCGATTAGCAACATGCTCATTGTACTGGGTGACTAAAGCAGTTGTGTTATTGGTATTTTGCTCCATATCACTTTTAAAGGTGATAAGCCAGTGCTGAGCTCAAAAACTTTAGAGGTCAGCGATTTGATAGACTGCTCATTCTGCTGCTGAAGGGTCTGCACTGTCTGTTTATGTTCATTAAGAACTTTAAGAAATATTTTATCTCGATCATGAAGGCGCTCAGACATGTCCTTGAACATAGATTTCAATTTCTTTTGAAGATCTCTGCCCAAGTCGCCAGGTAGAGACCGGCGACAGTAGTGATGTCGGCCATTTGATGTCGAAGTTCAGTAGAGTTTTGCCTAAGTTTTTCTTCTATGTCTTGAGACATAGTAGTTGTTAATTCAGTCAGTTGAGCAGTAGTGGGGATAGCTTCCAGACGGGCCATGATGCGATCAAATAGAAGTGCAGGACTGTCTGTTGGACCTTGGGATAGGTGGACTAGTGCTAGAGGTAAATCAAAGAATTCATTCTTGGGCGAAGAAGGAATATCAGAGGGAATGGATGGAGTATGTTCTTGTTTGGGAGGATGTACAGGAGAACTAACTGGTGATGGTTTGGGAGATATACTAATAGGAGCTTTGAATTTATTTGACTGTGGAGTAGTTTGAGAGTGTGAGTGAATAGGTGATTGATTTGGTATGGCTAGAAGGGTGGACACATAAATTGGTGAGGGAGAATATGTGTGCTGTACTGAAGAGGTAGCATTATGAACATCGATCGTAGGGTTTTGAGACTCTACGATTGGAGAGGGTGATGTTTGTGCATCAAGAGTAGAGTGTGTAAGCTCTACGACCAGAGAACTCGTATTCTCGATATCAATCATAGGGTTTTGAGACTCTACGATTGAGGAACTTGGTATTGTTGCAGTTGGTGCAAGGTGTGAAGAAGTCAAAGATTCAGAGACTTGAGAAATTGAATCTTCAACACCCTTGTCCCAGTCATATGAAGGAAAAGCATGATTTAGAAATGAGAGTAGGACAATATATACCTTTTGATAGATTGAAGAGAGATTGCGGGGTTGAGAGCATATCAGCTTGGTGGCGTAAGTAACCACCCGTAGGAAATTTTGAGTTACCAGAGGTAAGCTTGAATATCTGGAATAACACCATCGAATAAAGCTCTGGTCTCCTAAACTGATAGCCTTCAATAGCGGCAGAAGTGGTAGAAAGTAGAGCATTTGATCATTAGCAGGATTAGGATAGTAGAGTGTGGAGCTACGATCCATTTCCGGATCAAGGAGATAGTCAAAGAGCTCATCTGCACTTAAAGAGACCAGCCTCATTCGTCTTTCACCAGATCCTATCCATTTATCAGGTAGGGTGACATTTAAATCCTCATATGTTCAAGTACAATTCGCCTGCGGATCCCTTTAGGTGTAGAAGGAATAAAGGGTGGAGGAACTGAATATCCAATAGGTTGCTCCCCCTCTGATGTGGGATCTTTTAGCTTTACGATCGTAGGGTCATAACCCCTATTAACATCATCTACAACTGCTTCAATAATGTGAGTTACTCGTAGAGATATATCTGAAGATCGCAGCGATCGTTGAGCAGAATCTTCTTTGTACTTGGTTCTCTGCTCTTCCCTTTTTCTCTTATCTTCTCTCTTATTTTGCTTTTCTTTTACTGTTTTCTCCTTCTTCTTTGTTTGAGGCTCAGGACTTAAATCCTCACAGCCAGTTCAATATTTGCTTCCTTAGGCTCATGCTGTTCAGCAGTTATAGCCACTTCTTCATTCCCTTGCGGCTCAGGTACAGAAACGATCACATCTAGATCAATTTCTTCATTTGCCTTAGGAATGTCATCCTTCATAGCCAACCCTTTAGTTGGTCTTGACTCAGACACTATTTCTATCTCTAACAATGTTTGAACGACACTTTGAGATTTAAGCATGACTGTCTTCTCAGCAGAATCAACTTCCATGTTTGCTTAAGAGAATGATCTAGGTTTCCCTTTATTCTTTCTTGTGAGCTCAGGGATTTCTTCATCTTCCTCCTTTTCTTCTTCTTCATGCTCTACGATCGTAATGGGCATGGATTCTCTAGCTTGCTCTTCAAGCTAAACAAGAGCTTTCCTTCTACGAGGAATCCTCTTCTTCTTTGGAATCATTTTAGACAGAAGAGTGTTGACAACCTCTTTTTCCTTTTCCTTTTCCTTTGGCTTTGTGGAACTATCCAGAGGTTGCGTAGCAATTGCTGGTGCTTCTTTTTTAATCTTTTTCTTCTTCTTCTTGACTGGTTGATTAGTCGTAGAGTCTGGCTCACTCTGAGCTTCAGGAGCAACAGACCCTTGAGATACTTCTTCTTCAATAACTGCTATTTTTCTTTTTCCCTTTTCCTTTTATGGGCTTCTGGACGTCAGTAATGGTTTTCTCACTTCCCCTTTCAGATTGTTTGGACTTCAGATTCTCCACTGGATTTCTCTTCCAGTTATTAAATAACTTGGGAGTCATTCTTTTGTTGACGTTTAGAGGCTCCCCTTCCTTCTCATAAATCCTATATCGCAACCTCTTCTTTAGGATAATGCTTATCAATCTCCTATGGAACATCTTCGGGGCAGTTTTTCCTTTTGCCTTCCTCTTGCCGTAATCTTCAATCCAATTACCCAGCCAGTTCAGAAAGATGGCACCAAAGTTAATTTTCTTCTTTTGAACAATGGCTGTTATGAATTTCAGTTGTAGTTCACTAACTGAATCATGAGCAGAGTCTTTGCAGATGCTGCACTTGCCCACTATCTCTACAAGGAACTCATACTCTTGAGGAAATTCTTTCTTCTTGTATCCCCTGAGTTAGGGATTCTTCTAGTGACCCATTTGCTTTAATCCTTCCTTTGTATCAATCTCGTCAGGAAAGGTAATGCCTTTACTGACAAACCCTAGGTTTAGATTAACTTCTTTGATTCCCATCTGTAGTACTACGCCTTTAACATTGGTGGCCAGGTTCCCATTAGCATACACAACATTTAGATAGAATTTCTGGATAAGTTCTATATATATTCGAGTGTTTGTTTCTAAACATTCGGAGAAGCCAGCTGCCCACACCAGCTTGAGTACATCCTTGAACTTCTTCTCCAAACTTACGAACTTATCAGAGCACAACTAAATGCTAGTCACAATTTGAATATCTGTCATTTGATTGGATTTGTGCTGAAAGATCACAAAAGTGTTAAGTTTTCTGAAGTTTGAAAGTTAGGGTAGAATAGAGATAGAGATTTCGGATTTGAAAAGTGAGAGAATCATAAGGGTTAGAGGGAAATTTAAAATGATTTTAATATTACTTCCCTCTTATTTTTCCTGAGTGGGAGACGTGGCATGATATGATTTGTTGCTCGTCGCTTCTTGTACTACATTTTTACAGCTGTATGGCAGTAACTTCCTATCTTTACTTGAGTGACTGATACGTGCTATAAGGTAAAATCGCCTTAAGTTTATCTACGAACTTCCTGCTAAGCTCAGCGATCCTACCATCGTTCTAGGATCCACTTTTGAGTCTACGAGAACTTCTCATTTCTTACCTGCACTTGTTAGTACCATTTTATAGTATAAAACTAAGGATGCAAATTAAGCATACCTAATTCACTTATCAACTTGTTGAATCTAGATTCATCTAGTGGGTTTTGTAAACACATCTGCTAGCTGATTTTCAGTAGGAATAAAATGCAAGGATATATTCTTGTTTTGCACACGATCTCTAATAAAGTGATATCTGATGTCTATATGCTGAGTTCTAGAACGCATAACAGGATTATGAGTAATTGAGATAGCACTAGTGTTATCACAGAATATAGGAATGGACTTGAATTCAAATCCATAGTCAGCTAGCTAGTTCTTCATCCACAAGATTTGAGCACAACAACTTCCAGTTGCGATATATTCAGCCTTTGTAATAGATGTTGAGACTGAATTATGCTTCTTGCTGAACCATAAGACAAGTCTATTGTTTAGAAACTGACATGTTCCACTAGTACTTTTCCTGTCTATTTTACATCTTGCAAAGTCTGCATCAGAATAACCTATTAGATCAAAGGGCGACTCCTTGGGATACCATAATCCCAAATATGGAGTACCCTTGAGATATCTGAAAATTCTTTTGACAGCAATCAGGTGAGATTCATTAGGATTAGCTTGAAATCTAGCACAAATATAGGTAGAGAACATGATATCTGGTCTATTAGCAGTTAAGTATAAGAGAGATCCACTCATTCCTCTGTATTGAGTAATCTCAATACTTTTACCCTTTTCATCTTTGTCTAGTTTAGTTTGAGAGGCCATAGGACTTTTCATGGGAGTAACTGATTCCAAGCCATATTTCTTAAGTAAATCCTTGATGTACTTGGCTTGGTTGATGAAGATACCTTCATTAGTCTGCTTTACTTAGAGTCCAAGGAAGTAGTTCAGTTCACCAATCATGCTCATTTCAAATTTGTTATGCATTAACTTAGCAAATCTTTCACATAGTTTTTCATCAGTAGAACCAAAAATAATATCATCTACATAGATTTGAACTAATAATACCTTGCTTTTATGCTTTCTAAGAAACAAAGTTGTGTCTACCCTACCTCTAGTAAATCCATTTTTAAAAAGATAATTAGTGAGAGTTTCATACCATACTCTAGGTGCTTGTTTTAATCCATAAAGTGCTTTATCTAATTTATAGACATAATTAGAATGTGTAGAGTCGATAAAACCTGGAGGTTGTTCAACATAAACCTCTTCTTGGAGTTCTCCATTCAAAAATGCACTCTTGACATCCATTTGGAAAACTTTGAACTTCATGTGGGTTGCATAGGATAGGAACATCCTGATAGCTTCCGATCTGGCAACAGGTGCACGGGTCTCATCGAAATCAATTCCTTCTTCTTGAGAGTATCCTTTAGCAACCAATCTTACCTTATTCCTTGTGATCACACTAGTCTCATCCATCTTGTTCCTGAACACCCATCTGGTGCCTATGACTGGATGATTTCTTGGCCTTGGAACTAATCTCCAAACTTTGCTTCTTTCGAACTGATTGAGTTTTTCTTGCATAGTCTCAATCCAACTTGAGTCTTCCAGAGCTTCTTCAATCTTTTTAGGCTCTATTTGAGAGAGGAAACTGAGATAGAACATTCGTTTTGTGTAGCTGACCTTATTTTGACTCTATCATTTAGATCTTCAATAATTAAATTCTGAGTGTGATCTCTTGCCCATCTGCTCCCTGAAGGAATGTCTGTCCTTGTACCTTGTTGTCTGAGATCTTCTAGATTTGGTTCTTGTTCTGTGTCTTCATTAATTCGTAGAGTTCCCATGTTTGGGACTAGAGACTCTACAATCTCCTGATCAGACATTACGATTATCGGGTCTGGCTCTATGACTTCAGCTTCTACGATCGTAGGATTTTCTTACTCAGCGATCTGAGGTTCTAACTCTACGATCTCTTTAGGTTGAGTTGCCTTTTCTGGTTTGCCTTGATCAGCCTCGTCAAAGGTGACATGGATGGAGACTTCTACTGTCAAGGTGTTCTTATTGAACAATCTATAGGCTTTACTTTCCATAGAGTATCCAAGAAAGATTCCTTCATTTGACTTTAGTTGAAAGTTAGTTAGATATCTTTTACCATTATTGAGTATGTAGGATGCACAGCCAAAAGCATGAAAATAGCTTATGTTCGGCTTCTTTCCTTTCCACAACTCGTAGGGTGTCTTTTTGATCGTAGAGTGAATCAGGGACCTATTCTGAGTATAACATGCAGTGTTAATTGCTTCTGCCCAAAAGTATTCTGGAAGATGTGCTGCAACAAGAAGTTCTTCCTGCTTCTATCAACGTCATGTTCTTTCTTTCAGCCACTCCATTTTGTTGTGGAGTTCTTGGAGTTGAAAAGTTATGCAAAATCCCATTATCTTCACAGAACTGATTCACTTTAAAATAGTCAAATTCTCTTCCATGATCACTCCTTATTGCAATTATTTTCTCGCCTTTCTCATTCATTACTTGCTTGAAGAATTTGATCAGCTGAGTGCTAGTTTCGTCTTTAGAGCTAATAAAGAATACCCATGTGAACCTGGAGTAGTCATCTACTACAACCAGAAAGTACCTTTTACCTCCAAGACTAGCAGTTGGAACAGACCAAAAAAGATCCATATGAAGAAGTTATAGAGGCCTGTCATTTGAATTGACTGCTTTACTCTTGAATGAGTTCTTAGTCTGCTTACCTAGCTGACATGCTTTACATGGTCTTTCTTTGACGAAGCTTAGCTTTGGTAAACCTCTGACTAGATCCTTTGATATGAGTTTTGACATACTCTTGAAATTTAAGTGAGACAGTCTTCTATGCCATAGCCAACTAACATCTTCTGAGGCTTTAGAGAAGAAACAAGTTGATGCTGAGGAACTTAATGTAGAGAGATTAACTACATAAACATTTCCTTCTCTAGATCCAGTCAGCTTCAGTGAGTTAGTTTCCAGATCTCGAACTTGACACTGATTGTTGAGGAAAATAACTTGATGACCTAAATTCGCACAATTGACTTATGCTCAGGAGGTTGTGCTTTAACCCATCAATATAGGCTACTTTGTTAAATGAGACAACTCCATTGCTAATCAAGCCATAGCCTCTGGTTTTTCCAGAGTTATTATCTCCAAAGATAACAACTGGACCATCTTTAGCCTTAAATTCTGAAAAAAGAGCCTTGTTGCCAGTCTTATGCCTAGAACATCTACTATCAAGATACCAAATTGATTCCGATCTCCTTGGTACCTGTAAAAATGATTACTATTCATTTTGGTACCCATGTGTATTTGGGTCCTGCAATGTTAGTTCCCTTAGGGACCCAAATCTGTTTGATTTTGAGTCCTCTATGTGTAATATGCTCAGAATAATGACGATATACAACTTTATGACCATGTTTACAACAGTTGAAACATCTTACATGTTGTATATGTGAGTGTGTGTATGGATATCTTCTCATTTGGAATTTATGTGGAGAATATGTCTGATCTCTTTTCTGTTTGAATGCTATTCTACGATTTTGAAATTTCGTAGAGTAAGATCCACCTCTACGATTGATACCAGGTTGATTCATAGAGTTAAACTTGTTAGACTCTACGACTCTTCGTGGTGGAATCATAGACTTGGATTTACTCTGTGGTTTAACAAATCCCAGACCAGCATGTGACCTGTTGTCTTTTGGAACAACAATTTGATCACCAGAAATTTGACAACTTGGAATAATAGGTTTAGAAACCTCTTTGGATTTCACAAATACAATCTCTATTTGAAAAAGAGACATGGTTATTGCTAGTATCCATTGATTTTTCTGCACATGAGTCATAAGATGAATTTCCAAACCCGAGTCCTGATCTGTCAGACACAACTCTCTGACTTGTGATCAGTATTTCCATTAATGAAAAAGAACGATTCCACAGTGAGATTGTCTTTTCTAATTCATCTATTCAAGAGTTAAGAGCAGACTCTCTTAGTGTACAGTTTTCAGCTATTTTTCTCAAGTTCTTGTTCTCAGCCTCAAACTTGGATAGAGAGGCAGTGTTTCATAAAGTATCTTCCAACTCTACGTTCACCTTCTCTTTCTCCTTTTGAAATAGAGCATGATCCTTTGAAAGAACCCTAAATAACTTTATATATTTATGTAATTCAGATTTTATGTCATGCAAAGCTAATCTTAGATCATCTATGCTAACATCAGGGGAGTTGAAATCAAATACCTCACTGATGTCGATCACTCGACGATCAGTAGTTGTACTAGAATCTTCATCTATCGCCATCAGGCATAAATTTGCCACTTGAGGTTCTTCATCATCACTAGAGTCTGAACTGGAATCTACTTCGGACTCACTCCATGATTCTTCAGCTACATAGTCTTTGTCCTTCTTGTTATGCTTTTTGTAATCTTTGTATTCTTTCTTTCCATAAGACTTCTGCTCGTCCTTCTTGAGATTTTCTCGCCGAGGTTTGGTACACTCTGCGATGAAATGGCCAGGTTTCTTGCAGTTGTAACAAAGATCTTTGTCTTGATCCTTGCTAGTCCTACCCTTGTTGAAGTTATTTCTTGTTTTCTAGCTGCTTCTTTTCTTCATGAACTTCTTTAGCCTTCGAGCAAGTAAGGCTATGTCTTCATCTTTATCAGCTTCTCTTTGATCATCATCATCAGTTAGAACTTTGGAAGCAGCTACAGAAGCTTTGAGTGCTACTCCTTTATCTTTTCTTTTGTTTTCAAAGAGAATTTTAGCTCTTTGATTTAGCTCAAGCTCATACGTAAGAAGATTACCGTAGAGCTTTTGTACAGTTATTTCATGCAGATTTTTTGACTCTCTGATGGCAGTGGTCTTGGCGTCCCATTTGCTTGGAAGAGCTCTCATGAACTTTATGTTCAAATCTTTGTTGGGATAAACTTTGCCATAAGATCTCAAGGAATTTAGTAGAACATTAAATTGTTCATAAGTGGCTGTAATGTTTTCTCCAGGGATATGAGAAAACATTTCATATTGCTGAGCTAAGAGAGATTGTTTGTTCTCTCTGACTTCTTCTGTACCCTCATGCATTACAAGTAGGGCTTCCCAAACTTCTTTGGCAGTGGTGGAGTTTACAACATTTTCAAATAGCTCGTCTTTTAGTGCTATGAATAAAATATTCTTAGCTTTCTTGTCCAGCTGCACCAACTTCTTTTTATTCTCTGTCCATTATATCCTTTGCTTGACAACAACTTTGTTTGGATCTTCAGTTGTTGGAGCCAGCTTGGTAGGAACATACGGACCATTCAGGACAACATCAAATAAATCATCATCTATCGCCTCCATATATGCCTGTATGCGAACCTTCCAGTTAGCAAGCTTTTCTCTATTGAATAGAGGTGGTTTGTTTTCTCCATCAAGCTCAGAACTGGTTTTGATTTGTGCCATTGATCAACTCAAAGTGTAAGCTTTATGTTCATAAGAGCCTGCTCTGATACCACTTGTTGTTTCCTAGAGGTACTTAAAGATCTAGAAGGGGGGTTGGAAAGATTCTTTTTAAAAATTACTAGATTAATGTATTACCCAATATATTACAAATCAGATTAATTTAGAACAACGGGGAATGTGATATTAAAAGACTTTCCCTTAGAGATCTCAATTCTTAGTTTAGTTAAGAACAACAATCATAAATAATAATGTAGGTAAAATGTAAGACTGAAAAATAAATGACACAAGGAGATTTTTAAGTGGTTCTGAGACTGAACAACTCCTATTCCACTCTTCTACTTCAACAAGTAGGAATTCCACTATAGGTTCGATCACTCTGATCAGGACACTCTTGCCCTCCTCAAGCCCAGCAGACTTGGATATTTTAGTCACTACAAGAAGGATATAAAGACCTCTTCAAGCCCAGCAAACTTGAAAATTTAGTCACAAAGACAAGGACACTCTTGCCCTCTTCAAGCCCCGCAAACTTGGAACAACTCAGTACCCTAGGTACTTTTCAAGCCCAGCAAACTTGAAACTTTATGGTCATTTAGACCAGAACGAATAGTTGTGAGAATGTTGTTGATGGGTGCTGCTAAGATGGCGTTAAGATCTTCTTCTCAAGTACTTAACAGCTTGAACCAGATGTTCAAATCGTAGAGTATGTTCTTTGGCTTAAATAGATTTTTGGCTCGTTGATTCCTTGTTCTTTGATTCTGTTTTGAATCTTTCAGCCAACTTTTAGTCTGCCTGAATTTCTTCCTATTTCTAGGTTTCTATTGCTGCATTTAATGCTCCAGATATTCTGAGATACTTGATGTAGACATTTTAAGTTTAGGTGTCAGCTTTCCGTTGTTTAGTCTGTCACATTAGTCTGCAACTTCACCTACCACTTTGACCCGTCACTTTCAACAAACTAGTTGTTGGACATATCCTTTGGTCTTTGATTTTACCCAAGTATGTTTGGTAACGATATTGGGATTCTTATCCATCAGTGCTTCTATGTCAGTCTGTCAAGATCGATTGCTCTGCGATCATGGGAGCTCGTTGTATTGATTCTACAACCTGAATATGACTTTACGATTAGTTTAGAACTCTACGAATCTGAACATTTTTGAAGGTGCTCTACTATTAGGCTTTAGCCTTGCGATTCTCTAAAACACTACGTTCAATCCTTGCTAAGTGAGCTTTACTTGGCTTTATGATTTTGTCTACTTTATGATTAGAAGCCACAACTCTGCGATGAGTCTGAAGCTTTACGATAAATAAATCAGCTCTACGATATAACCAAAGCTTTACGATAGAGGAGTTATGTCTGTGATCTGACATATTTTCTTTACAGCTCGTCAGACTAAACTTTACATGTATATTAAGTCTATACCTCATATTAACTCAAAGAGATCAACCTAACAAGTTTGATCTTCTAATTCTAAGTCCTTGTACATTGAATCATTAAGAAGGACTTTACAAAAACTTGTTGACACAAATATACATTAAGATTTATCATCATCAAATCAAATAAATGAATCATGCAGACTCCAACAATGATGTTTAAGGGCCTTGACTTCATTCCTAGACTCACATGATTCAGAATCACAACAAATAATACATCGAGGTTAAACAACGAAATTTAGAATATAGGAAAAGGGCTCTCGTACACCTTAGCCCGTAGATCAAATAATGAAACCAACATCGCGAGGGAAATAAAATCCATAGATCTAAGATCCTATAGATCTAAGCAATGATGTAATCGAGAACTAACCGACAATATATCCTAGATTGGCTATCAGGATATTCTATTTGCGAGAATTCCTGGATGCCCAAAAAGTATGATCCCTTCACTGCTAGATATGAATTTAGGATATGTGGGTGACCTACAAATCAATATAACACAACTTCCAAGCAAAATAATCGGTAAAAAGGAGTCGAATCCACACAAAATCAATAAATCACCAAACAGATATCATCTGTTAGTTAAGAGAAGATTGCATTCATGAGAAATCCTCCCTAACCATCCATAATCTCACAAATAGGATTCATACACCTCTAGATATGATCTAGGATGCTAAGAGAGCCCCAAACTAGAATTAAATCAGAAAATAAACACAACCCAAACACAACAATTTACGAAATAAACAAAATCTATGTTAGATTTATGCTAAATTTATATAAAGATTAAATCTTTCACCTTGGGAATGGTGAATTATTCCTCCCCGAGCTTGGATCTTGAAGGTTTCACTTTAACTTAGCAAGAGATTTGGTGAAAATAGCTATATCTAGATTGAATCTAGAGAGGTTTTTCTCTATTTTTCTCCCTAGATAACATTTTTTCGCTCTCTAAAATCACTCTCTTCTCCGAAAATCAGCAAAAAATTACCTTATATAGGCACTTACCTGGCCATAGGTGTGTGGCTGGCCGCAGGTCCTCTTGCGGCTAGCTAGGGTGGGGTCCACCTGATCAAGCTTTCGTGTTGCGAAGTCAATTTTTCGTGTTGCGCGCTAAAACGTCCATAACTTTTAAATTGGGAAGAGTTGGGAAACGTATCGTACCATTCCGATACAAGTCATCATAAAGCATCAAGTAAAGGATCGTAGAGCAGTCAGCCAACTTGGAGTCAAATAGCTTGAAGGTGCACAGAGTCTACCAAGCTAACGTAGAGTGAAGCTCGGTTAGTCACAGAGCTCTCTCTCGGCATCGTAGAGTTGGACCAGGCTAAGGTAGAGTGAAGCTCAGTCAGTCACAAAACTCTCTCTCAGCATCGTAGAGTTGGACCACGCCAACGTAGAGTGAAGCTCGACCAGTTGCATCGTAGAGTTGGGCCAGGTCAACGTAGAGTGAAACTTAACCAGACAAATGCAAGTAACTCGGCAGATCGTAAAGTTAATTCTATCATCAGTCAAGATCGATCGTAGAGTCACATCTGCATTAGCAAGACGACAGTTCTCAAAAAGATAAAGGAGCTAAACTTTGATACTATCTCTAAGTGATCTAAATGCAACATGAAAGATCACCATGAACGTCTGCAAGAATCAAGTCTCACCAGAAGATCGTTAAGTCAACCAAACACTCGGCGATCCTTATTCAAACATGCAACCAAAAACTGAATTTAATATTCTATGTTGCCCATATTGACTGATCAGTAGAATGACCTGCCCAGGACAGTTGCTGAATACTTAATTGAACTGAACGAAGAATCAAAGTTAGTGGGGAACAAACAACTATGGTTTGCAGATATTCAGAACACTATTCTTACCACCATCTTGGAGCAAGATAATGGATGCTGACTCACCCCACTACCGCGCACAACAAGGAATAAACTATTCCTAAGTTCAGCAACAGGTCTCAACAGAAATATCAGATGCAACGGTCTCATATTCAACGGGAGAATTCAGAGGCATCGATATAAGGCAAACAGATTGAAGAAACTGATTAAACAAGTACGACTAAAAGAAATCAAATCTATCACAGTACCACTCTACGATCAAAGACAAACATCTTGCTTCGCTACTGAGTTCATCAGACCATATGCTTCAAGCAACTTAGTAGCAACAAAATAAATGCTCTCAATCAAGTGAAAGGGTCAACAGATGACCAACCAAATTCAAGTGTGCTGGACTTACTGAGTACCGAAGGGTACAAGAGATTCTAACGCTGCGGGTCTTAGTCTACAGAGTTCCAAGGCTGCTGGCTTTGAAGAGTACTTAGTGTACTGGAGTTCCAAGGCTGCTGGCTTTGAAGAGTACTTAGTGTACCGGAGTTCCGAGGCTGCTGACCTTAAAGGAATCTTAGTGATTCAAGTTGTAAAGATATCCTTATTGGATTTGCTACTCAAGGAGTAGAACAGTGGAGTAAGAGTCTTGTGTGCTCCGAACAACTTAAAGTCCTATGTCCTTCATTCTCTCTCTCTGCACTCCATAACTGTTATAACTGTTATATCACTGTCTTATCATATCTGCTATAACTATGCTATCTTTAAGGGGGATTAAAATCAATCGTATATTCCGTTGTGCTTAATTAACTTGTTCATTAATCAAGTCTTTTAGAAAAAGAGTTAAAAAGTTTCAAAATATCTATTCAACCCCCCTTCTAGATATCTTTTGTGTTTCTGAAAATTAACAATTGGTATTAGAGTAGATTCTCACTAAAAAAGCTTAACCAGCTTAAGTAGATCAATAGCACAAACCAAAAATGGCTCTGAGCTAAGTGGAGGAAACAAACCACCTCTTTGCAACAAAAAAAAATTTGCAAACTGAAAAGTTCGCATACAGGCTTACATGGACTCCATAGATGAGGATCTATTTGACACTGTCATCAGTGGGCCCTACATACCAATAAAGCTAGCACCAACTGCTAACGACCCAAACAAAGTCTCAATCAAATTAAGAAAAGATTGGACAGATGCAGAGAAGAAAGCAGTTCAGCTGGACAAAAGAGCCAAAAACATTTTGTTCAAGGCTCTAGAAGATGAGTTGTTTGAAAACGTCGTCAACTGCCAAACAGCAAAAGAAGTTTGGGATGCACTGCTAATCATGAATGAAGGGACTGAAGAAGTAAGAGAAAACAAACAATCATTACTCACGCAGCAATATGAAATGTTTACCCACATCTTTAGGAAAAACATTACTTCCATATATGAGAGGTTCAACATGCTGCTCAACTCTCTTCGAGCAAATAGAAAGGTCTATCCAAATAAAGATCTCATCATCAAATTCATGAGAGCCTTGCCTAGCAAGTGGTTGCCAAAACCACCGCCATTAGAGAATCAAAGAATCTCCATAAAATGACTGTGCAGATGTTATATGGCAACCTTCTCACCTATGAATTGGAACTAACTCAAAGAGCTAAAACATTGTCAGAAGGAAAGAAGAAGGAAGGAGGAATTGCTCTCAAGGCATCCACATCAAGGAAAGCTGACAAACATGAATCAGATAATGACTCAGATGATGATGAAGAAATTAGTGATGAAGGAGCCGCCATGCTAGTTAGACACTTCAAAAGGTTCATCAGTAGAAACAACAGATCAAGGAAATTCAGCAGCAGCAATAAAGAATAAGTAAGTGATTTATGCTACAATTGTAAACAACCAGGTCACTTCATTGCAAACTGCGATAAATCTCTAAGAGAAGAATTAAGAAAGTGCAAGAAGAATCCACATTCGAAGAAAAACCCCAAAGGTCATCATAAGTTCAAAAAGGGAGATAAAGGCCTTGTAGCTGAGAGTTCATGGAGTGACTCAGACAATGACTCAAACTATGAGTCAAAGAAGAAGAGGAACCACACAAAGCAAATCTATGTTTAATGGCCAAGGAAAGAAAAATCAAAGAATTCAACGTTAATGAGGTATTTGATTTTTACTATGAAAGTAGTATGCACACAAGCCAATCATATTTGATATGATGTAGCATATACTTTGTAATCTTATTCATTTATTAATAAAAAAATTGATTTTCTTAAAAGGGATTTTATATTATCTACATGGTGCTGTTATATTAAATGTGATAAACCCATAGTTTTGAGCAATGCTTTTAGAATCATAATGGTGATCATGCTAATGAGATCTAAATTCTGGATAGCTCACAAACTAAAATTGTTCCTAATCGTTGGATTACTGAAAAGGGGATTAGTGAATCCGGATAGATTAGTACATACGTTGCTTGCTCTTAAGAAGAGGATGATTGATCTCATAATTATTTATGTAGAGACACTAAAGCAAATATGTAGGTGCTTATTGGAGAATAAGTTCACTGAACGTGGCTCGCTAAGGAATACGTAATGGAGTTTTACTCGCCTGTCAATAGGAATTCCTCTAGTAATAGTAGTACAAGTGATCCTTGGACTTGAGATCATTATAGTATCTTGTGTATGATGAGTTATACTTTAACATATCCCTTAAGACCTTTAGGGTATATCAAAGGGTATGATTGGGTATAATAAGTTGTGCATGGAGATAGGTGAATGATCAACAAAGAATCTACTACGTCTAGTAAAATATGTGAAATGTCCTATGTGATTCGATAAATGACAACTCGGTAGTCCTTGGCCAAGGTAGAATGAAATTAGAAAGGAGTTTCTAATTTGCATTATTTAGAGTTGTGCATTTCGGAATCAAAATACATATAATTAAATAAAATAAGACTTGACAGTAAATCCATGTCTTATATTTAATTGGGACATTGTATGGTAGAAGGATTGAATTGTAAGGTAACTATGCACTGAAAGGTTCTTTTGTGATTAATGTTGAAATCTATATTATCTGGAAAGTCGTTGATCGCTAAGGGGGCTTACCCTTATTGTAGAATAAATATTATTTATTTAAATGAATTAAATAGTTTAATTTATTTATTTAAATAAGATTAGAATTATTCTAATTGATTTATTCACAACCGGTTTAATATGGAGAACCTAAAAGGTCACACCGCAAAAGAAAAATATTTATTTAAGAAGTAAATGACATAATTGTAATAATAAGTTAAGTGTATTTAATTTAATCTATGGAGATAGAATAAATTAAATAGCTTAATATTTATTATTTAATATTTTGGAAATATTAAATATAAATTAATAAGAGGAGTCTTATTATTATTATTACTATTACTATTATTTAATTCCTAATAGGGATTGAGAATTAATTAATAGAAGTACTCTCTCATGAATTCCTAATTGGATTAGGAGCATAATTAATTAAAGGAGTTTAATTATAATAGAAACCCTAATCCTAAATAGTTTAGGGAAGGGTTATTCCTACATCTATAAATAAGAGGAGTCTTATCATAGATTAGGGTTACACACTCTTGCATTAGATTGTGGAGAGTACTTGCAATTTCTATAGAGATAGAAACTAGGGTTTTGCCAATACCCAACTTCTTGAATACCAATTTTTCCTTGGTGGATCACTTCTAGAGGCCAAACACTTGGGTGGCTAACGTTGATCAAAGGAAGGAATCTCATCGGTGGAATTCGAGGAGAACACGAAGGACTAAGGAGTTGAACTTGTTCCCGAGGAAGCTTTGGTCTACGAGGGTATAATTCTTATTCTCTTTCTCTTTCGTTTAATTGATAATTGAACACAAGGATAAATCATGGTGATGGTTTGTATGAAAATTTTAAAATCCGATTTATCACGCTTCCGCTCTATTTGTGTAATTTGATTGTATGCTTGCGTTATATACAAAACTAACAGTGGTATCAGAGCCTAATCCTTGAGTTAATTATTGATTGTGATGATTCCATGTATGAATTGATATGCGATACGATCGGATTTTGGGTTGGAAAAAATTTTCTGAATCTGCGTCGCGGTGCGGCCGTGCCGCTTCCAGTTCATTCTGGAGCACGGCCGCGCCCTAACCCAAAAAACGTTTCTGGGGGTGCAGCGCGGCCGCGCCGCTCCTAGTTCATTTTGGAGCGCGGTCGCGCTAGTGTGCAGACTTTGAAATTTTTTTGTTTTTCTCAATTAACATAAATGGTTTATTTAATTGATATAAGTTTAAAATAAAGATGTTTATTTTATCTGGAATAGGATTTTAGATTGCTAAAAATTAAAAGAGTTTAATTTAGATTTGGTTGTTGATTAAAATAAAAGAGTTTATTTTGTTTCAAAACTAAATATTAGCAAAACTTTTGCCCATTAATTGATATCAATGTATATATGGAATGGTTTTGATATTCATGAGATGAATGTTATTTATTGATACATATAGAGATATGTATGATAATAAATAGGGATTGATTATGGACTATTGACCAATGTATGATTGGATTTATTTTAGTGGATGCTTGAATGTATAGGTTTTTATAAATGGGATCTGCGTACCTCGTCTTCTCTAATTTTTTCTTAATGTAAATTCTATGTCCCTCCTATGTACTTCCCCTTGACTGATGATCAAGGTTTCTATTTATTGTAAATAGTTTTGTAATTGGACTAGTTAGAATTAATTTTGAAGGATTGGAGATAAAGGAGTAAGGAGCGCATGAAGACCCGTTTGTAATGGAGCCCGGGTTTAAATGTAATAGTTATATTTAAATTTTATTCTTGCACCCTAGGTTTGACCTTTTGGTTCACTTGGTGGCTCTTGTGAACCAAACTAGAATAAAAGTCCATAATCAATCCGGGTAGAATATAGTATTCTATATGTGCATGCTTACTATATATATATATATATTATATTATCCAACATGCTTCGCATGTAAAATAATATGACGCGTATTTTATATATATATGTGCATGCGCGCTAAAAAAGATGAGACTAATAATAATAAACGCCTCAAAGTAATCATATTAAGTCCTAAGCCTTCAAAGATATTTGGAATATCGAACGTCGCCTTCTAGCATGGTAAAGCAATAACGTATTAAATGTTTAATATGAGTTTGTTGTGTCATCACAAGGCAAGTATTAAATATTTAAGATGTTGCTTTATCACATTTGATGCTTATAAATAGACTGAACGATGTTGTTTTGTTGTGTCACCACAAGGACAATGTTTTTCTTTCGAATATATGAAAGTACTAGGTTGGACTTAACTTGGATAATTTTGATTCGGATGTGTCACCACTTGATCAAAATAATCTAAGAGGCAAAAGAAAAGGAGTTACATAGTGATGTAATTGACAATAGTTGTCTACCTATTTATTTATATATCGTTTGTTATGTCACCACAAGGCTATATACATTTGAAATGGGGTCCTTAATCTCACTAGCAAAACTTTAATTAGATTTGCCTAACTATATATATTGAGGGTAATATAGTTTGATGAAAATAGTAGGAGATACCAATTTAAATAAAGACCTAATTTATTTTGGTAATTAATTAAATGAATGAATGCTAAAATGTTGTCTATTTCACATGCAGAATTTAAAAATGTCAAACTCACTATCACTGCGTAGCATACTTGATGCTAACAAATTGACCGGACCAAATTACACGGACTAGTTAAGGAATTTGAGAATTGTTCTCATTGCTGAAAAGATTTCTTATGTCCTAAATTTGCCAGTCCCTACAAATGTTGCAGAAACAGCCTCCGAGGAAGAGATTGCTACTTTCAGAAAGTGGCAAGATGATACAATCTTGGCTCAATGCATCATGCTCGCATCCATGAGTAATGAGCTTCAGCGTCAGCATGAAACTATGGATGCTCCTACTATATTGCTGCACCTCAAAGAGTTGTATGGTGAGCAAAGTAGGACTGCTAGATATCAGATATCTAAGGAGCTCTTCCGATCTCGTATGACCGAGGGCACTGCTGTTGAGACTCATGTCCTTAAGATGATCAATCTGATTAAACAACTTGGACAGTTTGGGTTTGTGATGGATGGGGAGTTAAGTCAAGATTTGATCTTGCAGTTACTCTCGGACACCTTCTCACAATTTGTTGTGAATTTTCACATGAATAAGTTGGACGTCAGCTTGCGTGAGCTACTTAACATGCTGAAAACTACTGAAGGTCACTTCTCATCCAACAAGAACCAAGTCTTAATAGTGGATGATTCTTCCAAGAAAAGGAAGAGGCCTAAGGTATCTTCTGAAAAGAAGAAAAACAAGAAGGCTAAGGGCAAGGCGAAGAGAAAGGATAAAAAAAACCTGATCCAGATAGCAAAGGAATTTGCTACCATTGCAATAAGCCGGGACACTGGAAGAGGAACTGCAAGGAGTATCTTGCGGACCAGAAGAAGCTTGGAGAAGCTTTGACTTCCGATCTAGGTTTGTTCATGATTGAAATTAATTTTTCTAAAAGTAAAAATTCTACTTGGGTATTGGATACCGGCTGTAGTTCTCACATATGTAATAATATGCAGGGACTAAGCAGAAGTAGAAAGCTGAACAAGGATGAAGTCGTCCTATGAGTGGGAAATGGAGCAAAGGTCTGCATTAGCTGTAGAGACTTATTGTTTAGCACTGCCTTCAGGCAAGTTCATTAGTTTAAATAATTGTTATTATGTTCCGACACTCATTAGAAACATTATTTCAATTTCTGTATTGGATATGGATGGTTTTGATATTATAATAAAGAACAACAGTTGTTCTATTTATAATAAAAATGTTTTATATGGTGTTGGAAACCTACTGAATGGACTTTACATACTTGACTTGCATGAAAATATACTTCAAATTGAACAAACTAAGAAAAGAAAAAGAGATGATGTTAATTATACCTTTATGTGGCACTATAGACTCGGTCATATCAATGAAACAAGATTATCCAAGTTGCATAAAGATGGGCTTTTAGAGCTATCTGATTACGAATCATATCCAACTTGTGAATCTTGTCTCATGGATAAAATGACTAAATCTCCTTTTTCTGGAAAAGGAGAAAGAGTTACAGAGTTGTTAGCATTGGTACACACAGACGTATGTGGACCTATGACAACGAATGCACGAGGAAGGTATCCTTATTTTGTTACTTTCACTGATGATCATTCTAGATTTGGATATGTTTATTTAATGAAATACAAATCTGAATCGTTTGAAAAGTTCAAAGAATTCAGAAGTGAAGTAGAGAAGCAAACTGGTAAGAGTATTAAGATTCTTCGATCGGATCGAGGAGGGGAATACTTAACCAATGAGTTTCTCAATTGTCTCAAAGAAAATGGTATAATCTCACAATGGACTTCACCAGGGACGCTATAGTTGAATGGTGTATCTGAAAGAAGAAATCGAACATTGTTGGACATGGTTCGTTCCATGATGAGTTTTACCGACCTTCCAGTATCCTTCTGGGGTTATACCCTAGAATCGGCTGCATACCTACTTAACAAGGTACCTACCAAATCCTTCCCAAAGACCCCATATGAGATATGGATAGGGAGGAAACCAAATCTTAAGCATGTTAAGACTTGGGGTTGTCCAGCTTATGTCAAAAGGTTTGAACATGATAAGCTGAAGACTAGATCCGACAAATGTAGATTCGTGGGATACCCTAAAGAAACATTAGGGTATTATTTCTATCATTCTACTGATCAAAAGGTGTTTGTTGCGAAACACGCTGCCTTCTTGGAAAAGAAGTTTATCCTTGAAGGGGTCAGTGGGAGTAAGATATATCTTGAAGAAGTTCAAGAACCACAAAACACTACGGATCAAAGTCAGGTACCTGACCAAGTAGAAGAACCTACTGTACCACTACCTATTCATAAATCTGGAAGAGTACCGAAGATACCTGATAGGTATGGATTCATCATAGAGGATGATGATGAGGTACGCATCATAGATGATGATGATCCATTGACTTACGGAGAGGCTATGAGTAGTGAAGACTCAGAGAAATGGCTAGAAGCTATGACGCCCCCAAATCCGGGTCATTCGAACCGCGGACTTGGTTCGTCACTATATAATACATGCATCATACTATCGATATATTACAGCGGAAATAGAGGAATATTTATATTGATATAACATAAATAATCCTATCCCAAGTCTCGAAACCAAAACTTCTACAAAATGTAACTTAATACATAAGGGTAATTAAGTCTTAATACATCATAAGAGTCAACGAGTCTTAATACATAATCAAAAAGATAATCTTAACGGTACAAAGCTAATCCGTGGCTTTGCCTTTGCCTTTATCCATCCCTGAACTTTCACCACGAGCTCCACTAACTGAAATATTTTAAGGAAAGCAAGGGTGAGCAACAAATTTGCCCCGCAAGTAAAATAGCAGTGAATAATCACATGAATAACTTTATAGCTCATAGGAGTTAAAAATGAGATAGCTCAAGGAAATAAACAACTACTTTATCACCATTGTAGTGGTCACTGAGGACCAAAGGATTTTTTGAAGTATCCAAGGATTTCAAAATTTCCCAAGGAAATGAACTATTCACTACTGAGGGTGCACCAAGGCACATAACTCTATTCTAGAATTACCGGAAATTCATCCGATAATCCACAAACAAACGGTACAATAGGTGATCAGCCTAGAATACCTGGCGTTATGCATAAGCCTCACTTACTAATTACGCGCGTGTTGGTTCCCGACGTTTATACAATTGCCCCTGCTATGAGGGTTGTTCTTCTCAGCTTTACATGGGAATCCGAACCAAAACAATTTGATCGGATAGCTTTACTTAACATCAAAAATAGTTTGAGGGCTTAACCTCACTTCAATAAATAAATCAATAAGTGTCTAGCCGAAGCAATTGGCTTTAACATAACTTTTAAATAATTTATGAAATAAGAAACTTTAAGGCTCAACAACATGCATTATAGCATAAGTAGATAACTTGAACGAATGTCAAATCATTTGAATAATCATAAGAGTACTTGCACAATGAAATAAGTTGCGGAAGTTTAGAAAACTAGCTCAATTAAAAATAGTTGAGTAAAGAACTTGCAATAATATACAACATTTGTATAGAATAGGAAACTTGCCCAAATGTAAGTGTAAGATCCCGACTTTATGAAATAAAAGTTTATTATTTTCTTTATGATTATTCTTCTAAATAGTAAAGTGCTTAATTGTTATAAATGATAGTTAAGGGTGTTATATGTAAATTATCTGATAAACAGTGCATGTCGGTGAATATTCTTTTTGTCGGGGAATATTCTTTTTGTCGGAGAATATTATATTCGGTATCGTACGACGGCGCCGAAATGGCAATATTGTCAACGATAGTGGGCCCCATTGTCGGATACTGAAAACGACAGTATTTGTCAACAGTATTATCACCTGCAACTGTTGAAATACCCGGTAATAAAAAGAACAGTAAAACGCGTTATTCCACAGTAGTACGCGGTATTTCACAAGCACACGGTGTTGCACAGTATTTTATATTATTGATTCAATAATTGATAAAGCAGCTATTGCACAGTATTTTGTTCAATAATTGTTACAGTAGCATCTGCATAATACTTTTTATTATTTGTCATGACACTGTAACTTATATTATTTGATATGATATTTTAGCATTATTGACAATGTCTAGAAATTCTGTCAAGGAAAAAGGTTATTTAATTGTGCGCCGTTTATACGGAAGGCCCCCTTTTTCCTGGGAATGATCTGGTTGTCGATATTATAAGTCTAAAATAGTGTTGATTAAAAATACGTGAAGCGTTTGTTGTAAGTTAACTTATTTTTTTCTGTGGGACCCACACTTTATTTCGTGGGACCCATAACTATTTGACCGGTGGGACCCACAAATTATTTTTGTAGAATAATTTTTTCAGATTTTATTTTTCCGTGGGACCCACATGTCAGTCAATAGTAATTACCGTCAGTAAATAGTTAATTCAGTTTTTATTTTACCTTAAGGTTAAAAACCTAAGTAAAAGCATATTCTAATAATATACTATGGCATAAAGTATATTAAAAGAATATGCCAAGGGTATAAGAGTAATAAACCAAGAAAATTTGGGAAAAAGACTAAAATGCCCTCACCTTGATTTTTCTATAAATAGGGAGGGTTTGCTTAAGAAAATTTCACACCTTCATTGCTTATACTTCCTCTCTCTCTCTAAATTTATTGGGTTCTCTTAGTGTGCTAGGCTATTGTGAGTATTTGTGAGAATACTAGTATTATCCGAAGTTAGTAAACTTCATAGAAAGTAACATCCAGTCACTTGTTAACTAAGGTAGGGAATATCATTTCTTTCATACTTCTATATAATATCATTTGCTTTCATGTTCGTAAGTGATATTATACTCATAAAGGTTGTTATTCATTCTATATTAATTTGTGGGGATAACCTGTCCGTGCGGTATGACGCATGCCTGGTGAATATCCTTTTGTATTCATTCATTATTATTCTATGGGAATAACCTGTAAGTACGAGTGTCGTACCTGGTGAATACCCTTCTGTATTCATTCCTTATTAATCTATGGGTATAACCTGTCCGTGCGGATTGACGCATGCCTGGTGAATAACCCTTTGTATTCGTTACTTATTAATCTGTTGTGAAAATAATCTGTCTACGCGAATTATCGCATGACGGGTGAAAATCCATTTGCAGTTTCATATATTCTGTTATACTCGTATAACGTATCATTTCTTTTGTACTCTTTAAGGGATATCTTTTTCTTTCACATTTCTCCATTTAAGATAAGAAATCTTTGTTTGTTTCCAAAACCTTATTTTTAAATGGAGAAAATCCCTGAAAATTAGTAGAATATCTTTAATAGTTTGTGCTTCATCTAATATCTTCTCACTTGAATCTTTCTATTTCATTTTATACGTTATAGTTGAAGCATGAAACAATTTCTTGAATATCATTCTTGAATTTGACTCCACAATTTGGTCACCGTGTTGGCAATTTGGTCAATCTTTGATACTGATTAAATTATAAAGCTTTTCTTATCCTTGATCTCACTGTATCATTGTCATCATCCTCATCCTCATATTTAAATTGTGGTGATAGTTCTCTTTGGCCCGTAGTGCAAAGATGAACTGGCGTGACATGATTTTGGCCAAACTGTGTATTGGTATTATCATGACTTTTGGTGTTACAAACAAAGGCGTATGGTGAAAGTTCTCTTTGGCCCGTAGTGCAAAGATGAACTGGCGTTTGGCATGATCATGACCGGTGATGTTGCAAATAAATATCTTTGGCACGTAGTGCAAAGAGAGGCTGTTGAATATAAACTGTTGATTTGGATGTTCATAAACAGAAATTGTTGATTGGTGTTACAGGGATAAAATATTGGTGGTGATCCTTTAATTTATAGAAGATGGTAGATATTATAATCTACTTGACTCTTCTAATGGATTGTTGGTTCCGCTGCAATTGTTGTTGTTAAACAATTAAAATATCTTTAAATCTCTGATTTAATTCTGTTGAAGGCTAAAGATAATTTTTATTATTCTTCATTATCTTAGTCATGATATTTCTTACTGGGCTATTTGTGCTCACCCTTTTCCTTTTTGTTCCATTGTTCTCCTCAGGAAAAGAGAGTGTAGTGGGGACTAGCCGGGGAATGGAGTGATGGTCCGAGATATTAGAAGTGTCTCAATACCTTACTATTAGTGTGACAATAAGTGTATTGAGAATTTAAGATGTATTTGTATTGTGTTGTCGTATTTTGCACAACACTTATTAGTTGTAAATGGGAAAATTCATATTTGTATTTGTATTTTGTGGAATGTTATTGGCGACTCAAAATGGGTTGTATGGACCTATTTTGGGGGCGTCACAGTAAGGGTTGAGTGAGTTTAAGAAACTTGCATTCATAAGAATAAACTCGCACAATAATAAAAGTTGTACGGGTTAGGAAACTTGCATTCAATATGTAGAAAGAATTAAGTTAGGGAACTTGCCTGAAGTGCTGCTACAATATTACAACACACGCTCCTTAATATCCTACACAATTAGGTACATATTCACATACAATTAGTCACATGCGGGATACCAAATATTTGTTTACAACTCTATAATGTCCCATTCAAATAAGAAATAAAATATTAAACAAGGTTATGCCCACTAGTTACGGCGTTACGACGCTCGTACGTCTGTGCGCCAAACTTGGTTATTCGAACGCCCAAGCGACACGCCTTTGCGTACGCCTAACACGCCCATTCGATTTATCTAATACTTATTGGTTAATGCTAAGTATCATTATAAATCATAATAATAATGTTATGAAGGTTAGAACATCATTTTACAAGATCGGGGGCATCACGTGTGCAAATGCGCATGCCCAACGCCCTCCGATTGACCCCAATTACGCATCAGTCCTATAAATGGCTAATTTAAGCCATGATACAGACCTCAAATTGAAAAACGTAAAGAATGAAAGTTGTAGGGATACTCGTTCTATTTCCGAATCATCTTGAATCATCAAATTTCGAGTCCGTATGAGAAAGTTATGTCCGTTTTACTAAAGGACATCAAAACTGACCTTTACCACCTGAGGCCTAGCGCCCCGGCGCTGAAAACAGGCCTATTACAGCGCCCCCGCGCTGTAAGCAGTAGATTATGGTGCTCGTTTGCCCAGCTCGTGGAATACTCTGTGTTTTTTTGGTGTTCTAGACCTATCTTGCTTCCAACCACCATAACTCCTTCTATACACCTTCAAATTGGTCCATTTCGGACTTTATGGACTCCTAAGACATAGAGCTACAACATATCAAAAATTTAGAGCTATCCATTAACGTTAACATGGCCAAATCTTAGGCCAAAGTATCAACTCATGTTATATTTTCGTGTTCTTGGTGTTCTTCACAAAAATCATCACCAAAACTTTATTTTAATCCCTTTTTACTCCATTCCAGTTGGGTTAACTTTGTAACCCTTGGAACTACAATATCATAATAACAAACAAACACAACAAACAAGGAATCATAGCTATAAAGTCTTCTAAATTCGTCCATAACAGTCCATAGTCCATTTTTGTCCATTATTCTTCATGTTCTTCATCCTTTATGCATAGGTACGGATTTCTTTGATGTTTGTTCCACTTTGATGTTATTAATGGCTTACAAGGTGTCTTGGTAACCATATTAAACAACCACAAATCATCCACCAAGCATAAAAGCTTGGAAACCAAGAAAAACTCGAAAACTCAATGAAATCGAAAGAAAATCATTTGATGTTGAAGATTTACCTCTGTGAATCGTTCCTAGATGTTATGAGGTTTTGCTAGAGCTTGGCTTGAGTCTCTTTCTTCCTTCTTGGTTCACCCGAACCTCTCTTTCTCTTCTTTTCTCCTTCTTCTTCTTCTTCCTCTCTTTTCCGGCGACTTTCTTTTCTTTTTCCGGCGAACTCCGGCGACTTCCTTCTCCTTTCTTTTCTGCAGTTCTCTCTCTCTCTCTCTCTCTAGCATCTGATGGAATGGGAGTGAATGAATAATTGATTTGGGAGAATGGAGGAGTAAATTAGGGTGAAGTGGGAGAAATGGGTGTGAGGCTCAAGGTGGCCAAAATTTCAAAGGCTTTGCCGGCAAGTGCTCTCCCCACTCTCTCATTCCTAGCAATTTGATTGGTGGAAAATGGTTTTGTGGTTCCCACTTGGAGCAATAAGCCAAATCAAATACCAAAAAATACCAAAAATATATCCGAAAACTCCCACTTTTGTACCAAAACTGGTAAATATCTCTACCTAAAATTAAAATGGGTACTCCCATAATTATTGGGACACATAAAAACAATTATTACGGAGTTTGTCCATTCATCCAGAACAGTCATATTATATATTTCGGATACCGAATAAAACACGATTGGGCTCGAAATGGAAATCTAACACTTGGAAAAATTATTCGTACGCATACACGTATTTATAAAATTTATTAAAGTCGAAAAAGACGCAAAAATATTATGGCATGAATGGTGCCTCGATAAGCGTGCCCTGTGAATAGTGAATTTACGATTTTTCGCGAAGTCAATAAATTCACCCTAACGACGCTACAACACGTAAAATTCAACACATACACATATTCTAGATTATAACACAACCTTTAAGCACATAACACATAATAATATAAATAAAAATAAAAATTCATTTCATTCACACATAAACTCGGGTCACATGGAAATTCAAAATTCTCGATCGTTACATTCTCCCCTCCTTATAAGGATTCTGTCCCCAGAATCACAATACAAGGTTAAGCAAAAAGTTGAGGGTAATTCTCCTTCATCTTATCTTCTAATTCCCACGTAGCCTCCTCGGCATTGTGGTTTCGCCACACTACTTTCACGGAAGGAATAACCTTATTTCTTAGTACTTGCTATTTCTATCGATTATCTGAATAGGAATTTCCTCATACGTAAGATCTTTCTCTATTTGGACGGGCTCATAGGATATCACGTGCTTATAATCGGGCTTGTATGGTCGTAACACTGAAACGTGGAACACATTGTGGATATGCTCCAATTCAGGAGGCAAGGCTACCTCGTATGCCACTTCACCCACTCTTCTCAACACTTCGAACGGTCCTACGAACCTCGGGCTCAACTTTCCCTTCTTTCCAAATCATATCTTCCCTCTTCAGTGAGATACCTTCAGAAACACGAAACTGCCGACATCGAAGTCTCTCGTCTGGCGATGTTGATCTGCATACTTCTTTTGTCGGTCTTGGGCTGCAACTAATCTTGCCCTAATCATTGTGACCACTTCTGCTGTCTGCTGCACCAATTCTGGTCCCAACAGTCGTCGTTCGCCAACCTCATCCCAGCTTAATGGTGTCCTGCACTTCCTCCCGTAGAGGGCTTCATATGGCGGCATACCGATACTTGCATGATAGCTGTTATTGTAGGCGAATTCCACCAGTGGTAAGTGGTCATCCCAATTTCCCTTGAAATCCATCACACAAGCTCTCAACATATCCTCTAGTGTTTGAATTGTTCGTTCACTTTGCCCGTCAGTTTGAGGATGGTAAGCAGTACTTAATCGCAACTGTGTTCCCATTCTCTCTTGCAAGCTTTTCCAAAAATTTGACGTGAAGCGCGGATCTCGATCTGAGACAATTGACACTGGCACTCCATGTCGTGAAATAATTTCCTTTATGTACAACTTGGCTAATTGGTTCAAATTAAATCGTATCTTTATCGGTAAAAAGTGTGCTGATTTCGTCAATCGATCTACGATAACCCAAATGGTATCATAACCCTTCTGTGTAACTGGAAGTCCTACCACAAAGTCCATAATGATATGCTCCCACTTCCATTCTGGTATGTTCAGTGGTTGAAGTAACCCACTCGGTCTCTGATGTTCTGCTTTAACTTGTTGACAGGTGAGACACTTGCTGACATATTCTGCTACGTCCCGCTTCATGTTCGGCCACCAAAAATATTGACGAAGATCTCGGTAAATTTTCGTGCTTCCTGGGTGAACAGAATATGCTGAATTATGTGCTTCATGTAAGATCTCATCTCTTAATTCAGTCACGGCTGGCACCCACACTCACTCCTCGTATCTCAAGATACCATCCTTATCCATTCTGAATTTCTCTTCCTCATTTTCTGCGACCCTTTTCTGTATCCTTTCACATTCCTCATCTTTTTCCTGTGCTTCTTTCACTTTGTCGAGTAACGTCGGACGAGCTTCGATTACGAATAACTTCTCTGCTGCCTCTGCCGGACTTTTTACTTCGATTTCCAATCTAGCCATTTCCAGTATTAACTCATCGTGAGTTGTCAACATAAACAATTTCTCGTTCCCCTTCCTACTCAATGCATCTGCTACCACGTTTGCTTTTCCCGGGTGATAAAGAATTTCGCAGTCGTAATTTTTGATTAATTCCAACCACCTTCTCTGTCGCATGTTCAACTCCTTCTGTGTGAAGATATATTTCAGACTCTTATGATCCGTGTATATCTCACATTTCTCCCTATAAAGGTAATGTCTCCAAATCTTCAATGCAAAGACGACAGCTGCCAATTCCAAGTCATGGGTAGGGTATCGCTTCTCGTAATCCTTCAACTGTCGTGATGCATACGCAATGACCTTGCCATGTTGCATTAACACACAGCCAAGACCCTTGTGTGATGCATCACTATACACTACAAAACCTCCCGTATCATCTGGTAAGGACAATACAGGCGCTTCACTTAACCTCTTTTTCAACTCCTGAAAACTGTCTTCGCACTTCTCGGACCATACAAACTTCACCGTCTTCCTCGTCAGATTGGTCAACGGGGTTGCTATCTTCGAAAAATCCTGGATAAATCTTCGATAATACCCGGCTAACCCTAAGAAACTTCGCACTTCTGTCGGCGTCTTCGGTTGTTCCCAGTTACTAACTGTCTCCACCTTCGCAGGGTCCACTAAGATACCGTCTTTGTCGATCATATGCCCTAAAAATTGCACCTTTTCCATCCAGAATCCACACTTGGATAATTTCGCGTATAACTTCTCTCGTCTTAGTGTCTCCAGTACTTTGTTCAGATGATCGGCGTGCTCTCCTTCCGTCTTTGAATAAATCAAGATGTCATCGATGAAAACTACTACGAACTTGTCTAAGTACGGCTTCAGAACTCGGTTCATCAAGTCCATGAATGCTGCTGGCGCATTAGTCAAACCGAAAGACATCACCAAAAACTCGTAATGACCATATCTCGTCCGAAACGCGGTTTTAGGTACATCTTCCTTCCTTACTTTTAGCTGATGATATCCGGTTCTCAAATCTATCTTCGAGAAGTGTCTGGCTCCTTTCAGTTGATCGAATAAGTCGTCGATCCTTGGCAATGGATACTTATTCTTGATCGTTGATTTGTTCAATTCCCGATAGTCGATGCAGAGCCTCATTGATCCGTCCTTCTTCTTGACAAACAAAACTGGTGCTCCCCATGGGGACACACTTGGCTGAATATACCCATTGTCTAGCAATTCCTGAAGTTGTATCAACAATTCCTTCATCTCCACTGGCGCCATACGATACGGAGCCTTCGAAATTGGTGCAGTTCCTGGCACTAAGTTTATCGCAAATTCAATTTCTCTATCTGGCGGAAGACCAGGTAATTCACTTGGAAACACATCTGGAAACTCTTTTACTATCGGTATATCCTTAATTTCTACACCTTCTTTCTTTGTATCTACAATATAGGCTAAATAGCCTTCACATCCTTTCTTTAACAACTTCTTGGCCTGCATCATCGTAAGACAACATGAACGTCTCAGCGATGTGCTACCATTAAACACTACCCTCGACCGATTAGGGGTTCGGAGGTTCACACTTTTCTTCTGACAGTCAATCACTACCGCGTGATCGTACAACCAGTCCATTCCCAATATTACATCGAATTCTCCCAACCTTATTGGGATCAAATCCACGCAAAAATTATGTCCCCTGATCTTAGCGCAACAATTACGAAGAATAAACTCTACTGGAATTACCTCATTATTCACAATTTCTATACTCAAAGGATTTTCTAACCGTTCTTGGGGTAAATTTAACCGTTTAGCAAAATCTTCAGACACAAAAGAACGAGGAGCACCCGAATCAAATAATACGCAGGTATTTATATTATTGATTGGGATAATACCTGACACCACGTCCTTAGCAATCACTGCATCCTGGACGGTCATGTTGAAGGTTCGGGCAGGGGTTCGGTTCGGCAGAGTCGGCCCTCCATCCATTGCTTTGTTGCCTCCACCGCGGTTACCGCTACCACCGCTGCTTCCTTTCTTCGGGCAATCTCTGAACTGATGCTCTTTTGATCCACAAGAATAGCATCCAAGGTTCTTCCTTGGGTTTGGGCAATGTGGTGCTATATGCCCTCCCTGGTTGCAGTTGTAGCAGACATTACGTCCCTTCCAATACTCTCCAATATGATTTTTCCCACATTTTAAACAGGCTTCAATCTTATTCTTAAATCCTCCCTGATTATTCCCCGTCTGATTAGTGTTGGTATTGTTGTTGTTGCTGTTACTGTTACCACTATCCCATTTTCTTTTTCCCGAGTTGCTTCCACCACTACTGCCACCTCCACGGTAGTCTCCTCCACTCTTCTTATTCTTCTTGTGTTGATTCAAGGCCTCAATCCCCCCTTCTGCGATGATGGCTTTTTCCAGCAGTGCACTAAAAGTTTCAATCTGAAGAACGGCTACCTTATTATATATCCACGGTTTCAGCCCTTGTTCAAACCTTTGCGCCTTCAGCTCTTCAGTACTTACTTGAAGTGGTGCAAAACGTGTAAGTTCATTGAATTTGGCGGCGTACTGAGTCACCGTCATGTCTCCCTGCTTCAGCTCCAAGAATTTCACTACCATTTGTCTTTCCATGCTCTTTGGGAAATAATTCCCGAAAAATAATTCCCTAAACTTGTCCCACGGTATCATTCCTTCACCTGCTCGCTGTTGGTTAGCCTCCCACCAATAATTTGCTTCTCCTTTCATCATATATGTGGCGAATGCTGTTTTCTGGTCGTCCCCCACGCGTGCGATAATGAAAGCTTTCTCCATTTCTTTCACCCAAGACTGGGCTTCAATCGGATCAGTCGTTCCCCCGAACTCTGGGGGTCCTACACTCTTAAAGTCTTTGAAACTTGTTATGGGTGCTACCGGTGGGTTGGGATTCACAATTCCCGCATTTCTCCTTTCCATTCTCTCCAATATATCCGCTAACCGCTGCATGGGGTCCGTCGAACCTCCTTCATTGTTAATCGATCCTTCAGGTGTTGCTGGGGGTGGTACTTTGCGTCTGGGCGGCATTCTTTACTAAACGTAAGAAAGCTTAATGTCATCATCTCATTATACTACGAGATTATCTATCATGAGTACTACAAGCAGGCCACAAAGAGACATACTCTATTAGCAACTCGTAATGAAATATAGCTTCATTGTAAGGAATGAAAATACCTTTCACAACCCCTAGGACGCGTCTTCCTAAGATCGTCCAAAACTCTACGTGAGTTTTATCTACTCTTATACTCTATACATTTCCTAAGGTTATAACCTAAAGACCTCTCTCTATAAGTTTATAACCTAAGGCTCTGATACCAACCTGTAACTCCCCCAAATCCGGGTCATCCGAACTGCGGACTTGGTTTGTCACTATATAATACATGCATCATACTATCGATATATTATAGCGGAAATACAGGATTATTTATGTTATATCAATATAAATATTCCTCTATTTCTGCTATAATATATCGATAGTATGATGCATGTATTATATAGTGACGAACCAAGTCCGCGGTTCGGATGAACCGGATTTGGGGGCGTCACAGAAGCCATGAAATCCGAGATGGACTCCATGTATGAGAACCAAGTATGGACTTTGGTTTCACCACCTGAGGGCATTAAGCCTATTGGGTGTAAATGGGTCTTTAAGAGGAAGACTGAAGCAGATGGAAAGGTAGAGACCTATAAGGCCCGACTGGTTGCAAAAGGTTTCAAACAAAGACAAGGAGTTGACTATGATGAAACCTTCTCACCAGTAGCTATGCTCAAGTCCATTCGGATTTTGCTTGCAATTGCAGCTTATTATGACTACGAGATCTGGCAAATGGATGTGAAAACGGCCTTCCTCAATGGAGAGCTTGAGGAGAATGTATACATGATACAACCAGAATTGTTTCAACGGTTAGAACAAACCAAGTCTGTAAGTTACAACGATCCATTTATGGATTGAAGTAAGCTTCTCGAAGATGGAACATCCGTTTTGATGAGATAATCAAAAGGTTTAATTTTATCAAAAATGAGGATGAACCTTGTGTGTACAAGAAGGTTAGTGGGAGCGCTGTTTCATTCCTTGTATTATATGTTGATGATATATTACTGATAGGAAATGATGTTCCTATGCTATAGTCGATCAAAATTTGGTTATCTAAACACTTCTCCATGAAGGACTTGGGTGAGGCATCCTATATTTTGGGGATAAAGATCTATAGAGATAGGTCTAAAAGGATGCTGGGCTTTACCCAAGGAAAGTACATTGACTCAATGCTAAAGAAGTTTAGCATGGAAGATTCCAAGAGAGGTCTCATGCCGATGAGCCATGGAATACATCTCTCCAAGAAACAGGCCCCAAAAACACCTAAGGAGAGAGACCGTATGAGTAAGATTCCTTATGCTTCCGCAATAGGATCTATCATATACGGTATGATATGTAATAGACCAGATGTCGTTCATGCACTTAGTGTAACAAGCAGATATCAGTCGAATCTAGGAGAAGAGCACTGGAAGGCAGTGAAAAACATCCTAAAGTACTTGAGAAGAACTAAGGATGTATTTCTGGTCTACGGTGGGTCTGAATTGAAACTAGAGGGTTATACAGACTTAAGTTTTTAAACGGACCAAGATGATAGTAAATCCGTTTCAGGGTATGTGTTTACCTTAAATGGTGGCGCAGTGAGTTGGAAGAGTTCCAAGCAGCAAACGGTTGCTGATTCAGTGACAGAGGCAGAGTACATAGCTGCAAGTGAAGCTGCAAAGGAAGCTGTTTGGATGAAAAAGTTCATAACTGAACTTGGAGTGGTTCCTAGCATTAGAGGAGCAGTACCTTTATTCTGTGACAACAACGGAGTTGTTGCGCAGGCTAAGGAACCCAGGTCTCATCAGAAATCCAAACACGTGTTGCGGCGATTTCATTTGATTAGAGAGATCATTGAAAAAGGAGATGTCACCCTGGAGCGTGTGGACTCTCAAGACAACATTGCAGATCCATTTACTAAAGCTTTAACACAACAGCAGTTTGATCGTCACTTAGAGAAGATGGGTATTAGATACCATGGCGATTGGCTTTAGTGCAAGTGGGAGATTGAAAGTAGTATGCACACAAGCCAATCATATTTGATATGATGTAGCATATACTTTGTAATCTTATTCATTTATTAATAAAAAATTGATTTTCTTAAAAGGGATTTTATATTATCTACATAGTGCTGTTATATTAAATGTGATAAACCCATAGTTTTGAGCAATGCTTTTAGAATCATAATGGTGATCATGCTAATGAGATCTAAATTCTGGATAGCTCACAAACTAAAATTGTTCCTAATCGTTCGATTACTAAAAAGGGGATTAGTGAATCCGGATAGATTAGTACATATGTTGCTTGCTCTTAAGAAGAGGATGATTGATCTCATAATCATTTGTGTGGAGACACTAAAATAAGTATGTAGATGCTTATTGGAGAATAAGTTCACTGAACGTGGCTCGCTAAGGAATACCTAATGGAGTTTTACTCGCCTGTCAATAGGAATTCCTCTAGTGATAATAGTATAAGTGATCCTTGAACTTGAGATCATCATAGTATCTTGTGTATGATGAGTTATACTTTGACATATCCTTTAAGACCTTTAGGGTATATCAAAGGGTACGACTGGGTATAATAAGTTGTGCATGGAAATAGGTGAATGATCAAAAAAGAATCTACCATGTCTAGTAAAAGATGTGAAATGTCCTATGTGATTCGATAAATGACAACTCAGTAGTCCTTGGCCAAGGTAGAATGAAATTAGAAAGGAGTTTCTAATTTGCATTATTTAGAGTTGTGCATTTGGGAATCGAAATACATATAATTAAATAAAATAAGACTTGACAGTAAATCCATGTCTTATATTTAATTGGGACATTGTATGGTAGAAGGATTGAATTGTACGGTAACTATGCACTGAAAGGTTCTTTTGTGATTAATGTTGAAATCTATATTATCTGGAAAGTCGTTGATCGCTAAGGGGGCTTACCCTTATTGTAGAATAAATATTATTTATTTAAATGAATTAAATAGTTTAATTTATTTATTTAAATAAGATTAGAATTATTCTAATTGATTTATTCACAACCGGTTTAATATGGAGAACCTAAAGGGTCACACCGCAAAAGAAAAATATTTATTTAAGAAGTAAATGACATAATTATAATAATAAGTTAAGTGTATTTAATTTAATCTATGGAGATAGAATAAATTAAATAGCTTAATATTTATTATTTAATATTTTGAAAATATTAAATATAAATTAATAAGAGGAGTCTTATTATTATTATTATTATTATTATTACTATTACTATTATTTAATTCCTAATAGGGATTGGGAATTAATTAATATAAGTACTATCTCATGAATTCTTAATTGGATTAGGAGCATAATTAATTAAAGGAGTTTAATTATAATAGAAACCCTAATCCTAAATAGTTTAGGGAAGGGTTATTCCTACATCTATAAATAAGAGGAGTCTTATCTTAGATTAGGGTTACACACTCTTGCATTAGATTGTAAAGAGTACTTGCAATTTCTATAGAGATAGAAACTAGGGTTTTGCCAATACCCAATTTCTTGAATACCTATTTTTCCTTGGTGGATCACTTCTAGAGGCCAAACACTTGGGTGGCTAACGTTGATCAAAGGAAGGAATCTCATCGGTGGAATTCGAGGAGAACACGAAGGACTAAGGAGTTGAACTTGTACCCAAGGAAGCTTTGGTCTCCGAGGGTATAATTATTATTCTCTTTCTCTTTCGTTTAATTGATAATTGAACATAAGGATAGATCATGGTGATGGTTTGTATGAAAATTTTAAAATCCGATTTATCACGCTTCCGCTCTATTTGTGTAATTTGATTGTATGCTTGCGTTATATACAAACCTAACATACTCTCCTGATTTAACTATTGATGATCTTAGAGAAGGAATGCATGACTCCATTATAGAACTACATAAATACATGAAAATGTTCAGGGTTCTATCAAAAGATCATTCTCTTCTTCAAGAGGAAAAAGAGAAAGCAATCGTAGAGTTGGAAACTGCTCTACGAACTGCTAACTCTTGCACTAGTCTTGAGGTTGAGAATCCTAACTTGAAACAGATAAATGAACTCTACACCTAGAAAGAGTTAATTCTAGTCTCTAAAATTCAGGAACTAGAAAAGACAATTTCAGTATGGAACAAGTCTTCTCTGATCTCTAGCCAAAGATCTGTGGCTAGCAGGTCAGGTTTGGGGTTCTGTAATTCCACTTCAAAACCTACCGTGGATAAATATATGGAAGCAAATAACAACAGTTCCTCTAAGTTCATTAAGGGAATTGCATTTGTCAAATCCTCACAAACAGCAGGGCCAAGCTATTCAAACTCTGTTGAAACACACACAAGTCTAGGATTCAAGAGATCAAAGAGTAAGTCAACTTCTACATTTAAGCCTCGAAGGATCGTAGAGCCTGACAGAACTCACTCTACGAACCAACCTGGCAAGAAACGTAGAGTTCTCTTTAACTCTATGAAAACTATGAATCGTAGAGTTGTGTGGAAGCAAAAGGATTATAAGCCAATAGAAAAAACTATAGGCCACTACTATCCACATATGCCCAAGATAAAATGGAATTATTTTCAATGCTATATATGCTATAAATATGGTCATAAAGCTGCATAATGTTATTTCAATGATTTCTATCATGTACTAAAAAGACCTAAAATCAAGCAAATTTGGGTCCCAAAGACTACTAACAAATGTGGACCCAAACAAGTTTGGGTACCAAAATAAAAGTTAATCATTTCTACAGGTACAGAGCACCACTCAGTCAACGTGGTACCTTGATAGTGGATGCTCAAGACATATGACAGGTAACAGAGCCCTCCTGTCAAACTTTGTAGAAAAAGATGGTCCTGCAGTCATCTTTGGAGATAACAACTCTGGAAAAACAAGAGGATATGGCTCAGCTGGGAATGGTGCTGTGCCATTTAGCAAGGTAGCATATGTTGAAGGTCTAAAACACAATCTCCTCAGCATCAACCAACTATATGATAAAGGTCATCAAGTCACCTTCCTCTACAATCAATGTTAAGTCAGAGATTTGAGGACCAACTCATTGAAGCTAATAGGATTAAGAGAAGGAAATGTCTATATTGTCAACCTAGCTGAACTAAGTCATGATGAGACAATATGCTTCCTTGCCAAAGCTTTTGAAGATCTCTCCTGGCTATGGCATAGAAGACTGTCTCACTTAAACTTCAAAAGTATGTCAAAACTAGCCTCCAAAGACCTTATAGTAGGATTGCCAAAGTTCAACTTCATCAAAAAGAAACCCTGCAAAGCATGGCAGTTTGGAAAATAAACAAAAAGCTCATTCAAAGGCAAAGCAGTCATCTCAAATGAAAAGCCCCTGCAGTTACTCCATATGGATTTATTTGGGCTTATCCCAATTGCAAGCCTTGGAGGAAAGAGGTAATCATTGGTAGTAATGGATGACTACACCAGGTTCACATGGACATTCTTTCTAAGCTCTAAAGATGAAACCAGCTCTCAACTAATCAAGCTGTTCAAACTAGTTATGAATGAGAAAGAAGAGAAAATCAAATCCATCAGAAGTGATCATGGAAGAGAGTTTGATTTCTCTGAGGTAGAACAGTATTGTGAAGAAAGTGACATCAATCATAACTTCTCAGCTCTAAGAACTCCTCAACAAAATAGAGTAGCTGAAAGGAAGAACAGGACTTTGATTGAAGCAGGAAGAACTCTACTTGCAGCTGCTCACCTACCTGAGTACTTCTGGGCAGAAGCTGTCAACACTACTTGCTATACTCAAAACAGATCTGTTGTTCACACAACCCTCAAGAAAACTCCTTATGAGCTGTGGAAAGGAAGAAAACCAAATATCAGCTACTTTCGTGCATTTAGCTGTCTGTGTTACATTCTCAACAATGGAAATAAGTACCTGACCAAATTCCAGCCAAAGTCAGATGAAAGAATCTTCCTTGGTTATGCTATGGATATTAAAGCATACATGGTATTCAACAAGGAGTCTCTAACTGTGGAAGTCTCCATTCATATAACCTTTGACGAATCAGACCCCTGTAAGGAAGGGTGCTTCACTCAACGAAAGTGCAGAAAAGAACTCTACGATTGCAGAATCAAAAACAGTAGAGTTAGACACTACGAACGAAGAGCCAGAATCAGAAAACATAGAGCGAGAAGAAGAAATCGTAGAGTTCACAACACTAGATAGTGAGACTCTACGACATGAACCTGAAGTCAATCTAGAAGAACTCAGACAAGAAAGCATCAGAACAGATGTCCCAAGAAGGAGAAAATGGACAAAGGATCACACTGAAGATCTTATCATTAGAGATCCTAATACTAGAGTAAAGACAAGATCAGCAACTCAAAACAAATGTATCTACCTAAGTTTTCTCTCTCAAATAGAGCCCAAAAAGATAGAAGAAGTATTACAAGATTCAACTTAGATAGAAGCTATGCAAGAGGAGCTCAACCAATTTGAAAGAAGCAAAGCCTGGAGACTAGTTGAAAGGCCAAAACAACATCCAGTCATTGGCACTAAATGGGTGTTCAGGAACAAGATGGATGAAGAAGGTGTCATCACAAGAAACAAAGCAAGATTGGTAGCTAAAGGTTACTCACAGGAAGAAGGGACTGACTATGATGAAACCTTTACTCTTGTTGCATGATTAGAAGCCATCAGAATATTTCTTGCCCATGTAGCTCACGTGAAATTCAAAATCTTCCAAATGGATGTCAAGAACGCCTTTTCAATGGAGAACTTCAAGAAGAAGTCCATGTGGAACAACCTTCAGGTTTTATCAATCCAACCCTTTCTAATTATGTGTATAAATTAGATAAAGCTTTATATGATATAAAACAAGCACTTAGAGCATGGTATGAAACTCTTACAAATTTTCTTACTGAAAAGGGATTCACTAGAGGTAGAGTAGACACTACCTTATTCCTAAGAAAACACAAAGATAAATCACTGCTAGTTCAAATCTATATGGATGATATTATTTTTGGTTCTACTGATGAAAAGTTATGCGAAAGGTTTGCCAAGCTAATGCAGTAAATTTAAAATGAGCATGATGGGAAAACTAAACTTCTTTCTTGGACTTCAAGTAAAGCAAACAAATGAAGGTATTTTCATCAACCAAGCCAAGTACATTAAAGACCTATTAAAGAAGTATAGCTTGGATTCAGCCACCATCACGAAAACTCCCATGGCACCTGTAACTAAGCTTGACAAAGATGAGAAAAGTAAAAGTATTGATCTTACTCAATACAGAGGTATGATAGGCTCTCTCCTATACTTAACAGCTAGCAGACCAGATATCATGTTTGCCACTTGTATTTCTGCTAGATTTCAAGCTAACCCCAAGGAATCACATTTAATGGCTGTAAAAAGGATTTTCAGGTATCTTAAGGGCACTCCTAACTTGGGACTCTAGTACCCCTAATGAGTCACCCTTTGATCTTATAGGATACTCAGATGCTGACTATGCAAGTTGCAAAATTGATAAAAAGAGCACAAGTGGAACATGTCAACTTCTTGGAAATAGGCTTGTCTCCTAGTTTAGCAAAAAGCAAAACTCAGTGTAAACCTCAACAACAGATGTTGAATACATTGCAACCGGCAGTTATTGTGCACAAATCCTTTGGATGAAAAATCAGCTAGCTGACTATGGGTTTGAGTTTAAATCTATTTCTGTACATTGTGATAATACCAGTACTATTGCTATAACACATAATCCTGTCATGCACTCAAGAACCAAGCATATAGATATAAGATATTATTTCATTAGAGATCATGTGCAAAATGGCAATATTTCATTAAGTTATATTCCAACTGAAAACCAGCTTGCTGATGTATTTACAAAACCATTGGATGAGTCAAGGTTTAACATGCTGATAAGTGAACTAGGAATGCTGAATTTGCATTCATAATACTTTGTGTTAGAACCGAATAACTCTGCAGGAATGAAAGCCAAACTCAAAAGTGGTCTTAGAGTAAAACTTGTTCGTAGAGTGGAACTGGAACCAATCATAGAGCGGGCAAGTGTTCGTAGAGTCAGAATGGCTCAAGGAGGTATCATATAGAGCTCAGGGGGAGCTAAGGGCAAAAAGGTCTTATCCTTCAAAATGGAAGTCATGCCTCACTCTGAACGATACACGTGTCCCACTCAGATCATTAAGAGGGAAGTTTTTAAATTCAGTTCGTAACAATTATCAATCGTTTACACATTCTGATTTCAAAATTTCAATCGTCTCTCCCTCTCACCAAAACCCTAATTATTCAAGGTACAGACATTCACTTAGATACTTTCGTTTCTGTGTAAGGTATCAACAATGGCACCATCCCCAGTCGTTCCAGGAAACGAATTAGATTTTGATGATTTCTCCAACGCTGAGAGGTAGTATCAGAAGATCATTTCTCTTTTAAAGCATACTGGACTTCAGGAGGCTCTTGAGACCAAAACAAAAATTTATTCAAAATTGGTAAAAGAGTTCTATGACAATGGAGTCTATGCTAATAGTATTTTATCCACCAAGGTAAATGGCACAACCATTCAACTTAGTTCGTCAGAGATAAATCTTGCCCTAGGCCTCAACACTGACGGCCTCACCTCTATAAGCTACATCGATAGAGCAGCAGGGCTGAAGCGAATGCATCACAAGGATAATCCCAAGTTAAAAGGTTTAAAGAAGAAGAGTTTCCCCAAAAGTATGAATTTCTCACTGATGTCGTGGAAAAATGCATTCTCTACAAAGACACAGCTCATGACTTAGTCAGTGAACTTCAGCTGAAAATCATGACTGCAATTGTCTTCAAAATTGACATCAACTTCGGAGCCCTGTTAATGGAATGGATTGACAACCAAGTTCAAAATGCTGAGAAATCCAAGGGCAGCGGGAAAATATTCTACGGGAGATTCATAAGCATCCTTCTGCAATCAGCACTTGGTGACAAAATTGAGGATGATGAAGGTGAAACCCTCAACCCCAAGAAGAAGATCACAAAGAAGCTGTTTGTAAACTTGAAGAGAAATCCTATAGAAAACTTGAGGATAATCCAGTCCCTAATGAGAAACTTGTCAGTCATTAAAGACTCTGAAGAAGTAAATCAGGAACCAACAACCCTGAGCAGGAAAAACAAAGGGAAGAAAAAGGATAAAGAGGTGACCCAAATGGAGGATGAACCTCAAGGATCAATAAATGAGAATTCCCAAGAGCCAGAAAGTCCTGCTCTGCCTACAGAACAATTACCAATGAAGAAAAGGAAGCAAAAGCAAAAAAAGAGAGGCATCTGATGAAAATACATCTATCCTTAAGGTGTATCATAAGAAGGGAAAACGCAGCTCAAAGAAAAGCCTTCCTACGATCGTTGAAGATCCCAACTCTACGATCGTAGAGTCAAGAGCTAAAGATGCTGCTAATGAGGTTGGTCAGTGTAACATTGAAGATGTTGCTGAAGAACAGGTAGTTAGGGTGGTTGGCACACCAGAGCATCAAGAAGAACATGAAGAAATGGCTGAGGAGGTTGCTAAACCCAAGCAAAAGAAAGTAAAGAAAAGGTTGATGACTGTAGCCCAAAAGGAGCTCAGACAAACAATGATGCGGATCAAGGATGAAGAAAGAAGGCTAATGTCCTCTGATCAATTTGCAGCTTATAGTGTGGAAGGGAACCCAACTGCATCAGAAAGAGAAGAAATCCCTGCTGAGGGGGAGTGTTAAGAAGTTGGTGAAACAAACAAGGATCAAACTGAGGGGGAGATTCCTGAAGTCCCTAAGCAAGTTCATGCTCAAGTTGAGGGGGAGCTATTAGAAGCTCATAATGAAACCTTCTCAACCCCTCAAGCAATTAAACCTGAAGAAGAAACATTGGTTGAAGAAGTTGAGGCTGTAGAGATCAGTAATGAAACAAGTGATAAGAGTGAAGATGAAAGTCTAGAAATCATTTCTGAAGGCAGAAATGAAGAAAGGCACATCAATTATAACTGTTTATTCGCCTGCTTACCAAGGATTTCCTTCCACCAGACTCTAATCCTAAATTCTTGGGATCACATGTTCTGGGCCTTCAAGACTTACCCAACAATCTCAGTGTTTACCCAAGAATTTCCAAGAAATGGTACTTTTGCTCAGAAGTTGCTTACCAACAGTTCATTCCAAACGAGCAAAAAGGTATATTATAGTCCTTCATCTTTCAGGCTGAATCACTCTCCATCATCAAACTTCTATCTGTTTGATGAACTGCCCAAATGGATTGAGGTCATTTCTGACCCAAGGAACTAACTTCCAGCCACAGGGTTTCAACACTCTGTGACTGATGGACCAAATGATCAACCATCTCCGGTCGTAGAGTTCCTACACTTTGCTACTGACGGCCAACATAACCCTCTCACTCAAAACGTAGAGTCACCCTACACTACGATCAATTCTTCGACCATAGAGTGCAATGACTCTACGACCATCACTCAACAAATCTCTCTTCCCACACAGCAAATCACTGCTCTAATCACTTAGTCTGATGTTCCATCTTCCTCAAATAATGAATTCTTTGACATTATTACAGCCCTATCCAATCTTCAAATAAGCAATAAGGAAGAAGCTGAGGTGAAACAAATCCTTGATCGAGTCAACCAACTGCCCATTAAGGATCAGATGGCCGACCTCACAGCTCACATGGCGACAGATATGGAGGAAAATCTTGAATCCAATTCTCTAGCCCTCCATCGAAAACTCGACAATGTCATTGATGCTGCAAATAAACACTCTAACAGTTTGGGTACTGAGCTGACCAAACGGCTGAGGGATATACTCAAAGAATTGATGGCAGGCATCGCTCAGAGGGATAAACTTTATCATGATGAAATTGCCAAACACAAAGCCATAGTCATATCACTCCAACAATAAGTGGTTGAGCAATTCAATAAGGCCACAAATGACCGCATCCTTGAGCTTTGAGACTCTATTCATAAGTTCAAGGAAGCCTCCCTTCAGCAAATGCAATGCACAGATGTAACCTTGGCTATGATGCATCAGCAAAGAATACAGACTAAAGAAATGGTCCAAAAAAATAGAAATGACATTCTTCAGTCTCGTTCGTAAATGCAAGAACTAGTGCAAGGAGTGCAGCAATTATCTCAAGATGTTCGAACACTGGATGCTGACATAAAGGGGGAGAATAGTCATAAGGGAAATAAGGGAGAATCAAGCAGAAGTGGGGAGGAACAGAGAAGGAGACCATCCAATCCTAATGATGAGTCAGTCAATGTTGTTCAAGTCCTTAAAAGACAACCTGATGTAACCACCACTGGAGTACGCATACCATCAGGAGATCCTGCTCTCTTGAATCGCTATTTGTATGGGACTCACCACTATGGTGAAGATGGAAGTCATAGGCCATCATCCGGACTCCGTCAAAAGCAGATTGAAGAATTCCAGCGTATGACTGAAGAAGATAGGGAAAGACACAGACAAAGAGTGGCTTATAAGCAGGCAAATCCTCCAAGAATCAAAAAGAGAGTATCAAGAGGAAGAGGTAGGAACTAAGGTCTGAAAAACATGTTTTTTATTCTTTCTTCTTTCTCCTTCTTGATGTAACTGTCAGTTATTGTAATATTCATATGTTCATCAATACAATTCATGATTTTATCTAGAAATACAGTTGCTCATTATACTACAAGACACGTTTATCTTTATAAGCAATTGCATTAGAATTGATGAAATGATTCAAAACTACTGGTTTATGTCAACATCAAATAGAGGGAGATTGTTAGGAATCACATGTTTTAATTTGATGTTGTGATATTAATGTATGCGTATTTCAGTAGCTGAATTGTAAAGTCCTTACAAAGTTTTGATGTACAAGGACTTAGATAGAAAAGATCAAACTTGTTAGGTTGATCTTATGAGCTGAATTGATATATGTAAAAAGTAAAGGCTAGACTAATCATTGAGTCCTACACAAGTCATCATAAAGCATCCAGTAAAGGATCGTAGAACAGTCAGCCAACTTGGAGTTCAAACAGCTTGAAGGTGTGCAGAGTCTGTCAGGCTAATGTAGAGTGAAGCTCGGTCAGTTACAGAGCTCTCTCTCGGCATCGTAGAGTTAGACCAAGCTAACGTAGAGTGAAGCTCAGTCAATCAAAGAACTCTCTCTCGGCATCGTAAAGTTGGACCAGACTAATGTAGAGTGAAGCTTGGTCCGTCACAAAGCTCTCTCTCAGCATCGTAGAGTTGGACCAGGATAACGTAGAGTGAAGCTTGGTCAGTTGTATCGTAAAGTTGGGCCAGGTGAACGTAGAGTGAAACTTGGCCAAACAAACGCAAGTAACTCGGCAGATCGTAGAGTTAATTCGATTATCAGTCAAGATCGATCGTAAAGTCACATCTGCATTAGCAAGACGACAGTTCTCAAAAAGATATAGGAGCTAAACTTTGATACTATCTCTAAGTGATCTAAACGTAATATGAAAGACCACCATGAACGTTTGCAAGAATCAAGTCTCACTAGAAGATCGTTCAGTTAGCCAAACACTCTGCGATCCTCATTCAAACATGCAACCAAAAACTAAATTTAATATTCTACGTTGCCCATATTGACTGGTCAATAGAATGACCTGCCCACGACAGGTGTTGAATACTTAATTGAACTGAATGAAGAATCAAAGTTAGTGGGGAACAAACAGCTATGGTTTACAAATATTCAATGCACTATTCTTACCACCATCTTGGAGCAAGATAATGGATACTGACTCACCCCACTACCGTGCACAACAAGGAATACACTATTCCTAAGTTCAGCAACAGGTCTCAACGAAAATATCAGATGCAACGGTCTCATATTCAACGGGAGAATTCAGAGGCATCGATATAAGGCAAACAGATTGAAGAAATCGATTAAGCAAGTACGACTAAAAGAAATCAAATCTATCACAGTACCACTCTACGATCAAAGACAAATATCTTGCTTTGCTACTGAGTTCATCAGACCATATGCTTCAAGCAACTTAGTAGCAACAAAACAAACACTCTCAATCAAGTGAAAGGGTCAACAGGTGACTAACCAAAGTCAAGTCTGATGGACTTGCTGAGTACTAAAGGGTACAAGAGATTCTAAGGCTGCGGGTCTTAGTTTACAGAGTTCCAAGGCTGCTGGTTTTGAAGAGTACTTAGTGTACTGGAGTTCCAAGGCTGCTAGCTTTAAAGAGTACTTAGTGTACTGGAGTTCCAAGGCTGCTGGCCTTGAAGGAATCTTAGTGATTCAAGTTGTAAAGATATTCTTAGTGGATTTGCTACTTAAGGAGTAGAACAGTGGAGTAGGAGTCTTGTGTGCTCCGAACCACTTAAAGTCCTATGTCCTTCATTCTCTCTCTCTCTCTCTCTGCACTCTATAACTGCTATAACTGTTATATCACTGCCTTATCATATCTGTTATAACTGTCCTATCTTTAAGGGGGATTAAAATTAATCGTATATTTCGTTGTGCTTAATTAACTTGTTCATTAATCAAGTCTTTTAGAAAAAGAGTTTCAAAGTTTCAAAGTATCTATTCAACCCCCCCTTCTAGATATCTTTTGTGCCTCTTGAAACTAATAAATCGTATTGTCACTGGTTGTCATTATCGAGGGAATCGTATCGTCACCGGTTATCGTCACCGAGGGAATCGTATCGTCAATCATATTGTCACCGCGGGAATCGTATTATCACCGATTATCGTCGTCGGGGGAATTGTATCGTTACCGGTTATCATCGCTGGAGGAATTGCATCGTCATCGGTTATCATCGTCGGGGGAATCGTATCGTCACTGGTTATCGTCGCCGGGTGAATTGTATTGTCAATCGTATCATCACCGGGGGAATCATATCATCACCGATTATCATCGTCGGGGGAATCATATCGTCAATCTTATCGCTACCGGTTATCGTTGTCGGGGGAATCGTATCGTCAATCGTAAAAGGAAACAATCACTCTTCGCTTATTTATTTATTTATTTATTTTTCACAGGTTTTTGACCTGTTTTCCACTGTTTTTCTTACTCTTATGCCTCACCGCACTTCATTCTCAAATTTCAACTTCTCGAAATGCCTTCCTTAATAAAAAATGATTTATGATTCAAAAATGCATTTTCTTCGCAAGAACACCTATTTGGACCAAAAAGGACATATTTCAAAGTCAAGCACAACAAAACGAGTGGGGTGGGATCCACCTGGCTTGACTGTAGGTACACCTATAGCTGGCCAGGTGGGTTTATACTCTACGAGGTCCAGCTCTCTCTCATTTCTTTTGGGCTTTTTGATTTTTCTTCTTAGATTCTCTTAGATTTTTTCACATATTCTTTTCTTATTTCACTTCGTAGAGTTCAGATCTGCAAAATCTGACCTCATACATTCGATCATCACATCATGGGTAACGTATGCATGTATTACTTTGTTATTTTCATTTTTGTTTTGCTACATTATGGCAACTAGTTAGTTAAAATATAGAGTGGTCAAAATATATGCTCAAATGTCATGACAAAAATATTCCGACTCGATGCATGCACGTAATATATTATGGTGAACATTTATATGTAAAGATTTTCAAAATTGGAGAACATTTTTTATTTCCCTTTTCGGATCAAGAGTTATATTTTTATTGTTGAAAACTATTTATATGCTCATTTCCATATTTTTTGATATTTTCGTGGCCTTTATATGTGTTGGGTTAATTTTTTATTAGTTACATTTTGATAAGCTATAAACTGTGCAATTTCTTTCTTTTTGTGGCTTGGGTATTTGAAAATGATGCAAGTGCAAGATGATATCCATGGGAAAAGTCTATTTTATAGGGGATACGATAGCGAATTTTATTCGTGAATCTTACCACTGAATGCACATATAGGCATTTGTATGTACATGTGACATTTAAATAAATGCAGTGACTTAAAATACTTAATGCACATGTATGCACTTGTGATATCTAAATAAATGCAATGACCTAAATTGCTACTTGACATGATTCAGATTCTTATTTTAGGGAATTTACTTATTCCTAATGCACTTAATCTCTTGAGACAATCTATCTTTAGATTTTGATGCATCCCGCTTGTTTTCCATGCCTATTTATAAACTCTACTTTGATAAAGTTAACGTAATCATTAATCAAATAATGTGGAAAAAGAAAACATACTTTATCAAAGTTTCATAGTTCACCTGGCTTCCACGAGGGTTCGTCCTCATAGGTCGGCTTCATCGGCCCCGTCTCCTTGTTTGACGTGTCATCCTCTCTGCTTAGCTGAGTCTTGCATTCAACCGATTCGCTTTGAATCAGATGAGGACGCTGATGGAACTGTTGGGATACCCGATCTTGATGGTGCAATTCCCTCCACCTAGGGCCGCACATTGCCTGGGATCCGTGTTGGGACGCCGAACTTATTAGGGGCAGACTTGAGTTATTACCCTTCGACGTATTTACATGGTAATGAGGTATAGGGAACCCTAGTTGGCTTTTAGGTATTCTTGATGGTCACATCCTTATTTCTTTTCATATATCGTAGGTGTCTGAGTTTACCTAGCCTAGGGATAACTGGTTTAGTGTCTACGATCTTTACCAGTCCCTTCATTCTGATTATCATGAGAGGGTAGATTCATGGGTTTTTTAGCAGTTCTTCACCATTGCCCCTCGTCGATCCCCATGGGGCTACCTCAAAGCCTTATCAGAGAGATGATTTCTGAGAGTCGATCATTAACTCAAAGGAAGTTCGAAGAATGAGAAGTAGTTCGTAGAGCAACATGAAGATCGTAGAATGAAATTGATACTCTATGATAGTGGAAGACAACATTGCCTATTCGCAGACAAGGAGTATTCACACTCTAAAAGGCTCAATAAGCAAGAAGCCATTGAGAGTTATCCATATAATAATGAACAAAGGAATCAGAGAAAATGTGCAACATCAACAAAGGCAGTTCATAAGACTGAAGGGTGATCGTAGAACTCAAAGGAGATCGCGGAGTTAAAGGAGTTTCGTAGAGTTAAATGACTTCTCAGAAAGTATTCTACGAAGGATGAAACTAAGGTGGTAGATTCAAAGAGCGCGTGCCGCTCATATTCCAAAAAAGCGAGTGAAATCGAGAACTTACGAAGTTACAGCTGTAAAAACGTAGAAGTGAGGCGACGTGCAACCAGCTACATCTTTCCACGTGCCCCACTAAGCAAAAATAGAGGGAAGTGATATAAAATCAATTTAAAATCCTCATCTGGTCTTTGCACTTCCAAACTGTAATCAGAATTCTATGCTTTCAAACTTTCAAAGCCTTCGAATCCTAGTTTTCTAAAATCTCCAGAAAAACTAAAGCATCTTTGTATTACCTCTGATTTAATCCAATCTCATGGTAAGTCATCAAGTTATTTCGGGAAACCTAGTTTGTTTTGACAGATTTGATGATGTTGAGCAGAAGTTCGAGGATATCCTTAAGCTAATCAAAGATGATGGGTTCACAGAATGTTTGAAAACCAGTACCAAAATCTACTCTACTTTGGTAAAGGAGTTTTATCTAAATGCTATCTATCATGATGGTGCTCTAACCACAAGAGTCAAAGGAGTCAGTCTGTAAATAGGTGTCTTAGAAATCAACCACTGTCTAGGATGTCTCAACAAAGGAATTACTTCTCTCGACAATATCGATGAAGAAGAAGGGAAGCTATTAATGGGGTATCAGAAGAAATCTCTGCTCAAAGGAATCAAGAAGAAGGATTTTCCACAAGAATATGAGTTCTAGATGACATTTTTGGGAAATGTATTCTGTGCAAGGATACTGCGTATGACACAGTCAGTGAATTATAACTTAAGTTCATGACTGCTATATTTCTGAAAAAGAAGATCAATTTTAGTTCTATCTTCATAGACTGGATAACAAGGTGGATAGAGGATGCTAAGATCAAAAGTGATGCAGGCAAGCCAACTCCCAAGATGTTTTATAGAAGAATGATAAGCATTATCCGGAAGAAAAGACTCAAAGATAGAATCGAAGATGATGAAGGAGGAGTCTTGAACTGCAACAAAAGAATTACTCCAAGGTTGTTTGAAGATTGGAAGAAGAACCCTCAAGCTAGGAAGGCTAAGAAGACAAAGGGATCCAGGAGCAGCAGAGACAAAGATCTAAGATCCTCTAAAGCCAAGGGAAAAAGGAAAGTGGAGGAAGTCTCTAAAGAAGAATCTCATGAGATTAATGTATATCCACAAAGCAAAACTCTTACCATTTATGATGATCAGTCTCATAAGAAGAATAGGGAGCTCGTGAAAGCAAAGAAGGATGTAACAAAGGAAGTTGATGAAGTAAGGAAAGATGAAAAGAAAGTTACAAACCCAACTATGACTGAAGAAAGCCAATCAAAGACTGTTGATCATCCTGAAAAGAAGAAAAGGAGGATAGAAAAGAAAATCAGTTATACTGCTCTAAGGAGAATGAGTATAAGAATAAGAGAACAGTGGAAGAGTCCGGTCAACTCAGGACCTCCTCAAATCATTGAAATTGAAGATAATAATGAAGAGCCATCAAAGAGCAAATCTCACTCCCCCGAAGAAGATTCATCAAAGGGCAAATCAGAAACTGAATCAGAGAACAATGAAGGTAGTATGTTTGAAGAAGAAGACACGACTATGTCTAATCAAGAAGCAGATCTGGATGTGAAGACTTCTACACCCGAAATCAACAAAGGTGAAACTAATAAGGAAGTTTATTCCCCTGAGCCTCTAGATGATACAATGGATGAGACAGTCTTAATGTCTAAGCCAAACTCTGAAGATGAGATGACTGCAATATCACCAGAGCTTAAATCAAGGCATGAAGAAGAAAAGGAGATAGTTCATGATGAAGTTTCAGTTGAGGAAGCTGATATGTCTGAACAACAAATCAATGAGTACAATCAAACTACAGAGCTAGAACCAGATATATAGAAGAAGAGGCTACGAAGATTTCTATTTCTGAGCCTAATGAAGATGATGACCTTCTGTTAATTAGCAACGAGCCCTTCTATTCAGAATATCTAAGTTCTCAAAAAGTCTCCATCTGGAATCTGACTATTTCTCACCCATCAGTTCCTTCACTAATTAGTCAGCATGAAGAGGTCGTAGAGTCTTCTTCTATGATCCTTGAATAACCTCATACTCACGCCAAGTCTCTGTTCATAGAGTCACAACACTTTGCGATCAATGATCAGAATACTATCCCTCCAGTCGTAGAGTCCCAAAACTCTACAAATCATGATAATAACACTCTATCCCAGACACAAACTCATATATCCATTCCTTTTTCATTCCCTATACAGAATTCAAAATTCACTTCCCCTAACCTCTCAGATGTTCCATCCTCATCCCAATCTTCTCATTAAACTGTTGCAATACCTGTTAATCTATTCTTAGAAGATGCTCTCATGGAAGATGGATTCTTAAGAACAGTTCAAGAACAACAACAGTATGTCTAATCTATTCAGCAGCAGAGCCAGAATTTTGCAGATATTATAGCAGCCCAAATCCGTGACCTCAGTACTGCTTTCAATGAAAATCCAAACATATGACAACTAATGCTGAAATACCTCCTTTTCTATGGTCTAATTGGTAGGTTGGTGACACAAAGGGGGAGAAAAAAATAAGCAACTATAGTAAGGGGAGAGCACGAAGTAATGGGAAGATAAAAGAAGAGGCAACAAGTTAGCAAGTTAGGGGGAGCATCAAGAAAGACAACTCAGAAGAAACTACAACTTGAAGAAGATAATGTAGAAAGGGGGAGAGTCAACTCAAAAGAGCAAAGCTATCAAGATCAAAGTCTGCCAAAGTCAAAGGGAGAAGAAAAAGAATCAAAGAACAAGGAGAACAACCAGGAAATCTGCAAATTGGAAATGCAAAGAAGTGTAAATAAGCACAGGTAAGTATGAGAGTATTTTGTTTGGCAATGGCAAATCTTGTAAGTACCATCATTTATTTAATATAGCTCATCATTTTGTACTAATAGTACAGTGCCTTATTATATTTTAAGACATAATTTATATTTTCAGCAATACATTTTATGATTAATTATTGAAAATTAGCAGTTTTGTCATCATCAAATAGGAGGAGATTGTTAAAGGTTGTTTGCTTTGATGATGACTATCTTGGATGTTTATATGAAACTATGTCTATTTACTTATGTGCTTAACTGTCTAAATGACTATGTGACTATGTGTTAATGTGACTATGTGCTTGTGTGCTTAGTTATCTAAGTGATTAGGTGTTAAGGTGGTTATGTGTTTATATGACTATTGACTTATGTGAACTATCTGAGTGTGTGCTTTCATTTGACATGTCAAGAAGATGATACATTAATGAATGTTATGGTTTGCACATTTATCATTGATGAATGTAGTTTGATAATTATTAACTGATGCAATGAAGACTGCAAGATTAAAGTTCTAGTGATTCTAAATATTGTAAAGTTCTTATAAGAGAAATATATGTACAAGGACTTGGAGCATAAAGATCAAGAATGTTAGGTTAATCTTATCGTAGAATTACTCTGCGTGTTCGTAATGTGAATATTGTAAGCAGAGTGATCTAGACATTCAAAGATTGAATAAACAATGTATACTTGTATAGCAAGTTTCTTAAAGTCTTTCAAGGAAATATATGTACAAGGACTTAGACTCAAAAGATCAAGAATGTTAGGTTGATCTTGCTAAATAAATCTGATGTATAGTTAGTTGGAATCTTATGCTCGTAAGGCCACTATGCCAGGTCGTAGAATTGAAATGAATCACAAAGTTAACCTATGATCGTAAAGCATCAGAAAGGTCACAGAACTGTTGCACCTATTGTAAAGTTCACCTCAGGTTATGAAGCAAATATCAGCTAGTAAGGTGAACATAATCGTAAAGTCCAACAAAGCTCATAAGGCAAAGACTGAACGCAAAATGCTTTATGGAATCACAAAGTAAGAATCAAATCATAAAGCAGCTATGAGATAGTACAACAAGGATTATAGAGCTACAGGCTAAATCAACAGAACTGAGATGGTTGAGCAGATAAAAGTTAACAAAGTCTTTCCTCGCAAATAAAGGAAGGTACATCTCAGAGTCTATGAACCTGATATAAAGATCACCTCATTTCTCAAAGTACAAATCAGATCATAAGGTGACAGAAGAATAGCTAAGTAAGTTAAAGAGTGTTGTAGGAAGACTGAGCGTAGAGCAATTTAATTAATCGTTGAAATAACTCAAGGATTGTTCAGTAAAGTAAAGGATTATTGGATGAAGAATGGTTCGTAGATTGCTCTGTCGATTCATCATGTAAAGTCAGCATTGCAGAGTAACCTGGAAGATCGTAGAACCATCAAGATAAAGAATAAGCAAGTAAAGGTACTCCGCCTAATTGTAAAGGATAAGTCAATTCGTAGATTCACTCAGAGATCGTAGAACAGCAGCTCACTTCGCAAAGCTTTAAAGTGACAGCAAGCTGGTAAAGCTGTCTTTAACGAAATAAAGCTGCTAAGTCTATCGAAAGTTCTTAATGCCCACATTCGTAAGAGCAGACAGTTGAGCAAATTGTAGAGCTCAACTATACGATTCTTACTACTCTACCAAGACGACAAGATCGTAGAGTAAAATCAGGTCTGACAAGAGAACTGACAGAGGAATATTGCAAAGCAGAAGATCCCAAGGTGTCCAGATCTATACTAGCAAAATACGCAAGTATACACAGTCCATAAGTAATATAATGATAAGAGAGTTGTCAATCCCACAAAGAATTATTTAATAATAATTACCAAATACTAACTCTTAACCAAATTAATTTTATTTAAACAACTGATTAAGATTGTTAATTTTTGATAATAAATAACTAATAAAAATAATATTAATTACCACAAGATTAAAATCAGACAATGAAGACTTAAGATTACAATTTCACTTATTGCTTCACTTAGATTAACATACTTCCTGTTAAGTTATGCTAACTATTCTGGATTGTTAATCGAGAACTCATCAGTATTTATAACCATCTCTCGATGTATTATAAAACAAATCAACTTAAATCCACAAATGATAAAATTAAGATGAACACCCTAGTTAACTAATTCATTATATCTATATGTGAATTACAATTAAAAAGGATTTAAAGCACAAGTTCTCTTTCAGATTATATGCGGCATATAGGTATATCTTTATCCTACACACAAATCATGAGTTCCATCACCGTGTAGAAAACACAATCACATGCTATTATAATTAGGTCTAAATCTATAATCCATCTCTTGAGTTCATGTAGATTACCATATTAATTGTTGATCAGACAATTAAGCAATTAATCACAAATCATAATAGACAATCTAATAATAATCAACAATAACTAACAAGGAAGCATATCAATAAAAGCTACGCAATAAGTTCCATTGTAATCTTAAAAAAAAATTAGTTCATAATTGAATTAAAATCCATAATCAACAATTGATAAAGCATTCAAGAATACAAAATAAGAGGTAGAGAAGAGAATAGAATCTGTAGACGCAATCCTTGAGTCTCTCTTTCGGCTCCTTAATTGAATTTTTTGTGCTCTTGCAATTGCTTTAGGCCTCCATCTCTTTCTCCCAAACTAGGGTTAACAAAAAGTAGCAAGATCTTCTCTATTCTATGCCTCACATCATGTATTTGTAGCTTCTAGTTAAAGTCCTAAACCAATTAGAAGTTACAATCCGTGTTCCATTCAAGTCAAAAATAAGTTTTTCAACAACCCGACCCAGCGCAGCCACGCCCATATTTGGCCTAGGAAGCAGCGCAGTCGTGCCTAAGTGGCAGAAACTAAGTTTTTCCTTCTGCAGACCAGCGCGACCGCACCCAAAATACACTAGGCCCATTATGCTTCGGCAACGGCGTCAAAATTTGGGAGATGTCATTTATACTCCAAAATTAAATCCTTACTTCTACTCTACTAACACAGAAATTAGTATAGTGACAAGCAAGGGTCGATCCCACGGAGAGTGAATTTATTTTATATTTATTCTAATGTTTCTAGCAATTGAGTAACAAATGGGGGGTTTTAAAGTTGATTAACTAAATTAATGAAAGTAAACTAAGAAGAATAATCAAATGAATAAAGAGCTTCAGTTCTTAAGTTTCGTATCACCTAAGCGTAACACTATTTACTGTTCAATGAAACTAATAGTCCTAGCTAAGAATAAGCTTTGTTAACCGAAATTCCCCTTAGATTAACACTCAATGAAACAAGCTCTTCACAAGATTCTAACTATCATGCAACCTACAATAAACTCTCTAGATTTAATTTAATAGCAACATTAAAAATTAGGGAATTATACTATTCCAAGCAACAATCACACAAGCTCGGATTGCTTAACATGTCTTCTGACAATCTTAGCAATACTCAAAAGTTTGTCCACAATCATGTATTACTAATTACTACTTGTGATTAGAAACAATATCAATTACGTAATACTATTCCTTAATCTAGCAGATAATACTAATCGAATCAACTTAACTGGCCAAATTAAATCAATTAGATCAAATAACATTCAACCATTAGAATAGATTATCAAGAATGAATTTCATATGAGAAGAGATAAATAATAAAAACTTAATTAAATCATTAATTATAAATAAGGTTCAACATCCCTTAGAACTGAAATAGAAAACTTATCCTGACATGCTTTCAATCTTCAATCTCCAAAACTAGGGTTTTCAGTGATATAGAAAAGAATGATAGCTGATAAAAAGGAGGTAGCCTCAAACTTCACTAATATAATGTATTTATACCCCTAGGTTAAAGTCTTAAGCAATATGGATTAATGTTCCAAATTACATTAGAAATCCTCAAAAATAACACGCTGGGAGAAATCTGTCGCAAGGCCACGCGTGCCACGTGACCGCGGAAGACCTCGCGCGTCGTGGTTCAGCCTTTGAGAGCCATGGCCCAGAGTCCAACGTCGCGGCCCACAAGTTCTGGTTATTTTCTCTTTTCCTCCTTGCGCGCTAATTTTGATCCCTTTTTCCTCTTTTTATCTTTTTACCTCCAATGTCTCCTGAAATCAATAAATACCTTATTAAACTCATATACAAATAAAAAATGTAATAAAACTAAATATAAAGGAACCAAAATTATCGAATATTATGCACTTATTAAATTCCCCCTCACTTAGCATTTACATATCTTCGTGTAAACTAAAACAAAGTTAATATTGAAATCATCTGAATTCTAATCAACCAAATTTTCAAAAGGTTTCAATTCAATTACCAACCATGAATATCAATACCAATCAACAGAAATATGCTTAATACTTAATCAATCAATTCACAACAACAACCTCGTCATTCCCCACCGAACATCTCTAATTCAAACTGTATACACATAAGTATCTTTCCTATGATTTACACACACACTCAACACAGTTATCATGGAATAACAGCTGTGCACACTGACTCAAAACTCAGAACATATTTTTTTCTCCTATTCATTTTTTTCACCAGAACCATGAACTTCATTTTTTCTTTCAGCTGAATGCATTTTATACTCCATTTCACCTTTCTCATCATTTTCCTTCCAAGTGAGTGTATTTTATGCTCCATCTCACTTATCTTCTCACCAACGAGTACGTTTTACGCTCCTTCTCGTTGCATGTGTTTATGGGTGAGTGTGTTTTACACTCCACCTCAACCCACCATATGATTTTCTTTTTTACTTCTTTTTTCTTTCAAATTTTCTTCCTTTTTTTCTTTTCACATGGTTCTGTAAACAAAACAAGCAGATAGACAGTTCTAATATCATGAAATCAGTGCACATAGATAACTCCACAGATAACTCAGCCAAATAAGCATATATCTCATATTCAAGAACTCATGTAACACAAATTCAATCCAAATCAGTTACTATGGATCATGACTTAGTTATCATTATTCATCAACTAATTCTGTATCAAACAAATCCTATTAAATTAGCATCAATTTTCATTCCATATCCAAAAACCTTTAAAAACTTAGCCAAACACAAAAAACTTTAGAGCAAAAATTTTTAATTTTAAATTTTTTTTCCACAAAAATAACCACAATCGGATCATAATCTCCTAGAGTAAACCTAAATATAATCCAAACCCCTCCCCCACACTCAAACCTTACATTGTCCCCAATGTAAGATAATTGTGCAAAGACGAGATAACTAAATAAAATGCAACTACAAAGTAAAAAGGGATAGAAAAGCAAATCTGAAATCTTGGGTTGCCTCCCAAGCAGTGCATTTGTTTAACGTCATTTGTTCGACCTCGATCTTCCTCAATCCTCATAAACCGGATCTACCAAATCCACCATCTTAATATTCTCCACTTGATGTCCTTCATAAAAGGGTTTGAGCTGATGATCGTTTACTTTGAAAATTTTCCCTATGCTAGGACTCTGGATTTCCACTGCACCATGCTGAAAAACATTAGAAACAATAAAAGATCTAACCCATCTAGAATGCAACTTACCCGGAAATAACTTAAGCCTTGAGTGGTAAAGAAGAACTTTTTGTCCCACAACAAAATTCTTTCTCACAATCTTTTGTCATGGAAGGCTTTAGTCTTCTCCTTGTAAATCTTAGAACTTTCATAAGCATCATTCCTCAATTCTTCTAGTTCCTGCAACTGCAACTTCTTCTATTCTCTAGCTTGGTCTAAACTCATGTTGTATTACCTAATTGCCCAGAAAGCCTTGTGTTCTAACTCCACATGGAGGTGACATACCAATAGGAATCTTGTATGCAGTTCTATAGGCCCAAAGTGCATCCTCTAACCTAAGACTCCAATCTTTCCTGCTCGGGTTGACTATCTTTTCCAAAATGGACTTGACCTGTCGGTTGGATACCTCAGCTTGGCCATTACTCTGCGGATGATAGGAGGTAGAAACCTTATGTATCACATTGTATTTCATGAACAGTGCTGCTAACACTCTATTGCAAAAGTCTGTTCCTCTATCACTGATAATGGCTTTTGGTGCTCTAAACCTGACAAATATGTTAGACTTGATAACATCTACGATAATCTTAGAATCATCAGTCCTGGTGGCTTTAGCTTCCATCCATTTAGAAACATAATCAACAGGCAAAAGAATGTAAATAATACCATAAGAAATAGGAAAAGGTCTCATAAAATCAATACCCCGAACATCAAAAATTTTAACAACTAAGATGGGAGTTTGTGGCATTTGATTCCTATGTGATATGTTCCCTGTCTTTTGACAATTCGCACATGATTTACAAAACAGATAAAAATCTTTAAAAATATTTGGCCAATAAAAATCACATTCTAAAGCCTTATGAGCTGTCCTTTTCGATCCAAAGTGACCTCCACAAGCATAAGAGTGACAAAAATTTAGAATCGACAAAAATTCACTATTAGGCACACACCTTCTAACTATTTGGTCCGCATAAAATTTCTATAAATACGGGTCATCCCAGACATAGTATTTGGCATCACTTTTAAGTTTTTCTTTTTGGGATTTGAAAAATTCACTAGGAACATAAGCACTCACCAAGTAATTCACAATATGAGCATACCAAGGTACAATCTTATCAATAAAAAATAATTGCTCATCCGGAAAAAAGAATCATGCAATGGTAGTGTCTCTTCATCCTTAATCAGTCTACTTAAGTAATCCGCTGTGACACCCCCAAATTCGGGTACTTCGTTTCCTCAGGATTTCGTTTTCACTATCCATATACATCACATCACATCTAATTACCCATTCAATCATAATGGAAATACTATTAATTAAAATAGGAATCTCCCATTAAAGGGTTACAATATCATTAATAAACAAATCTCAGGTCATCTAACCTTAACATAACATCAATGCGGAAAACGTAATCAAGTCTATTACATAAACATTGTTTAAACAAATAAAACAAGTCTTCATCACTTGTTTGCGTTTTCTTTGCCCTTACTAGTGGATGGCTCATCAACTCTTTCAACTTTAGCTGCAATGTTATTATGCAAGGGTGAGCAATGATTGCCCAGCAAGTACAACACAATAATAATAATAACATGCAAAACAATCAATGGATATTGAATAATCGAAGATTCAGCTTTTGAGTCAAAAATGTAAGACAAGATTCAAAAGATCATCTGAGGGTCTTAAGACCACAAACTATGTCCCAGGTTATCAAGTATTTCTACTTCAAACCTTTAACAGTCGTAAGACTATATGGACCTTACTTCTCGTACTTAGGGGGATCAGCCCTTTGTACCATGTATGTGCACAACATCTTAACGCTAACGCGTAATAAAATCCCCTGTATAAGGGTTGTTCATCTCAGTTTGACATCGGAGTCCGCACCAAAGAAAGTTTGGTTTGGATTTACTTCAATAACGTTTCTAGAATTTAGAACGCTCATCAACTATGGACTAGTCGAATCAATAAGAGTTCGCTAGTCAATCAAGGTTCAAAAGGTGTAATCTAAGAATCAAAAACTAAATCTCATATAAGGTACAATTGAATAAGTTCTGTATAACTGAAGCATTACAAAGAGCAAATTAAAATGTCTCATTGAATCCATGAAATTAAATGGAATAAAAATAATAACTTGCTCGAGTAAGTAATAGCATTATGAAACATATATGATGAGAGAATTAAGTTCAGGAACTTGCGTGATTAAAATCAAGGTAGTATTAGGTAGCTTGCTTTCAACGAAATAATAGATCAAGGTAGAAAACTTGCGTAAATGTAAAAGAAAGGATAAGATACTTGCCTCGTGCGTAGACTATAAATGTAAGACTCACGTTCTCTAATCAACATATACATTCCGTTTATAAAACAGTAATAATAATTAGTTACAGTATTATAAACACTTCAGGACTCATTCTCATCCAATTTCATTTAATACTTCAATTAATATGTTAGCCTAAGCTTTAGATATGTCTACGATAACATAACATGATCACAAAGAAAGAATAAAATTTTTACTTTCTTCTTTTTAGTTTTTTTTTTGTTCCACCGCCGGGGCGGTGGGTTTCTCCACAAAATCTTCGTCGGGGCGAGCTTACTGCCAGGGCGGGAAATGTAATACATTTCTACCGCCAGGACGAGACTACTGACGGGACGGGAAATGTAGTTCATTTCTGCCGTCGGGGTGAGAAATGTAGTTCATTTCTACCGCCGGGGAGGTAGACCTGAAACTCACTTCTTGCAGTTCGCCAAGAACACAGAAAAATGCCAAATTTGGCCAAAGTTTTCAGAATTAACCGATTAAATTACTACTCATTCATCATATATGTTATGAAATCAAAATCCATAACAAACACAGTGATTTTAACATTACAAACAACCTAAACAAACCAATTAAAGGCTAAAAAATCCATTGTTCATGTTCTGTATTTACATATTGATACAGTTAACACAATTACTCACTGTGAATTCGTTTATTAACCAAATTAATCCGTTAAACTCTTGTTTTCTTCATTTTTACATGCATAAACATAATTACTCATTAATTTAACTGATTAATATGCAAAACAAATGTCAATTTCCTACATTCAAACCATGTTCGTACACAACTACTTTGTAAATTCCAGTACAATAACATAAACACGATTTCATGGATTTAATTACTCTAAATCATCTATAAATCACATAGCATACATATATACATGCTTTCTAACACTTAACATCAAGTTATTTAAAGATTTAGCCATAGAATTCAAATTACAGAAAATACAGAGAACTCAAAACATACGTTCATGAAATAAAACTCATAAGAACATAAATTAAAAACTTAAATTAGAAGAATTACCTTCAATCAGATGCTTTAAATTATGCAAGCAGATGAATGATTTCTTCAATTCTCCAATTTCTCAAAATTCTCTCTTTTTCTCTCAAGTTTTCTCTCTGGCTTAGTAATTACAACTGATGAAATAAAGCACGTACTAAAGAACTGACACAATATGGATGTCAGTTAATCCCATAATGGGTTAACTGACTCCAACTCCCCTTAAGGCCTCGTTTGGCTAATCACATTTATCCTCTCTTTCTAGTTTATTTTAATAACTTACTTATTATATAGTTTAATGTCACATAATTAATCAACTAAATAATCTTACTAAAATTAATTAAATAAAATAGAATAATTCTACATTAAATCACATAAATAAAATTCTCATTTATTAAATATGATAAATTATTAAATCTCTAATTAATATTAAATTAATTAGAAATAACATCGTACTTGTTTAAATAATGCATTTAATCAAATAAATTCACTTAAACGCATACTTTAAATATAAAAATCTTCCACATCAATTTAATTAATGTAACACATATATTTAAATTAATCTACTGCAATTTCATCAATTAATCAATTAATTCAATAATCAAATCATCGAAAAATATTTATTTAATCAATAAATATTTAAATTAAGTTACAAAATTCTCGTTCGTCACATCCTTCCCCCCTTAAAAGGATTCTGTCCCCAGAATCACGACTCAATTAATTCGTCCCGTTACATTCTCCCCCCTTACAAAGATTCTGTCCCCAGAATCGCTACATATAGATTAAGCAAACAACTGTGGATAATTTCTCATCATCTGGTCTTCGAGTTCCCACGTAGCTTCTTCAGCGTTGTGGTTCATCCAGATTACCTTAACAGATGGTATAATTTTATTTCGTAGCACTTGTTCTTTCCTGTCAACTATCTGAACAGGCTCTTCTTCGTAAGATAAATCTTTTTCAACTTGCAGGGGTTCATACTCTATGACATGCTTGTAGTCGGGTTTGTATGGTCGTAATACCGAGACATGGAAGACACTATGGATGTGTTCCAGCGCTGGAGGTAAAGCTACCTCAAACGCAACCTCTCTAACTCTTCTTAACACTTCAAAGGGTCCAATGAACCTTGGGCTCAGTTTTCCCTTCTTACCAAAACGAATCTTCCCTTTCTAGGGAGATACTTTCAAGAAAACATAGCTACCAGACTCAAACTCTCGATTCTTACGATGTTGATCGGCGTACTTCTTCTGTCTATCCTGAGCTGCTATCAATCTTGCCCTGATCACTTTGACGATTTCTGCGGTCTGTTGTACCAATTCTGGTCCGAGCAATTGACGTTCGCCAACTTCATCCCAGCATAATGGAGTTCTGCACTTTCTGTTGTACAACGCTTCGTAAGGTGGCATGCCAATACTTGCGTGGTAACTGTTATTATAAGCAAATTCCACCAACGGTAGATGATCGTCCCAATTTCCTTTGAAGTCCATAATGCAAGCGCGTAACATATCTTCCAATGTTTGAATCGTTCTTTTGCTCTATCCGTCGGTTTGTGGATGATATGCCGTACTCATACGTAACTGTGTTCCCATGCATTCCTGTAGTCGTTTCCAGAAGTTTGATGTGAAGCGCGGATCCTTATCTGAGACAATAGATATTGGAACACCGTGCCTCGAAACAATCTCCTTCACATACAATTTCGCTAACTGGTCTAGGTTGAATCTGATCTTGATCGGTAGAAAATGTGCTGATTTCGTCAGTCGATCTACGATAACCCATACTGCGTCGAAACCTTTCTGAGTCGTCGGAAGACCTACTACGAAATCCATGTTGATGTGCTCCCATTTCCATTCTGGGATTTCTAACGGTTGTAATATCCCACTTGGCCTCTGATGTTCTACTTTAACTTTTTGACATGTCAAACACTTGGCTACATAATCGGCAACGTCTCACTTCATATTCGGCCACCAAAAATGCTGTCGTAGATCTTGGTACATCTTCGTACTACCCGGATGAATCGAATATCTTGAGTTATGAGCCTCACTCAAAATTTCCTCCTTAACCTCTTGTACTGGCGGAACCCAAATTCTTCCCTCGAATCTTAATACTCCCTCGTTATCCATTTTGAATTTCACTTCATCACCTCCAGATATTCTTTTCTTAATTTTCTCACATTCTTCGTCCTGCATTTGTGCTTCCTTAACCTTATCCACCAAAGTTGAACCGATTCTCAATTGAAATAATTTTTCATCACTGTCCTCCAAAAATTTTACCTCCAACTCTAGTTTCGCAATCGCTGTAATTAGCTCCTCCTGAGCGATAATCATAAACAATTTCTCTCGTCCCTTTCTGCTTAAAGCGTCGGCCACCACGTTCGCTTTACCCGGATGGTATAAAATCTCGCAGTCGTAATCTTTTATCAATTCCAACCATCTCCTCTGTCGCATGTTCAGAACCTTCTGTGTAAAAATATATTTAAGACTCTTGTGGTCCGTATATATCTCACACTTCTCCCCGTAAAGATAATGTCTCCATATCTTTAAAGCAAACACCACCGCGGCTAATTCCAAATCATGGGTAGGATACCCCTTCTCATAGTCTTTTAATTGTCGTGTCGCATACGCAATGACCTTACCGTTCTGCATAAGCACACAGCCTAGTCCTTTATGCGACGCATCACTGTACACCACAAAATTTCCTGTGCTACCTGGTAGAGACAACACAGGCGTCGTACTCAACCTCTTCTTTAATTCTTGAAACCTTTCCTCACACTTCTCCATCGAAACGAACTTCACCGTCTTTCTAGTTAAATTCGTTAACGGAATCGCGATTTTGGAAAAATCTTGAATAAATCTTCTGTAGTAACCTGCCAATCCGAGGAAACTCCTTACTTCTGATGGCATTTTCGGCTGATCCCAGTTAAGCACTGCTTCAACCTTTGATGGATCCACCAAAATCCCATCCTTGTCAATTACATGTCCAAGAAATTGCACTCGCTCTATCCAGAATTCACACTTTGAAAATTTAGCGTACAACTTCTCTCTTCTTAACGCTTCCAATGTCAACTTCAAATGCTCTGCATGCTCTTCCTTGGTTTTAGAATAAATTAGAATATCGTCAATGAATACTACTACAAACTTGTCCAAAAACGGCTTAAACACCCTGCTTATTAAGTCCATGAATGTTGCAGGAGCATTCGTTAGACCAAATGACATCACCAGAAACTCGTAGTGACCATAACGAGTCTTGAACGCTGTCTTCGGTACATCTTCCTTCCTCACCTTCAACTGATGATAACCATTCCTCAAATCTATCTTTGAGAAATATCTAGCTCCTTTCAATTGATCAAACAAGTCGTAGATTCTTGGCAACGGGTATTTATTCTTAATCGTGACCTTGTTCAACTCTCTGTAATCAATGCAAAGTCGCATTGATCCGTCCTTCTTTTTAACAAACAATACCAGCACTCCCCATGGCGATACGCTCGGCTGAATATACTTCTTATCTAAAAGTTCTTGCAGTTGTACCATCAACTCTTTCATCTCTACTAGGGCCATACGGTACGAAGCTTTCGATATCGGGGCCGTTCCTGGCGCCAAATTGATTACAAACTCAACTTCCCTATCTGGCGGAAGTCCTGGCAAATCGTCTGGAAAGACGTCTACAAAGTCCCTTACGACAGGTATCTCTTCTAATTTCGGACTCTCTTTTCGAGTATCTACTATGTAGGTTAGTATCCCACACAGCCTTGTCTTAACAACTTCCTGGCCTGCATCATCGTCAGACAACTCGCTTGTCTAGGCAATTTGCTGCCGTAAAATACTACCTTTGACGGTGTCATAAGGTTAATACGTTTCTTCTGGCAATCAATTATCGCTCCATAATTGAATAGCCAATCCATACCCAAAATAACTTCAAATTCCCCAAGTTTGATTGGGATCAGATCTACTGTCATCACGTTTCCCTTAATATTGACTCTACAGTTCTTGTGTACGTACCTAACAGGAATCACTTCCCTATTCGCAATTTCTATGTTCAAAGGATAATCTAATTCCTCCTTAGGCAATTCTAAGTTCTTAGCAAAGTCATCGGATATAAATGAACAAGTAGCACCCAAATCAAACAATACATAAGGATCTATATTATTGATCGGAATGATACCTGACACCACATCGTTAGACTGCACAGCGTCTTGCACGGTCATGTTGAAAGTCCTGGCGGTAGGTCGGTTTGTTGGTGCTGATCCGGTTATAGTTAATGTGCTACCACCACTGTTTCCCTTATTTCCTCCTGTTCCTCCTCCTCCTGCTATCTTCTTGGGACAATCCCTAGCCAGATGATCCTTTGATCAGCATGTGAAACAAGCACCCTTCTTTGGATTCGGACAAGTCGGCGCTATGTGGCCCTCCTGGTTACAATTGTAGCAAACTCTCTTCCCCTTCAGGAAAACCCCCACGTGATTCTTCCCACATGTAACACACGTTTTTACCTTCTTCTTTTGACCTCCTTGCTGATTTCCAGTAGATCCATTATCATTCCACTTCCTCTTCTAGTTGTGACCTCCATTGTTACTACCACCCGCTTTATTATTATCATTTTTGCCTTTCTTCTTCTTCTGCTCCTGGTTATACTTAGTCAGAGCATCACTCCCACCTTCGGCGATGATCGCCTTTTCCAACACTCCAGCAAAAGTGTTCAATTGGAACATTGACACCTTGCTATACAACCACGGCTTCAACCCTTGTTCAAATCTCCTCGCCTTCCTCTCATCCGTATTCACTTGGTAAGTTGCGAACCTAGCCAACTCATTAAACTTCGCCGCGTACTCCGGTACAGTCATGGTACCCTGCTTCAGATCTAGAAATTGAATCTCCATCTGGTTACGCGAGCTTGTCGGAAAATACATCTCAAAGAACATCTCCTTAAACCTCTCCCATGCGATTACACCCTGACCTCCTCGAACCTTATTCGCCTGCCACCAATAGCTGGCCTCTGATTTAAGCATGAACGTTACAAAGGCAGTCTTTTGATCATCATTAACCCTAGCAACGTCAAATACTTTCTCCATTTCCATAACATTTTCAAATAAAACTAATATTTCATTAATTCAAAGGTCTTAAACATAGAAAGATAGCATCATTGCTATTTACATCAACTATCCTAAGATCAAACAATCTTTAGGATTAAATAGTCATATTCCATTGTGTATAATCACGCTGGAATTTACATCATAAATTACCATAAATATTTACACATAATTCAAAATGTCCCTATCACGACCTACTAAGGCGTCGAACTACCTTCCTACGTTCTTCCTCCATGATACGGAGCATCGTCCTGCGATCCAACATGTACCGTGGCAAGTCCTCGAACTGAACTGGATAGTGGAAAACTTGATCCTGGGCCCTATCAATCGCTGTCTGGAACGTGTAGTCTGTCTCCTCAATCTTAGCCTTCTTTGCCCGTTCACCTTCTTCGAAAATCTCTGCACGTCAAGCGTTATTCATCCAAGCATCCTCTGCTCTAGCACGTTCCGCTGACTCCTCACCTAGATCATCCTTCAGTTTCTAAATCTCAAGTTTCATCTCCTCATTCTCAACTAAAAGGTCTTCCTTTTGGCTTTCTGTCTGAACTAACTTCCACTCCACGTCTCCAAGACATATATCAAGATTCTCGATCTTCTCATTCTTCTGATCTATGAGAGTCTGGCGTCTATTTGCCAGTACCTCCAATTCTCTAACTCTATCCTGTAACTCAACAGTACGATCGTACAGAGCATCGTACATCTTAGCATCGATAAAGGTAAGGGGTACCTCCTCGGAATCCTTATCATCCTCCTCAGCCTCTACCTCCTCAAGATCCTCCTCTAGATCAGACTCACGCTCATACTCCTGACCTACAACCGTGATCAATGGAGATGGCTCTCTGTGTATCAACTGCTCCTGGATAACATGGATATCACGGGGCTCCTCCTTTCCAGCCACTCGGGGCTCAACATCCCTAGGCTGACTGAATCCTCCAATATCCGACATCCTGACAACAAAGTTTAAGTTTTAATTAATACTTGATACTAGTCGTAGCACATAGGTTGTTAACACATAAGCACATAGCACAAAAAGTCTTTTATTATCTTTAATGAATTTCCTTAATTCATTCCTTAGAACTCGATGAGAGTTTATCACCACTATATTATCTGACTCTTAAAAGACTACTACCCTAAGGTTTTCCCACCTAAGGTTCATAACCTACAGCTCTAATACCAACCTGTGACACCCCCAAATCCGGGTACTTCGTTTCCTCAGGATTTGATGTTCACTATCCATATACATCACATCACATCTAACTACCCATTCAATCATAATGGAAATACTATTAATTAAAATAAGAATCTCCCATTAAAGGGTTACAATATCACTAATAAATAAATCTTAGGTCATCTAACTTTAACATAACATCAATGCGGAAAACGTAATCAAGTCTATTACATAAACATTGTTTAAACAAATAAAACAAGTCTTCATCACTTGTTTGCCTTTCCTTTACCCTTACTAGTGGATGGCTCATCAACTCTTTCAACTTTAGCTGCAATATTATTATGCAAGGGTGAGCAATGATTGCCCAGCAAGTATAACACAATAATAATAATAATAACATGCGAAACAATCAACGGATATTGAATAATCGAAGATTCAGCTTTTGAGTCAAGAATGTAAGACAAGATTCAAAAGATCATCTGAGGGTCTTAAGACCACAAACTATGTCCCAGGTTATCAAGTATTTCTACTTTAAACCTTTAACAGTCGTAAGACTATATGGACCTTACTTCTCGTACTTAGGGGGATCATTCATTTGTACCATGTATGTGCACAATATCTTAACGCTAACGCGTAATAAAATCCCCTATATAAGGGTTGTTCATCTCAGTTTGACATCGAAGTACGCACCAAAGGAAGTTTGGTTTGGATTTACTTCAATAACGTTTCTAGAATTTAGAATGCTCATCAACTATGGACTAGTCGAATCAATAAGGGTTCGCTAGTCAATCAAGGTTCAAAAGGTGTAATCCGAGAATCAAAAACTAAATCTCACAAAAGGTACAATTGAATAAGTTCTGTATAACTGAAGCATTACAAAGAGGAAATTAAAACGTCTCATTGAATCCATAAAATTGAATGGAATAGAAATAATAACTTGCTCGAGTAAGTAATAGCATTATGAAACATATATGATGAGAGAATTAAGTTCAGGAACTTGCGTGATTGAAATCAAGGTAGTATTAGGTAGCTTGCTTTCAACGAAATAATAGATCAAGGTAGAAAACTTGCGTAAACGTAAAAGTAAGGATAAGATACTTGCCTCGTGCGTAGACTATAAATGTAAGACTCACGTTCTCTAATCAACATATACATTCCGTTTATAAAACAGTAACAATAATTAGTTACAGTATTATAAACACTTCAGGACTCATTCTCATCCAATTTCATTTAATACTTCAATTAATATGTTAGCCTAAGCTTTAGATATGTCTACGATAACATAACATGATCACAAAGAAAGAATAAAATTTTTACTCTCTTCTTTTTACTTTTTTTTTTGTTCCACCGCCGGGGCGGTGGGTTTCTTCACAAAATCCTTGCCGGGGCGAGCTTACCGCCAGGGCGGAAAATGTAATACATTTCTACTGCCGGGACAAGACTACCGCCGAGGCGGGAAATGTAGTTCATTTCTGTCACCGGGGTGAGCCTGCCGCCGGGGCGAGAAATGTAGTTCATTTCTGCCTTCGGGGCGGTGGGCCTGAAACTCACTTCCTGCAGTTCGCGAAGAACACAGAAAAATGTCAAATTTGGCCAAAGTTTTCAGAATTAACCGATTAAATTACTACCCATTCATCATATATATTATGAAATCAAAATCCATAACAAACACAGTGATTTTAACATTACAGACATCCTAAACAAACCAATTAAAGGCTAAAAAAATCCACTGTTCATGTTCTATATTTACATATTGATACAGTTAACACAATTACTCACTGTGAATTTGTTTATTAACCAAATTAATCCGTTAAACTCTTGTTTTCTTCGTTTTTACATGCATAAACATAATTAGTCATCAATTTAACCTATTAATATGCAAAACAAATGTCAATTTCCTACATTCAAACCATGTTCGTACACAACTACTCTGTAAATTCCAGTACAATAACATAAACACGATTTCATGGATTTAATTACTCTAAATCATCTATAAATCACATAACATACATATATACATGCTTTCTAACACTTAACATCAAGTTATTTAAAGATTTAGCCATAGAATTCAAATTACAGAAAATACAGAGAACTCAAAACATACGTTCATGGAATAAAACTCATAAGAATATAAATTAAAAACTTAAATTAAAAGAATTACCTTCAATTAGATGCTTTAAATTATGCAAGCAGGTGAATGATTTCTTCAATTCTCCAATTTCTCAAAATTCTCTCTTTTTCTCTGAAGTTTTCTCTCTGGCTTAATAATTACAACTGATGAAATAAAGCACGTACTAAAGAACTGACACAATATGGATGTCAGTTAATCCCATTATGGGATTAACTGACATCCAACTCCCCTTAAGGCCTCGTTTGGCTAATCACATTTATCCTCCTTTTCTAGTTTATTTTAATAACTTACTTATTATATAGTTTAATGTCACATAATTAATCAACTAAATAATCTTACTAAAATTAATTAAATAAAATTGAATAATTCTACATTAAATCACATAAATAAAATTATCATTTATTAAATATGATAAATTATTAAATTTTTAATTAATATTAAATTAATTAGAAATAACATCGTACTTATTTAAATAATGCATTTAATCAAATAAATTCACTTAAACACATACTTTAAATATAAAAATCTTCCACATCAATTTAATTAATGTAATACATATAATTAAATTAATCTACCGCAATTTCATCAATTAATCAATTAATTAAACAATCAAATCATCGAAAAATATTTATTTAATCAATAAATATTTAAATTAAGTTACAAAATTCTCGTTCATCACATCCGCCGACAAGTTGTCTACTCCTTTTTTATCTCGAATCTCCAGATCAAATTCTTATAGCAGTAGAATCCATTGTATATTCCTCGGTTTGGATTCCTTCTTGGTGAGCAAATACCTGAGAGCAGCATGGTCAGAATAAACTACAACTTTAGTACCAAGCAGATAAGATCAAAACTTGTCTAAAGCAAATACAACAGATAAAAGTTCTTTTTCAGTAGTAGAGTAGTTAATCTGAGCAGTATTTACAGTTCTAGAAGCATAGTAGATGGCATGAATAGCTTTATCAACTCTTTGGCCCAAGACCGCGCCTACTGCATAGTTGCTTGCATCACACATAATCTCGAATGGCAATTTCCAATTTAGTGGTTGTATCACTGGTGCTGATGTTAACAATTTCTTTAACTTATCAAAAGCCTCTTTACAATCATCATCAAACCAAAATTCCATATCTTTTTGTAGCAACTTACATAATGGCAATGCTATCTTCAAGAAATCTTTGATAAATCTGTGATAGAAACATGCATGTCCAAGAAAAGAGCGAATCTCCCGCACACTTGCGGGGTAAGGGAATGCAGAAATAATTTCTATATTAGCTTTATCGACCTCTAAACCTCTAGCTGAAACAACATGACCAAGTACTACCTTGCTCTACTATAAAGTGACACTTTTTCCAATTAAGAACAAGATTAGTCTCTAAGCATCTATCTAGCACACGAGTCAAATTATCCAAACATGCATCCAAAGAATCACCATAAATTATGAAATCATCCATAAAGACCTCAATACAGTTTTTTAAAAGATCAGAAAATATACTCAACATGCATCTCTGAAAAGTACTTGATACATTGTAAAGTCCAAAAGACATCCTTCGATATGCAAATGTACCAAATGCACAAGTGAATGTGGTCTTATTCTGGTCTTCAGGTGCAATCACAATTTGGTTATAACATGGAAAACCATCTAGAAAATAGTAATAAGCATGCCCAGCTAATCTTTCTAACATCTGATCAATAAAAGGAAAGAAAAAGTGATCTTTTCTAGTTACAACATTTAATTTTTTATAATCGATACACACTCTCCATCCCGTTTGCATGCGTGTGGGCACCAACTCATTATTGTCATTTTTGATGACCGTGATTCTAGATTTCTTTGGTGCTACATGTACTGGACTCACTCATTAACTGTCTGAAATGGGGTAGATCCTGCGTCAAGTAATTTTATAACCTCTTTCTTCACTATCTCTATCATGGGTGGATTTAATCTTCTCTGTGCTTCTCTAGTGGGCTTGGCTCCATCCTCCAAAAGAATTTTATGCATGCACATAGTAGGGCTTATACCTTTGATGTCTACAATCGTCTAACCAAAGACTGTTATGTGGTCCCTTAGAACTCTTAGCAGTTTGTCCTCTTGCACCTTGGCTAGATTATTTGCAATGATTATCGGTAGTGTGTCATCGTTCCCTAGATATGCATACTTCAAGTGTGCAGGTAATGGTTTTAATTCTAGGGTTGGAGCCTGCAGAACAGATGGTAATAACTTTTGATGAGAAGTAGGTAATTGAATAGAATAAACTGCATACTTATCTGAAATTTTAGGTAAAGAATGTAATGCAGCCATGGTTTCCCTCAATTCCCGATTCTACTCGATCTCTTCTTCTTTGTCTAATTCCATGCTATTTCTAATGGCAACCTCCAAGCTTTCTTAATGAATATGCTAAAAAGAACCCTGCACTAAAGAGTTAATGATGTCAATAGCAAAAATAGGATTAATATCACTAGGGTATCTCATGGCCTCATATATATTGAATTGAATCTTTTCGCCATCAAATTCCATGGTCAAGGTCCCATTGTGCACATCAATCATTGTCCTTATTGTTTTCAAGAATGGCCTCCCTAACAAAATATGTGAAGGAATTTGGAGATGTATCATCCTCTATGTCCACAATGTAAAAATCTACAGGAAAGATTAATTCATTCACCTGCACCAAGACATCCTCAATTACCCCTTGGGGGTAAATGTTAGTACGATCAGCCAATTGAATAATAACACCAATTCGTTTCAAAGGGCCTAGATTTAAAGAAGCATAAACAGATAATAGTATAACAATAATTGAAGCTTCTAAATCTAGCATGACTTTTTCAAATCTGGTATTACCTATCTTACATGGAATTGTGAACATGTCTGGATCTTTACATTTATGTGACATTTTTCTTTGGAGAACTGTGGATACATTCTCACCCACAGTGACTCTTTCATCATTTTTCAATTTTTTTTATTAATGCACAATTCTTTTAAAAACTTTACATACCTTGGCACATGTTTTATTGCATTGAGTAAAGGGATATTCACCGCTACCTTCCTGAAAGTCTCCAGAATTTTCTTCTCTTGCTCATCTTTTTTTAAAGTTCTAGGGTTCCTGAGGGGGAAAGGTAAAGGATTAGTTTTTAGCTGAATAGGAGGGTTAGGTATTACCTTAGATATTTTTGTTTCCTTCTTAGCCTTTTCCTCCTCAAAATAAATAGTGGCTTTTAGTGTATCCATTTGTTTTCCATTCTTCAAAGTTATGGCACTGGCATTCTCTCTCGGATTGACAACAGTTTGAGATGGTAGCTTCCCTGAGCCTTAAAAGTCCAATCGACCAACTGTTGTAGCTAGCTGGCTCATTTGATTCTCTAAATTGTGGATTGAAGTCTTTGTCTCTTGTTGAAACTGCTGTGTTTGGTTCATGAATGCTTTGAACATGTCTTCAAGAGATGTTCCAGGATTAGCAGGTGCAGCTTGTCTAGGTTGATACTGTTGTTGTGTCGGTTGAAAACCTTGCTGCCTAGCTGGGAAAACTCCTTGTGTTAGTGGCCTATTCCCTCCATAGCTTAATTTAGGATGATCTCTCCAACCTAGATTGTAGGTGTTTGAGTATGGATCATACTTCTTTTGAGGTTGTGCATGATAGTTTTCCATTGCATTGGCTTGTTGTGTAGACTCCTCATCTTGCAATGTTGGGCAAGCATCTATGTTGTGATTCGGCTGTAAAAAGATCCCACACGGCTTTGCGACTGGAAAGTTTCCTGTAGCTAATTGTCTAACCACAGCAGTTAATTCTGAAATCTGTTACTCCAAATTATTTGTGCTTACCTTACTTACCCTTTGTGGTGTATGAGCATTCCTAGTTCCATATTGTTGTGCATTGGCTGCCATATCTGCAATCAAGTTCCTTGCGGCCTTTGGTATCTTGTCTACTAGTGCTCCCCCACTAGCGGCATCGATCATACTCATATCCATCGGTACAAGCCCCTTATATAAATATTAAATCAGGTGTTGATCGTCAATCTGGTGAGGTGGACAGCTAGAGCACAACTTCTTGAACCTTTCCCAATATTCATACAACGTTTCTCCACTGAACTGTCGAATTCCACATATCTCCTTCCTTATGTTGGCTACTCTTAAAGTAAGAAAGTACTTCTCCAAGAACAGCTTTTTCATGTCACTCCATGACTGTATTGATCTGGAAGGAAGATAATATAACCAATCTTTTGCTAAATCCGCCAATGAAAAGGGAAATGCTCTTAGCTTGATTTGGTCTTTCGTGATTCCTTGCGAATTCATGGTTGAACACACCACATGGAACTCTTTTAAATGCTTGTAAGGATCTTCACCTGTAAGACCACGAAAGGTAGGCAAAAGGTGAATTAGTCCGGATTTTAGTTCAAAAACAGCAGTTAAATTAGGATATTCAATGCATAAAGGTTGTTGGTGCAAATCAGGAGTTGTCAACTCCTTCAAAGTCCTGTTATTATTTGGCACCGCCATCTCCTCTTTTTCTTCCGATTCGGTGGATGATTTGTTTGACAGTGGTTCCAATGCTATGTTGAGGCCTGGTGATGGAGCTTCGTCAGAGTCTGCAATTGTGCTTTTAGATTGACGAGCTTCCTTCCTCAACTTGCGTGCAGTTTCTCTATTTTTAGATCAAAGTTCAGTTCAAGAGAGTGAAAGGATCGAGTCATAAACTAAAAAGGAATAAAAATAAAATAAAATAAATAAATAAACGAAAACAAAGAATAAATAAAAATAAATAACATTCTTCGGCAACGGCGTCAAAATTTGGGAGATGTCGTTTATACTCCAAAATTAAATCCTTACTTCTACTCTACTAACACAGAAATTAGTATAGTGACAAGCAAGGGTCGATCTCACAGAGAGTGAATTTATTTTATATTTATTCTAATTCTAATGCTTCTAGCAATTGAGTAACAAATGGGGGGGGGTTTAAAGTTGATTAACTAAATTAGTGAAAGTAAACTAAGAAGAATAATCAAATGAATAAAGAGCTTCAATTTTTAAGTTCTGTATCACCTTTTCAAAATAACAAAATAATTAAGCATAACATTATTTACTCTTCAATGAAATTAATAGTCCTAACTAATAATAAGCTCTGTTAACCAAAATTCCCCTTAGATTATCACTCAATGAAACAAACTCTTCAGAAGATTCTAACTATCATACAACCTGGAATAAGCTCTCTAGATTTAATATAATAGCAGCATTAAGAATTAGGGAATTAGACTATTCCAAGCAACAATCACACAAGCTCGGATTGCTTAACCTGTTTTCTGATAATCTTAGCAATACTCAAAATTTTGTCTACAATCATGTATTACTAATTACTACTTGTGATTAGAAATAATATCAATTACGTAATACTATTCATTAATCTAGCAGATAATACTAATCGAATTAACTTAACTGGCCAAATTAAATCAATTAGATCAAATAGCATTCAACCATTAAAACAGATCATCAAGAATGAATTTCATATGAGAAGAGATAAATAATGAAAACTCAATTAAATCATTAATTATAAATAAGGTTCAACATCCCTTAGAATTAAAATAAAAAAAACTTAGTCTGACATGCCTTCAATCTTCAATCTCCAAAACTAGGGTTTTCAGTGATATAGAAAAGAATGATAGCTGATGAAAAGGATGTAGCCTCAAACTTCACTAATATAATGTATTTATACCCCTAGGTTAAGTCTTAAGCTATATGGATTAATGTTCCAAATTATATTATAAATCCTCAAAAATAACACGCTAGGAGAAATCTGTCGCACGGCCACGCGCGCCACGCGACCGCAGAAGACCCCGCGCGCCGCGACTCAGCCTTTGAGAGTTACGGCCCAGAGTTCTGTCCATTTTCTCTTTTCCTCCTTGTGCGCCCATTTTGATCTATTTTTCCTCTTTTTCTCTTTTTACCTCCAATTCTTCCTAAAATCAATAAATGCTTTATTAAACTTATATACACATAAAAAATGTAATAAAACTAAATACAAAGTAATCAAAATTATCGAATATTATGCACTTATCAAATACCTCTAATGGACATTTTTCAATGGAAAGATTAACAATAGACTATAAAAGAACATCAGTTAAAAATAATCAATGGTTGAAGAGATGGTGGACGAACATAGAAAATCGTAGAGTGGTAAATCACGAGAAAATATGCAAGAAGCACGCTCTACGATCCACCAAGAACACAAAGAGCTGAAAGAATGAAGACGTAGAGAAGATTAACTCTATTACAAGAGAAGTGTTATGAGCTGCTAAGTACAAGAAGAAAAAGAGCCTTAACGTCAACTTGGCATCAATCGTGAGAAGTTACTAAGTACCAAAGTAGAAGGAGCTTTACGGTCATCTTAGTAGTTCACTATGAGCAACTGTCAAGTACCAAGAAGAAGAAAGAGCTGAATAGCTAAGCTTAGCAGCACCACGGATGCTCACAAGAAGATGTTGAGTACCTGAAGAAGTCGAGCTTCATTGCAACACTTAACTATATCTGAAGGATGATCATATTCAAGCTGCTAAGTACCTGAAGACAAAAGAGCCTAAACGACATCTCAGCAGCACCTCCAATAAACATCAACAACAGGAACAAGGGTCGAAGGATCCTGGTCTTCAGTGATCGAATTGGGGCCAGTGTGTCATGGTCTTAAATGACCGAATTAAGGCTAGAGAGTCTTTGTCTTTGTGACTAAATTACCAAGTCTGCTGGACTTGAAGAGGTTTTTATGTCCTTGTCGTTGAGACTAAAATAGTCAAGTCTGCTGGGCTTGATGAGGGCAAGAGTGTCCTGGTCGAGATGACCGAATTCTTTGTGGATTTCCTACTTGTTGAAGTAGAAGAGTGGAGTAGGAGTTGTTCAGTCTCCGAACCACTTTAAACTCTCGTGTGTCATTTATTTTATGTCTTTTATATTCTGTCATTTATTTAGTGTCTTCAATGCATGTGATGAATGGTTAACTTCAATATGAACTAAGTTTCAGAACTGAGATCTTAACATATCTTTAAGGGGAGTTTTCAAATCAATATTCCGTTGTGCAAACTCAATCTTGAGTAAATAAGTTAATTAGTAATACTTCTCAATAAACCAAAAAAGTTTTAGAGGTCTATTCAACTCCCCCTCCCCTAGATCTCTATTGTGACTCTGGAAAATAACATACTAGTTTATGAATTATTATGGTTGTGGATTGTGGTTAAATATTATTTGAAAACTTTAATGTTAAATTTGAAATGAATTTTTTTGTTTTGTAAAATTAAATTCATATTTCAGTTATTAACCTAATAATCGAATAATATAATTTGGTTATTCAAATTTTGGTTATTTGATTAGTACATATTTTGGATACTTATTCGGATAGTAAAGTTGTATAAAATTTGATATTTGATTATAAATGAATAGACAATTCGATTCGATTATAACAGAATACTCACCCTAACAATAAGGCTAAACTTGGACTTGGTCACATGGTGTGTAGTGCGCACCACATACTTAGATGTTAGCCACTTTGGTTTACTTAGGAAGGACAAAGGCCCATGAAAGTAATTATGATAGACAATGAATGCTTACCCTAATTTAACAAAAATTCAACATCTCTCTCATTACTCTCTTTCTTTATCTCTCCTCTCTCACTCCTTATATGATTTACTCCTTGTCTCCTTCTATCCTAAAATATTTTGTTAATTTTATTTTTTTGATATAAAATTAAAATATTTTTATATTTAAATTTGATAGCTTTCCCTCTAGTAAAAAATTTGGTCATACCCGATGAATTTAATTAATTTTACACAATATAATTATAAAAATTATAAATTATCTAAAAATTATTGTTAATTACAAGTTATTTTCGAAAAGACAAATAAATTGCATTAATTTTAAATTTGAAAATATTTTATACAGATTTTGAAATATGATATGTTCACATAGTCTCTCTCATTAATAGTATTTTGATGAATAAAAAAACAATCATACTAATAAAATCACATAAAAATAATTTATTTTCATAAAATATGTTTTTCATATAATCCTATTATATCTTAGAAGATTCTCTTCCAAATCAATTTTATTCATTTTTTTCATCAAATTTTAATGTCCATTAAAAACCTCCTCCACTCACATGCTTAGACACAAGAGGGGTCCACTTTTCAAGATGTTGTAGGCCACAAAGTGGGCTCCACAGTGCTTCACAGGTGGGGAAATAAGAATATGTAGCAAGTGCCAACTTCTCCCATTACAGTCTTTTGTTTTGATGCCTTTGTGAAAGTAGTTTGTAACATACTTGATTTGGTTAAGACAAGTTTCATTTGCCATTTTTATTTTTTTTTCCCGAGTTCAAGAATTTTTAAAGAAAAAAAAAAGCCATAACATTATAAAATATAAAAAATATACGATTATATATGAACTTATTTACCCACCTTAATCTTTTTCTAATAAAATTTCAATTTATTAAAAATTATCAAAAGTTACAACAAAAAACAAATAAATATTTAAGTGTATCATAACTAGGCATCAGTATCCGTACATAAATACAAGTCAAATTTAATGGGACTATTAAATAAAAGGAATATCATGATAATATCTTTGGGTATGTGACAAATCCTAATATTATAATTCGTGAGCATTTTATTTCTACTATATACTCCAAAATATTTTATAATTTTTAATTTGTTAATATTCAAACTAATTTTACTTGTGAACTAAATGTTTAGCAATATAGCAGTAATACTAGAGTCAATTAGATAGTATAGACAAATAAAATCAGGTCCACGAGCAATGACACAAAATGCACTGATCAACATGAGTGCATGTACTTTAAGCTAACTGCTCATGTTTGAATATTCTCACTTTTGTGTGAATTTATTTCATTTGTTATGTGAAATTTGTCCCATTGTTTATAAAAAAAGCCTACTTGATTATTAATATTCTAATTGTGATTGTGTACTTGATTAAGAAAATTTATATTACTTCAATTCTATGTTTTATGATAACCAATGTTTCACTCTTTATTAGACTTTACTTCTTTTAAAGTGTTTTTATTATAAATTAAATTAAAATAAATATAAATACTTCCTTTTTTCTGAAATATAAGATGAATGTTAATTTTTTAAAAGTTGATTTGAGAATTTTTCACATTTAAAATGAGTACAATCTATCTATTTAAATTTTAAAAAAAATAAATCTTTTAGAGAGTTTATAACAATCATAATGGTATTGAAAATATTAAATTGATTCATATTAATTTTGAATTTAAACCTTTTTCAAATTAAAATTTATTATTGAGCTTATAGAAACCAACACGTAGCTTGAATTTACATTACAATCCATTCTTCTTGGAAAAAAAAGATAATACTTCCATTTTCCAGTTATTGAGGACATTAGACATCTCTATAGATAATAGAGATATTGATTTTGTTTATATTTTTCGAAATTGTATTGGCAAGGTGTAGTTTTATTGAGTTGGTTCTAGCCTACCAAATTAGTTCGAGATAAAATGCGTAGTTGAATGAAGTTCAAGAGAGATCCTTACTTAACAAACTTGCAAATAAAATTTTATTTAAATTTATTTGTTAATAAAGTAAAATTATATATTTTGGACACAATTTTTATTTGGAAATTTGTTGGTCCATACTAGTTTGAGATAAAAGGTATAATTGAGTTGAAGAGAGGTCCTTCTTTAATTTTTAAATAAAATTTTTTGTTCAATTTTTTTTCTCTGTCTAAAATGTAAGATCATGTTTTTTTGGACAAATAATTTTATTTGGAAATTTATTGGCCCATTTACACCCATGTTGGGCCGGGAGGCTGAAGATACAAGGGCCTTCAGAAGTAACACTCATATTTTGTCAAATTTGAACCAAAAAGGTTAAAAATTCCAAACTTTAAATTCTTCTTTTTTATTTTGACTCCCTCGTGGGCTTTCTTCTTAATGATTTCAAGGAGTTGGTCAATAGCCCTATTGATGCAACTGGATAACATTTCTCTATCTATTTAATTGTTTCTCTTTTTCGGAGATAAACATATTGTTAAAACTAATATTGTAATTAACATTGTAACGAAAATCACACTTGTTTCATCAATACTTTGAGTAAATGACGCTAAAAATTAATGAATTTTTACAAACTTTCTGTTTTTACCAATTAACTATAAAATTTTCACTTTAAACAATATACGGAAGAGAGATTCTATTTTTTCTAAAAGTGTTGATAGATATTAGTTAACTTCGTTTGACAATATATTTTTTATTAAATGTCAACTTATGCCTGTCAACGATTTAAAAAAAATAGAATCTCTCTCCTAATATTGTGGCTTATAGTAAAAAATTTATAGTCAGTTAGTAAAAATAAAAAGTTTGTGAAGGTTTATTAAAATAGAATCTCTCTCCTAATATTGTAGTTTATAGTAAAAAATTTATAGTCAGCTAATAAAAATAAAAAGTTTTGTGAAGGTTCATTAGCTTCATTTATCTTTAACACTTTTGATGGGAAGGGCAAATAAGAAAACAAAAAGGAAATAAGAAAAGGGAAAACTCACAAAACTTTGTGAGTTGGTATGATGCCTAATTGTTTCGATATAAAAACCATTATATATATATATATATATATATATATATATATATACACACACACACACACATACACACACACATATCCATATAATTGAATAATCAAATATGACATGCTCATTAATAATATCCCACCTAAAAATTAAAAGTACATTTTCCTTTCTTGGTATGAACAAAATAAAAAAATTGCACCTAGTACATGTCATTTGAGGCAGATACTACAAAACCAGATGATATATAATAGATCTTGAGATGGATTTGATAAAACCAACCACAATTTCTTATTTAGAAAAACTATTTAAGCTTTTATTTAAAGACAAAAATCAGATATCCACTGCAGCCTCTCATTTGTTCTTCTCTCTAAAAATACAAATTAGTTTTCTAGAAAATTATAATATCCCATAAATGAAGATCCACTAGAAGCTTTCAATTCCCTTTTATTCTTCATAAAAAGAAAAATCCCCTACAAACACCTTCCTCCATATCCAGCATTCCTAAATAATGCCTGCTTAATATCTTCTGAACTTATACCTCCTCTCTGCTCCATTTCCTGTTACATGGGGAAAAAAACATTAATTAAAAATCATTAGTCAAATTATTATTATGAAATAGTGATAATTATTTGGCTTAAAAACACTATTTATCCTGTAACGTTCCTAATTTTAGAATGTGACCCTCAATGTTTAATATTTAAGACAATTAAGCTCAACGTCTCTGAATTTTGAGACATAAAACCTTACAATCATTGAAAACTGATGTGGGAGCCTCCTCTGAAGCCACCTTGCATTACATGGTAATATATAAACTTTAAGGTTCACTGTCTTAACATTAAACATTACGGTTCACTTTCAAAATTCAAGAAAGTTATAGGATCAAGTGTTTTCAAGCCTAATTATTTAATTTGGGATAATAATTAGAAGCTAAAACAACTTATTTTTATTTTTATTGAATGCCCCTACTTTGTAGGGGTATGAATACAAGTACGATAAATTACGTAAAATCTCAACACCATAAAAAGAAAATACAGTCTCACAATAAAAGAAAAATAAAGTCTAGCAATAAGAGAAAAACACGTAACAAAAATTTAACCTTCAACTTAATGATTAGGGATCTAAGTCATGACCCATCAAATTAAGACATTACTGACAAGCTAAAACAATTAAGAGTTCGTTCAGCAACGACTTATTTTAAAATAACTTAAAATTAAAATATAAATTGTTTTATAAGTTGTTTTAAGTTGTGTTTTAAGTTTTATAAATACTGGCTTAATTTTTTTTACCAAACAGAAAAATAGTGACAAATGACTTATAAGTTGGTCTGCCGAACAAGCTCTAAATGGGCTCAAATTTGTACCTCTGAGCAAGAAGCTTGCATTCCAAAATCATTGAAGCAGCTAATAACACACTGTTCAATCTCAAGGCCTAATGCTTCTAATGTTGTCACAGTCGACAGCAACAACCCCGGCTTGCCGGCGCAACAAATTTCGATTCGGGTATCGATATTTCTCCTTTCCACATCAAACTGATCATCAAAAATACAGAAAATATATTAATTAATATGATTAATGCCTTAAATTATTGAGTTCATGAAGAAATTAACCAAAATTGGTAGTACTATTTACCTTAGGCGAATTTCTCGCAAGAACTTCATTAGGCTTTACATCTCTGAATATGCTTGCTAAGCTTAGCTTATGATGATTATTTGAACCAGCTTCAATTTCTTCTTGCAAATTGTTGATTCTTTCTAGGAGTTCCTTCATGTAATCTATAGTGTCTCCAAGTATTGATGTCCTGTCCATCTAATATAATATCCAAGTGAGATAAACAAGCAAATATTAATTAGCCTCATTAAAAGGAGACCAATCCACTCTTTGCGCTGGCTATAAATCGGCTCTAGCCGGCGCATTTGTGATCCATCTGGAGATGGAACGACCACAATCTAAAAATAACTCCACCATCCGCTATTTAGAATAGCGGATGACAAGACTTTTTTTAACTCATCATCATTCCATTTCAGAGGAACACCCATGGATACGTTGAAAAACCTAACTATGGATCGGGACCCACGAGAAATACACAAATTCTACAATCGATCAAAATATGGAAATTCATATATTTCAAAAAAATAAAACAAAAATGTACCTTGCTTATCTTAGGAACAACAGATCTAAGCATAGAAAGCCGGTCATTCAATCGCTTCCTTCGCCTTCTTTCCGCCATTAAATTCTTCGATGGCTGCCCAACCAATTTCTTGGCTTTAGTCTTTCTTTCCAAACACATACCCATATTAAAAATGGGCACTTCGGCAGATTGAGCTGGCTCAATTTTACAAGCATTAGCAGCTTGTACCTCCAAATCATCCATAACTTTACAAGTATTAGCAGCTTGTACCTCCAAATCATCCATAATTGACAATAAAGAGTACTCCTCTTCACAAGGAATTAACAATGGTGGAGTATCAAGCATGTTGTTAGATGAATCAACAGCTTCATCTCCAAATGGGGCACAAAATTCACTGAATGAGGAGCAATTTAGGGTTTGAGGATCAAATGGGATACTAGAGAAATCCTCAAAACAAGAATTTTGTGGGATTTTGGCAAAAGGGTTTTCAAGAAAATTATCAACATTATGTGAATTTGTAGTGTAAAAAACATTGGCTTCTGTTGGAATATTGGTAGCTAATGCCCAAGGGTCAGTTCTTAGAGCTAGTAGTTCCTCCAAGAAATCATGACCATTATATTCCATTTCTCTCTGTTTTTACCTCTCTTCTATGGAAATTGGGAGGAGGGGGCTAATTAATCTGAGGAGGAACCTTGATAATATGGAGCTTGGAGCAAGTGGATTAATATATATAGGAGTGCAAATAAAGGAAGGTGGCCCTTAATTATTAGTTATCCTCTGTCCGTCGCATACAATTTTTCTAATTAATTTCCGAAATCCTCAAAAAGGTAAAATTGTTAGTTAAATTTATTTTAATTTTTAAAATAATATTCTTGTCTTTAGTATTTTTTTATAAATAATTTACATTATTAACTTATGAATTTGTTTGCGCACGACTTATGGGGGACATGTACATAGGTTATTAGTCGAATACTTAGTCATGTTTATTTGTAAAAAGTATATTTAGTATTAAATTATTTGTCTTAATTTAACATTATTTTAAATTATTTTAGTTCTTTAAATAGTCTCACATTAATGGATTAATAGTTTTTCGTTAAAAAATTAAATAATCCGAAATAGTGTTAAATTAAAATAAATAATCCAAATCTCAAACATATTTTTTATAAACAAATATAACCTTAAAAATTCGGATAACCATAGTTGTTGAAAAAAAAATCTAATAAATGCACATTAATAATTAATTTTAAATTTTCATAAATCGACTAGAAAAAAAATTGACTGAACTTGTTTTTTTCTCTCTATGTGATTCCATGTCATTTTCACCGAAATCTGGTAATATCAAACAGACTTAATATTTATATTGGTATGGTCTGAAAAGTTTGACCCACATTTCTGTCTGAACCGAAAAGGGTGGAGTTAGCATCATAGACCATGTCAGGTTCTTTGTATTCATAAACTTCTACTGTTACTTGCCCGTCTCCGAGGGAAACCGATATATATTGCGAATAATTATTGTTTGGTCGATGATTATTAAAAGTAAGTTTTTAAAAGTATATCGTAATTGTTTTAAATAATTTATAATTTTTATCATTTATTTGTTAAAATTAAAAGAATTTATATTAATTTTGAGTTTAAATATATCTTGAATTAATTTTAAAAAGTCAATAATAACTTTATATTTTGGAATTGAAGAGTATATATAATAGGGAACTTATATTTTCATATGAGAAAATAATTTTTTTACATGATTTTTCTCACATGAACAGTGTAAGGTCCGATATTCATTTTTTTTTTGGTTGGGGGTCTGACATTCATATTTGAAAGACTCATGTAAAAATATCATTTTTTCACGTGAAAATATTAGTTTTCTATATAATATGATGAACCATCCTTATAAACCTATTCATTCTCATGTCTTATGTATTTTGCAATTGTGATTTGACATGAAAATTTTATAATACATAGCAGGACTCTAGACAAAAAAAAATAAAAACAAAAAAATCGAGTTTTAGGTAAATGCTTGCAAAAAAGATGGCGAGTAAAACTCAATAAGAACTTTTGCACCCTGTCTTGAAGTTTTATATTGAAGAGAAAATAAAAAAAAAAGTTAGAAAAAAAAGAGTGAGTGTCTTGAAGATTTTTAATGAAAGAAAAAGAAAGAGAAGAGAAAATAAAATGAGAGTGTCTCTTGGAATTTAAGTAACTAGAGAAAATAAATAAATAAGTGGAAAAAAAACAAGGCTAAAGTTGAAGAAAATAAGGCGCCTCTATCTCTACTCTTCTTTTCTTTTCTTTAATTTTTTCTTTTTTTTCTTTTTTTTTTCTTTTCTACAACTAAAAAATTATGAACACAGTTTTAAAAACACATAAACATATATTTTTTAATTAAACCGTACAAACGAGGACAAAATCACATCAGCATTAACAAAAGCAACACAAAATAATTATTTTTATTTTTTCATTTTTTTCAAATATGGACCTCAATTTTTATTTATTTTTTCATTTTTTTTCTCTCAACCATCAAACCCTATTGGGAAACTTCAAAACTCGAGCCTTCAATCTTTTGGAAAATTCTGCTATATACCCAACTACTAGATCGACCTACCCCCACTTTTAAATCTAACTCACTCCCACTCTATGGTGTAAGATAAATAAAACAGTTGAGTTGTCACTCATTTTGCTAGCTATTAAATTTGTTATTTCATGAAATTTCAAATGAGTTGGTGGAATGTTATTATTGACTTATATGATACTTTTTCCATTTCACAAAAATAATTTAATTTATAAAATTCATAAATATTAAAAATATTATTATAGTATTTTATATATACACTATAATAAGTTGTTAATTTAGTAGTGTAATTTAAAAATAAAATTATAATAATAAATTTAAAAATATTGTATCAATTTTATGCTATTATCAGTAAAATGAAATGTTTTTATCAAACAAAATTATTCTACAAATAAATCTCTTTTTATAAAATAGAGAGTAGTTGCCGAATATGAATCGTAACGGGATTAATACAATTTGTCAATCATTTTACCCATTAATCTTCTTAGTTATAGTAACCAACTAGGGTTAGTATCATTCTCTCACCGTGCATTACAGCAATATATTAAGTAGTATATATTAGTAAGGGACTAGGTAATTTTGCATATATATATATATATATATATATATATATAGTGTAAAACTATTCTTTTGGGACGAGTGCAATAAATGACTTGCACAAACAAGTATGATATAAATTATATTTGTTATGACATTATTCGAACAATCAATTTTATGATAATTTATAAAAAATATTAAAAATTTTAATTCATCTACTACTATTAAGAACGAATAATATTTATACTTTTAAATTTAAATTGCTCTCTCGCGCGTGTATATATATATATATATATATATAGGAGTTTCTTTATTATAATATAATCATATTGCCCGATGTCATGTGTCTTATCGAGTACAAGAATATACGGACTACTATAAACTCCTTTAAATGCACTTTTGGCTTTTCTTTAAACCAAAAAGAGCTGCACTTTTGGCTCAAGTGCTAGATCTACAAGTGTGGGCGGTTGGCCTTAAATCATCATGATGAAAATAGTGCATGTAGTACATATTTCTTCTCATCTCTGTTGTTCACTTTATAAAATACTTAATTTCTAATATTTATAATTATATTAATAAAAATTAAATAAATTTATATTAATTTTAAATTAACTTTTAAAAATAATGAATAAAACGGAGGGAGTAGTAGTGTCATGAGTTATGAATCTTGCCACTTCATTTATCATGTTTGTCTAAAATATGCCATTATTATGTTCATTGTTCTTATTACCATTTTTTCTGGTAGGTAAGCTAGAATATCATAAAAGTTCCTGATACGACATAAACAACGTCCCAAATTTTGTAACAGGGTTTCACCCTACCTAGCTTTAAGCTACATCAATCTTACAAAAACAATAGTCCCATTTTAATTTTTTCAAAATTAATTTATAATATATTTTAATATAAATTATAAATATTACAAACTATTTAAAAAAGACTACATCTATTTCAAAAAGAGTCCATTTTGAATTTTTTTAAATCAATTCATGAATTTGATGTAATTCACGTAAGTTTGAAACATTTAAATTTGGTAACTAGACTCCCTCTATAACAAAAAAAGTGTACCACTTGCAAATTTTTACAAATTTTAGGGATATATTTCTAAGAGACTTAATACATATTAAGTCACTCACCTCCTTTTTTTTTTAAATTTCATTTTAACTCTTTTTTTTTAATTCCATTTTAACTGTAAATTTATGAGTGTTTAGTATATTAAAAATGAAAATATGATCGTGTACTTTTGACGGTAAACATGGATATTGTGTCATTTTATACTATCATTAATAGAAACGAAACTCTTTTTTTAAAATAACTTTTTTTTTATTCAACCGAGACTCTTTTGTAGAACAAAAGGGATTTTTTTCAGATAGTTTACAATAATTGCGATTGTATTAAGTAAAATCAAATGAAAATCATAACAATTTTAAATTTTAAGATTTTATAAATCTAATTTTAAAAGGTCAAAATATATTAGGACTCTTAAATTTGTTAAAACTTAAGTGGTACAAATTTTGTTATTTCCAAAACTTACGCAAATTTCACATTAATTTTAAATTCTAAGATTTAGATTAATAGTTTGGTCCCATTATTCAGGGAAGTACTAAACGGAATTATTGCTGTTCTAACGAACCCTAGATAAGAATTTAGAATATGCAAATTGTATTAAACAATGGGAGTAACGATACACAATGACCAATAGATTTTGTTTTAATGCGAGGAGGACACATTTTTTAAATTATTAAAAATAAATTTAATAACTCATTTTTGGCAATGACAATGAACCCAAACCCTAGGAAGAATCTATCTAAGCCACATGCTATGAGTTCCTATATATTTAACTACAAATAATTAATAAGATGGATATTTCAAGTTGCCAGCACATTAATGTTTGTAAATTAATTAAGCTAATTGCCGCATACTTGTATAGGAGCCAATGGTTTTAGGTCGAATTTCAAGATTAGTTAAAATAATGAATAAAAAAATAATTAATTCAAGACCACTAATAAAGAATGTTTAATTTTAGTTACATACTTTATAATAAAAATTTACCACATTAATTAATAATTAAGTTATTGGGTTATTAAAAGTAAAATTTTCAAAATAGTGGATATATATATATATTATATATATATATATATATATCCAAGTAAACATCTAGTTATAGTCCTTGGAATTATATTAACATAACAAATATACTCCTCTTATCCCTAGAGGCTTTTTGGTTATTTCATCTTTCTTGTTTTTTGAAATGGGAAGCTCTGTGATTTTTCCTTCGAATTTAAGCTTTTATTTTATAGAAAAAACAGTAACAAAAAGTATTAAAAAAAATTTGTTTGCATGGCAAAAAATATAAAATTTTTTGACTCTGAGATCTATTACAAACATTTCCAGAGAATTACATTAAACTTTGGTTGAAAGATGCAACCTACATCAAAGATTCTCTCTTTAGATTTATTAAAAGGTCTACGAATTTCGAATCAATGACTGAATCTTCAATCATTCTTATGTAGATTCAATTTTTTGAATCTTTCGATACGTTTTTTTTTGCAAGACTACCACGTTAGATCTATTGCTAATGTAATAGACAAAAGTGTTGTTCCTCCATTGTATGTTTAAAATATAGTTATTCTTAGTTATCACAAAACAAGAATAAATTTTGGGAGTTATATTATTTTCGCAAGGAAAAATAATATTTTTACAAGGTCTCACTCACATGAAGGTGGGGCTCACTCACTATTCATGTTAGGAGAGCCTTCAAAAATATCAATTTTCTTTGTGAAAATATCAGTTACGTATATTTTTAAATATTTTTTTATCAAGTACTACCACAAAACTCATAATTTATTAAATTTTTTGAAAAAATTTATGACTTCAATATAAAATTGGAATGTTGGGTAAAGTGTAGTTATCCGTACTGGTTTAGTTTTGGCTTAATCGTTAGTCATAATTGCTCGAAATTCTCAACTATATTTGGATTAATTTGCCCACTAAACGACCCAACTTTCAACTCGAAATTGTCAATCATAATTTGGATTTGAGCTTGTGGTTTATGAGGAAATTCCGTAGTACTCTATTATTTTTAAGAGTTGGCCAATAGAGATCGTATAATGCTGCATGCCCATGCAAGTTCATAAAGTTAAATGAGGAATAATGCATATCTATCTACCTTTGAAGCTCTATATTTTACTCTCCTTATAAATTATTTATCCGTTATCTAGTTGTCTTACTAGTTAATTAACCAATTTTAGTTTTAGTTATCAAAGCAAAAAAGAGTAAAAATATTTTAAAAAGAGAAAAAAAAATGAGAAGGAAAAAAAAGAAAAAAAACAGAAGAAATAAAGAAAGGAAAAAAAAAGACTATTAATAATATTTGAGCAATAATTATGCAAAGTAAATATGTTTTTATTAACACTTTTATACTCAGCGACATTTGATCACATAATTATTGCTGTGGCATTATGAGTGGCAAAGAAAAAAATTTAAGAAAAACAAGGGAAAAGGGTTAGCCGTGAAATATTTGGAAGCTAAGTTTGTTTACATATAAAATTATCTAAACTAACCCGTGGTACCTAAAATTGTGAGGATTGGACCTAAAACATTGTAGACCAACTGGACTTGCAAATTTATGTTAATCAGTAAATAATAAAAATTGGAACCCGAATAAAAGCTTTATTCCTCCCAATATATCTTCTTCTTCTATTTAAGTTTTAATTATTTTTTGGCAATGTGAAATGACTATTTTCTTCTAATTTAATGTTCGAAAATCATGTCACATTATTTTTAAGTACCACAAAGAATTAAGCTAATATGATATTTTACCTATAGAGAGATTAATTACACGATCTATACTCTTGTTCCAATATATAATATATATATATATATATTATTATATATATATATATATATATAGCATAACCAGCTGGCAGAGAATTCACGAGAAAAGTCATTGGCAAATTAATTATTCGATCAGTAATATATTATTGGGTCTTTTCTATTTTTACAAAAGGGTAATTTGCCCCATTTTGCAACTATATGTACTTGGAACATTTCAAAATTAAAAAATAATAATAAAAGAAAAATAATACGTGGCTCAGTCGACATAAAAAATTCTTATTTTTGAAATTTACTTGCTAGTCTTACCGATACAATGGACCTAATTTTACTATAAGATAATTATTGACTTTTTAAAATTTAACTTGAAATATTTTCAAACTCAAAATTAATATTCATTCATTTAATTTTAGTCATTGTAATATTGAATATGGTATTATAAATTATCTAAAAATATTACGAATTAGACGTTTCATTGTCTTACAATTTTAAATAAATCAAAACCAATTTAAAGTTTAAAATGTTTTAATTTGATTTTAAAAAAGCTAATACTGATCCTATAAATTTGAAACCAAATAGTAATTGCTAACTTTAAGGATATTTTACAAGACTATAAATAGGACTAGATATAGCATTACAGGAAAATATTACTTGGCTCTTTTCAAAAATTACATGCCTAGAATATGTGAAAGAGTTCTACTATATATAACTGACAAATTTATATAATTATATCGATATTAGATGTCAACATTAATATTAGATGTCAACGTACGTAAATATATAAAAATAGAAAAAAAATTAAAAAGAAATCCATACAATATTATTTTATCTCACGTATTATAAATTTTATATATCATTTTCTCATGTGAAAGGGCATTAAATAATTGAAATTGGCCTCTCGTCCGTCTTGTGTTGTGCATTGATTCATAATCAAAGTTGATTATGAATCTTTATCTAGGTCAACTAATCTATGATCTTTTTATCCACATATCGTGTGACTCAGGATTAAAAGCTTATTAACAATTCGAAAGGACGGATACAAAAAGGTTTGACAAAACTGATACTAACCATATTACATTGCGTTAAGAAAAGGGTACATTATTTTTATCCAAAAATCTTCACTATATATATATATTAGCACAAAGAAGATGCGTTTTTATGAATGGGGTAGTTGATCATTTTAATAAGTGAATATTATTGAGGGGGAGGTCACATTTAAGCAGTAAAATGAATAATTTGATGTTGAGATGATGATTTAAATTGACAAGCTAGCTAGCCACAGATAATTACAAACTCACTCTTCACAGTTCACACTTCATTAATGTGCAGCACGTACAGATATATATATATATAGAGAGAGAGAGAGGCAACAATAAGATAGCGACATGACTCAAAACCATGCAAAAAGAGTTCCAAAACAAGCGGCGCCTTGTTTCCTCCCCTCCCGTGTTTAGGTTGTACTACAACCAGGCTAGCCCACAATATCACTCTCAAAACCACTTTCTGCTTTCTACATATATCTATCCTTCAACTCTGAGTATAATAGAGATTAGAGAGAGAGAGAGAGAGAGAGAGAGAGAGAGAGTATTTGTTCTTGTTGGGTTCATGTCTGTTTGTTTTGTTCCCTCGCTAGCTACCTAGCTAGCACAGCACAGTAACATTCATTATTTACTTTTTACTTTTTATTTCTTTTCTTTCTTTTTATCAGCAAATTTTTTTTTTATTAAAACCCAACTTAAGCAAATCCAAAAGATAATAAGACATGGATAAGACCACAATGAAACACATTACACAGTTATATTATCTATTTTTGGAGCTCATTCAAAATAATGTGATATATTGCATTTAGATGTTCAATCACATTAATTACTATCTCCGGAAATGTTATAAATGCTAGCTAGTAACCAAACAAACTCAGCTCAAACGCAATACAATAATAATAAAGTGCAATATTTAGATATCCAAACTCACTAAGTGCTACTCCCTCGATTTCTTAAATATACTGACGTTATAGGTCAATTTTTTTGTTTCCCAATATCAAATATTTGACATTATAGGATTTCTAGAGGAATTTTATATATATCCATATAATCATCTCTCTTCTTCCTATTGGAGTCCTAAAGAAAATTAAAGACTTGAAAATTCTCTCTTCTTCTTATTGGAGTCTTATGAAAAATTAAAGACCTAAGAATTCTCTCTATTCTTTCTATTGAACTCTTTTATCTTTTTATGTATATTCGTGCAATCCTCTCTCCCCTTTCTATTGGATGAATAGACAAATGAATTGGAGTAATTAAGTTTCTTAATTAGTGTGCATTGACGTATATCGTCAATTATTTAGAAACCGAGGGAGTACCTTCATTAACGTAAAAAATATTAATAACTGAATAAATCTTAATTTGTTGCGCTGTTGATCTTTATTTGTAAATGAATTTTTTTGAAATATCAAACACACAATCACATTGTGAAATGTAAAAATAACTCAACTTAAAATATCATCGCATTACATTCTACTTTATGTTTATTTAAATATGAGATTGTAATCAAATTTAAAAGTTCAAATGAGATTCATGGTTAATTTGGTTAAGAATTGAATGCTTAAATATGCTATCATAATAAATATTTTAATACAGATGATCTTGGTCTAGTGGTTAAAATTGAGGTACAACATTTAGGTGTTAAGTTCGATTTTCATTTAGGTGAGTTTAATTCTTCCTTTTATGTGAAGCTTGTTTCTCGGTTTGATTGATTGTGAGTTTATTTCTTCCTTATTTAGTAAGGTTTGATTGGTTCTTGATATTTCAATAGTAATGATGTACTTGATTATTAAATTATATTGGACTCTCCAAAAAGTGAGATTTTCAAAAATAAAAATAAAAATAAAAATATTTCAATCATGTATAGGTCACATAAATGGGGTATGTCACCCAATGAAAATTACTCAAATATTTAATTATTCATCCATTATTAATTAATTTTGAATTGAATGTTTTCGCATGATTAAGTTTCTATTTCGCTTAATATATATATATATATATATATATATATATATATATATAGAGAGGAGAGAGAGAGAGAGAGAGATAATGTTTCTTTCATTCTAAATTATAGGATTAATTTTGATTTTTTAAAATTAATTTGAGATATTTTTAAATTCAAAACTAACATGAGTTCTTTCAATTTTATATAATACAATTTTAAAAATTATAAATTGTATAAAAAGTACTATTAATTACAATGCTTATTTCTTTTTTTTAAAATTTAAATAAATTATAACTAATTTGATTTCAAAAAAATATCAAAATAATTTTTAACAATAATTTAAATTTTATCTTATATTTCGAAATGAAAGAAATATTAGCTAAGTTAAATATAACCTAAATGACAAGATTTTGACCCGGTAAAAATAGGGAAAAACTATTTAAATTGGGATATAGATTTTATAATTACCCAAATATGTGTCCACTCATGGAGTCATTTTCATGGAAGTGAAAGACAACAACCTCAACCTGTATTATCAACCAAAAAAAAAAACAAAAAAAACATCAAAAGTCGTGCACAATTTATGTAGATACAGAAACAGAAAGTTTAAAAAGTTATGCAAGAATCCAAGAATCACTATATTAGGCCATCACCAAATGCACTTTTGCATGCTGAACCACTCCTCACACACAGCAATTGTTTGAATTCACACATGCACCAACTTAATTAATTTAGAGTTTCATTTACTTTTTCTCTTTTCAATGTCCAAAAATAAATAAATTTTACTTTTTACACTTGTTAAAAAGTTATTTTTAATTTTTTTTGATAAATTAGTAGTTTTTTTTAGTATTATTATTAATTATTTAAGAGGCTAAATGAAAAGTTGACAATTTTTCTTATATATGATAATTTTCTACAATGATCTATGCAAAAATTCTACGGAAAACCAATAATACAATTATGAGACAAACTTAACCATTACGATTATTCAAAGAACTAGATGTTATAGAATGAGACGACCTAGTCTAAAAGCTGGAGACATCAAGACAACACTTACATATATAAATGCACATATATATAGGGAGTCAGATATATAGCAAATAGTGGTTATAAAAATTTTATAGGATACCAAAGCTTGCAAGTCTAACAGCCAGTTTTTTTTTTAAGAAAATAAATAAATAAAGATAAGGCTTTCCATAACATTGTCTTGCAAACCAACTTAACTATCTTAACACAATGTTACAAAAAGAAAACAACTCACTATTTTGAACTAACAAAAAAACAACTTTTTATGTTGCGAAGGGAGGGTCTAATTGTTTTGTAAATATTAACCGTTAAATCTTGTAATGAATGGTAAAAGATATGTTGGCTATGTAAACTATAGCTACTATTTCCTGTGGATCGACTCCTATGTATATATAGAGACCTGATCTATATAGCAACTTTTGCTATATACACTATTCCAATAAATAAATCTCTCACCATCCAATAACAGATCTAATGGCCGAGATCGACTTGAGTATGGGCCCGCGACCGCTAAAAGGACTAGCAGTTAATGCAATTCCCACTAGCGACCAGAGAAATGGCTAAGTTGTCCACGAGTTTATTTGGATTTTATACCAAATTTAATACCAATTCGATTAGGAAGATTGTTTAATCAACAAATTAAGAAAAAGTTATCCCCCAATATATAGCAGGACTACTTTTATAATAACAATTTCGTCATTTCAACATTCATTAATCAAAACTACTTTAATTGATGTTGTTAACAGAAACCAATTAGTTGTTGCAACCACAATTAACTCGATCACAAAATTGCTAAATGAGACCAGACTTTGAAATTATGAAGTAAAGGGGTTTGTACCTATTTCATAGAATTTGTAGGATTTCTCTCCGATTTATAATAGAAACAACCGCACATCCTCTGATGCATCAACTCCCACATACCTAACAATTAAACATTAATACAAACATATCCTCATCAACAATCATAACACAAAACATCTATTTCTCCTAAAATGAGAGTCTCATTAGTATACATACAAACAATTATATATACATTTACTTATAGACTAAACAAGGTTCCCCAAAAGAGGTCTCACTTTGATTTTCAATGTCAATTTACAAAATTTTAACAATTAAAAATTTTAAAAATTCTAACTCTACGATATAAGTCCATTACTCTTACGAATTGTTAAGTCATTACTCTACGATCGTTAAGTGATTACTTTACGGTCGTTTAGTCATGACTTTATGATCGTTAAGTAATTATTCTACGATCGTTAAATCATTACTCTACGATCATTTAGTCATGACTCTACGATCGTTTAAGTCATGATCACTCTACGATCTAAGTCATAACTCTACGATCCTTAAGTCATTTACTCTACGATCGTTTAGTCATTACTCTACGATCTAAGTTAAGTCATTCTGCGATAGTAAAGTGATTTCAGCCTTTACTCTATGGAACTGGTATTCCACTTAACGATCTTAGAGTTCTCTTTAAGCACTTCTTTAACTCTGCGATAGTAGAATGACTTCAGCCTTTATTCAACAAATTTTTCAGCTCCAACTATTACAAGGCTATACTGCACGATTTTGGAATCAATCTAAGTTCAATAGCAGAGCTATTTTACATCGTAGAGCTACTTACTATTTTATCAGAACCACACAGCTAACAACCTTGATCCTTATTCTCCCTTCTTTTGTTTATCTTCCGCTTAACAGTTTCTATTTCCTTCATAAATCATCCCCTTCGTTGGAAATTTGCCATGACAACCGTAGTCACCTTAGATCCTCAATAGACCTCATCTCTCGACCCCATCTCCCATTTTTTTTGTAGATCAAAATCCATTTTATAGCAACCCACAATTACTATTATCACCCATCCCAACCAGTTCAACAAAATAAAAAAAAAATGGTTTTTGACCCATCACCATCAGTTTCCATTCCTTTTGTTCCAAGTCCCTACAAAATAAAACAAAAATCTAACACAGAGGCCATCACCTTTGGCCATATTTGTCATTTTAGGCGTACTCCACTAACCAATATAGGATTTGTCTTCTAAAACATGAAGTAAAATTCATAATAACCCAATTCAGTTGCCAACAAACAGTGTTGTCGTTATCTCTTTTACTCTGTCTCCACGAGTCTATAGCCTCTACCGGCATCACCCTCCAATTGCATAAATCAGTCTTTTCCTTCTTTTTTTTCCCGCTTACATCACTATTTCTAAACATGCCAATTCTACATTTAACCAAATTTTGATTGCATTAAATATTTGCACAGGCATGCGAAGTGTTTTGTAAAATTGCCACAATGATTATTACTTCTGTTTGATCTTTGATACCATGTTTTGTAAAATTGTATACTCTACTATTCTACTGCGCTGTTTTGTTTGGCCGCTCGTAGGACCTGCGGCCACTTTAAAAATCCAAATAAAGTTGAAGGTAATTTAGTTATTTCCCTAATCGCTAGTAGGAGTTGCGCTGGTCGCTAGAAGGACTAGCAGCCTGACCCATATGCCCAAGTCATTAGATCTGTTATTGGACGGGTTGGAGATCTGGTTGCTGGAATAGTGTCCATTAACAACCAGTTGCTTTAGATCATTTTCATAGATAAATAGATCAAACAGTTTAATTGATTGAAATATATTGAAAGTACCGTAAATTATTACAAACGACGAAAATATTACAATACAAGGAATTGAAATAGTAATCATATTAAACATAAATAACAGATAACATGGCATGCTGTAGTAGTAGTGTGCTCATATATAACTTGCAGTTGGGTTCTAAAGTAGTTTCGTTTCGCCACTGTTTTCCTGCCCATAATGTTGGACGAAATATCGAGAAATAATTTTGTCCTTTCGTAAAGGCAAAAATATTGGAGAGGGCAGAATCAATGTATGAAATAAATGGCTATGCATGGAGCCTTCATATAATATTTGAAGTGACTCCTATGGAACAGCTAACACTTCCTTTAAAAGTCTCAAATGGCACCACTTGTTACCTTCAAATATATATTTTAGAGATTTGTCATTGTTTGGACTAACAAAGAACTAAATTTATCTTATTTGTTTGGTTTTTTCTTTTCAAGTTTATTTGATTTATTCTGCAATGATGAGCGGTTACAGATATACTAATTGGGTGCGAGATACATTATTCTGTGACGGTTGTTTCTTAATTATTATTCTTATTTTTCTTTTTAGATCATGAAAGTTATAGTTCATATTTTATTTTTAAATAAGGTGAGTACTCCTCAACTTTATATATATATATATTATATAATATATATATATATTATATATATATATATATATATATATATAGAGTCCGACTTTTCAGCGAACCGCTGGGAGCGAACCAAAAAACAAACCGACTATAGCGACGATTTTATCCGTTGCCATAACATTGAAAACCGACAGACTGGCTATAGTGACGGACAAAACCGTCGCTATAGCCGGTTCATTTTTGGTTCGTCTTTTCCGATTTGCTGGAGAAAATTTGTGTGTATGTGTATATATTATATATATATATATATATATATATATATATATAATTCTGAATAGATTTAATTGAACGAATGGACCGTTTCCTACTTCTTATTCCCAGATTTGGTCTACAAAAAAAAAAATTTGAAAAAAAAAAATTCACATGTAGTGTACCACTTCTTGTTTGTGGCGTCAAATTCTAGTAAATCTATCTACCCCAAATGGGAAGTTGCTTAACACTAGGAAAAACAAGAAAAAAAACACAGAAGAGAATATTGGTATTAGTCTTAATTGATTCATTATTAGTCTAGTGAATCCTTGTTGGAATATCGTTTTCATATTTGTCTTTGATTAACCAAGTAAGCAAAAACAAAAGACAATAATAAATTTAATCTAATCCAACTTGTCATGTAACAAGGCTATAAATTTATCTAGCTTCTTGTGAGATTTTGTAACAAATAACGAATGCTTTCCTACCTATTATAAGAGAAACCGTTATTTTACAGATATTAGGTTTTAATTATGGATCTGAACGCCGTTTTAAATCAAAATGTTTCATTTACGTAATATATAGTGATAGACATTATAGTGAAGGATGTTTCAAATCCACTATATTCTTTGGTCCTTTGAAATTACTCAAGTAAAAAAATGGACTTAATGCATCTATTTAGATTATATATTTAACTTTAGATAGCTTTAAGATTTTCATAAAATTCCGGTGATGGTTCCTCACTCAATGACCAATAAGTTATTTTTTGGAACCACCCTCCTTAATTATAAAAAAAATAGACTAACAATTAATTAATTTGTTGCGAAAAATTCAAGCCACCAACTAATCATGGATCTTGTCAAAGGCTAAAACTTAGTGAAGAAGGTTTTGATTTTTTTTTTGGTTGGTTGGAGTTCTCCCAACCCCTAACTTACCATCAAATCTAAACCGTAGTATTCAAAAATTTGCGAGTGCCATTTTCATGTTATCACAAGGAATTATTGAAACTACGAAATGAAAAATATTTGTTTTTTTATGAAAATTATAGTATAATAATTCCTCTTGTGTTCTATAAATTAGAGTTATATTTATTATAAACGAATAATTTTTTAAAAAAATATTTTAATTTTTCCTAAACTTAATCCTTGACATTGGTTATGAAATGTAGCCCTGAATAACACAATTCAATTATCATGATTATATAGGAGGTTTTTTGTATACCACTTACTTTATAGTTTAAAATTAAAAAAAGTATATCTCTAAATTTTGAACATACAGTAAAAAAAATATATCCCCTAAATTTTGAAAATGAAGGGAGTTATATATTAAGCCTATCTTTTGTTAGTGCAAAATTGTTTTTAGTTATGCAGAATTGTCCCTGTTTCTTTTTATCTTACTATTCTATTATGAAAATTTTATGTCGAATTTATAATTACAAAATATATCACATACATGTAAATTACATATAATTATAAAGGCCCACCATGCATATTACATATATCTCTGACAAAATAAAAGAGTTACTAAAATTCTTATCCACTTGACACTCATCCCATAAGCACACCAAAAGGTAGATGACATAAATTCGGCATATATATTATGCATTTTCTCTTTCTTTTTGTATTGTTTTACAAGCATATAAATTTAAGTAATTAATAACTTAATCAAGACAGGATTTGGCATATAATGGGCAGTGTATGATTAACTTGGATTACAACTAAATTTAATTAACATACAACTTGCACATACCAAAACACTCTCAAGTTTTGTTCTTTATATGTAATAGAATCAGATTTTTGACTTCATTTGGAAATTAGGGTTAATATTTTGAAAACCTAACCCAAAATCTTTTTATTGCATAGAGCATATCCTGCAATAAATATATATAAATTTTGTTCGATAATATGCCCAAATCCTAGTCAAATTAACAAGAGTTTAAACAAATATAAAATAGAGAACCATAAATATTTATCAAGATTTTGGGTTGATATAAGGGGGATTTAACTTATATCTTGCTTAGCGGAATTCGTCCGAGATTTTTTATAAATGTAATTTCCCACTTGGTTACTTTTAAAGACCTTCTAGTGCAGTCCCAACAAAATAACTCTCCAATATATTCATGCAATTGACAAATTTGAAAACTTAATTTCCTTCATATTTAAATTAATTCCTAATATTGCTAAGATTTATCTATTATTTGAGTTTAGTATACAGCTTACTAAAAGAAATTAATGTAGGCTGGGTAATAGATCTTTGTTTTTTGTTTTTGCAATGCACAAAGTATAGTAGGAGTAACCAATGCCCCTCATGGTATTCAATGGTAAAAAAAACTACTCTAAGCACTTGGGTGTAATGAGGAGGTCCTTGAGATTCATTTCCAACCAAAGACAAGAATAGTTAAATTCTGGCTCAACAATCACCAAAAAAAAAAAAAAAGGTATAGTAGGAGTATTCAATTTAGACTTGGACAAGAATCCCTTTGGTGTCTTAGTTTATTGAAGGCTATGGAACTGTAGGCTGTAGCATAAAGAGACTCGGAAATACACAAATGTTCACTCTATACTTCTATAGCATATTTATTAAATTACTTTATGCTTCCTCGGTTTAAATAATTAATGATATATTTTTTAAAAAACAAGCAAACAACTTTTTAAAGCATAAATTTGTATATATATCTTTTGTGCTTATTAGTTAAGAAATTTTGTAATAGTCATTGTCGATATTTGAAATAATATAGTAGAATAGTAATGGACATAAGAATATATAAGAAAATAATATATATTTTACGTCGGATTTTTTTTTTTTTTTTTTAAAAAAATTGTTCAATTACACCGTGCACAAATCGATCACAATATTGTAGGGATGACCTCAAAAATAAACTATAATGTCATTTTTCTTTATAATACTTTAATAAAATATCAAATATATCTCTTTTTCTTGATATATATATATATATATATATACTATACTATATATATATATCTATATATATATATATATATAAATATGATACTAACAATGGCTTAGTTTTTCTTGGGACCATAACCGGAATGGCCAGTTCCACAGTGTCAGGATCAGAATTTGACCTGGGATGGCCCTGGACCCCAACCGGTAGATTCGGTCCCATTTTTTTGCATCCATACATCTTAATTTCTCCAAAACTGCATTAAAGACCACCGCTGGGTCCAGTTAACCCACACCCCAACTAACTTACTTGGGCTTTGGATAAGTGGACCATTCCTATCTCTCTCCCTGGAATAAAGTAAAGGAGTTATTATGCCGGCCTTCTAGGTTTCTGGGCATTTTTAAATATTTAAATCCATTAAAAAATAATAAGATAAAAAAAAATTTGAGAGAAATTTAGGATGATTTAAAAACACAAGAGAAAAGATAATGGAAAGGGAGATATGAAGTAGAGTAAGTGAGTGTAGCGAAGAAAAAAACGTGTAAAGTATAGATTAACTTGTTAGACTTTTATTTTTCTTTCTAATGTTACAGTAAACTATGATTAAAACTACGCTCAAATAAAAGGTTACGCTTGTTGTCTATTATTATGAAATGATAGATAAACTACAGTAAGTAAGTAAAACAACAAATATATTATCGATAAACTCTTGTATTACAAGTGGTCATTCACAATTCTTTTGATATCTTTCAGATGTGTACAATAACAGTTAAAAACAAAAACCCCCCCCACCCAAAAAAAATAAATTTTTTTTTCACATGGTATTATAGGGAACCTTAGAAAAGGTTGTAATATTGAGTACAATTATGGGTATATATCTCCCCGTGAAGTAGATTTATATACAACATTTCAGCTTTTCCCACACATCCCAAATAACTTTTTCATTGCCCAAAACTTTACAACAATTCTAATCAGACTTTTATTTTTTTATTTTTTTTTCCTTTTTAAACCCAACTTCCCCCTTTGGAAGACCACTTTCTAAGAATAATGTCTCGTTAAAATCCTTACCAATATAAAAATCCCGCCTGGAAAAAAATTTTTGGCTAAAAAAAAAGAGTACAATATTCTGATATATAACTTCATAGTGCCTTAAGATTGCCTCATTAAAACCTTGTAAACGGAAAACCCATTGGAAAAAAAAAACCTTAGGCCGAAAGAAAAAGAGTACAATCAGCACACATCCTTTAGAAAATTTACTCCCCCTCACGAGTACATAGAATTTGTCATTGTTCATAGTCAAAAATATCCTTAAGTCTGGACGCAATGTCAATGTTGTGCATCATCTTCTTAAAAGTCGGCAGTTGGTCAATGACTATTAGTGAACATATTAGAACCAAAAATTATCATTATAATCGTATCATTCTACTTGACATTAATTATTTGGTAACGACCAAGGATTTTGTAAACTTCATTATGAATTAAATCAAAAGAAATATTTAATTTCTAATGAATCATTTGTGGCGGGTTTAAAATTTAAACCTTTATGTGTGAGGAATGAGTGCCAATGTGACTAATTGCTAGGTTTAAGTTAAAGAGAGTGTCGCCACTAATAGAATTTATTTAAATTAGTGGGCTAGCCTAATTTTAATATCAAGAAGTTGATATAGTAAATTACTTAAAATGGTTCAGTATAAGGACTGGAACATAGAAAGAAAATCTTTAAATGTATTATGTTACATTACTCGATAAAGCTACATCAGGT